>VZTF01001826.1:459181-713563 GCA_013397755.1 Cnemophilus loriae
TTTTTCCTGAAGCAAAAGGGTCTCTGGCAGCAGTTCGCCTCAGCGGAATGAGAGCGAGAGCAAGGTGCAACACCTGCACAGCCCGGTGAGGTTAGCAGGGACCAGGCGCGAGGCGACTGTCGCTAAATGCCCAGTGTCTCAAAAAGCGAACATAATGGACGAGTTCAGTTGCCTTTTTCTCCCATACTGGTATTGGCTGTCTAATCTGAAAGATCTCATTATCTGATGATAGGACTGAAGTAGGCAGGTTTTTTTAATCTGCCTGCAGTGCCTCTTTTTTCTAAGCCTAATTCCACTTTACAAACGAAATCCAAAGGTTAAAAATATTATCTCCTGCTAAGAACAGTTGCTTTTTTAAATGACAGCCAGGTAGGATTTGCACAGACCAGCGGGATTTTGTTTCCATTGGAAGTGCTTTAGTTTCTCATCTGAAGAAAATGAAACAAGTAGTAAGATTCAGAAGCATCCTTTAGTAAGGGAATTTTCCTCATGATCCAGTGAGGCTACAAATAAAATTTTACAGGAGGTATCCTTCGTTGCAAAATTTCACCAGCAGATGAAGTATGTGTCAGTTTCAAAGCGTGCCACACTCTGAGTATCACTGACTGCAAGGTGTCTCTAAAACAGAGAGGTCAAAGTACATCATTAGTAACTTGCAGGAAAGTCAGCTCAGAAAGGCTCCTCTCTGTGTGACAGCAGAGCATCGTCTGGCCGACCTTCCGTTCATGCCGTGGAACCGTGTCCCATTTTTGCCAGCTGGGGTGATGGCAGAGAGCCCGTGATAACAAATTTTGACACTGCTGGGCTTCCACACCAGTTGCACATGCATCAGATTTGCTGGTCCCACAATACAGTGAAGTGAGCTGTTAGAACAAAGAAATGAAAAAGACTCAGTGTTCCTGCGTATTCTGACAGACTCTGCACACCTCGGGAAGCTGATGGATAATTTTTATTCCAAACTATCAAATAATTGGGCATTATAAACACTGTCAAGCAAATTTGCTGACAAATACAAGATAAAAGTGTCTTCCACTTGGGATTAAATGCTTTGCTCTTCAAAAGGAAGTTGTGGTCTTAGTAAGTGGTTGCTCCCTGCAGCCTTCCCGTGGGCTTGTAGATGGCAGGAGGTGCTCATGGTGTCAGAAAAGAAACAGACTCTGAACACGCCAAATGACCAAGAGCTCTGAAGAGCCTCAGGACCTGATTCCAATGCTGCATACCTCATTGGGAAATGAGAGACACATTCCATGGATACCCTAAAATGGCTAAAAGCCCTAACAGCAACATCCAAGGCAGGCAATACTTCAGCACAGGGCAACATTGCTTTCTATAAAAGGAGCACAGCAGTAATTGTGATGAACTTGAGATCCATGGTTCTTAAAATTTTTATGACCTATTGGAAAATTTCCTTCAGATTTTATGGGGTAATTTTTATGCTGGAAAATCTCTCTGGGTGTTCCTAATCTCTGTATATAATTACTGTGACTGATAGGACAGTGAGGAACAGCAGTGCATGCTCAGTCTCACACGTGTCCTCCTGAAAGCCCTTCTGGAGAACAGTTTTGTATCCAAACCGCAATGATTTATAGGCCATAAAGATCCGAGTCTTCAGTGTAAAGCCAGCCCTGTGTATGGGTGGGAGCCCCAGCATGAGGCACTCCTGCACTGACAGAAAAAGCAAAGCAGAGAGATGAGCAGACTTCTCCTTCAACATCCTCCTTTCCCCATATTTAGAGACATGTAAAATCTGGAAAGGACAGTGCAGCAGGTATGGCATTCATATTTAAAACTGTGGTATAACCAATGACTACTAACTGTTCAAAACATCCTTCTTCTGTGCTAAAGAAAACAGCCAAATAGAAGGAGGAGAATTTAACTAATAACGTTTTTTTTTCTTGTGCTGATTCAAACTAAAAAGTAAAAAGGGCAAGGCTGAGCATCTTGAGAATATGAAGATGAAAAAAAAAATCACAGAAACAGAAGAAATGAGCTGTACCAATCCAAAGAACAAACTAAAATCAGAAATTGCATAAAGGTTAAAACTGTTACATGAATTTTCTTATTATAACATTTATGAATAATGGCATCTTGATTGAGCTGTGTTGCATCAGAAAATATTTAATCAGGTTACACAGAAGACACTTGAGAGAGTTACCACTCTGAAAATTCCCCATGTTGCCCATGTTAGGTGAGAATTAGTATCTAGCACAAAGTATATAAGAGAAAAAACAGATTTGATTCTTATAAAAGTATTATGTTGGCTGCACATAACTGTCAAAGAGATGGTGTTTGAAGCAAGGGTAACAACTGTGACTTGGCTAATTTGCTCTAAATTCCCAAGACATAATTGATTTAAATATTTTTTTGCCACTGCACAGGTATGTAAATTCAGTGTGGGTGTGTTTGAGAGATGGAGGGTATCAATCTTGCCTACTTAAAATGATGTAAAAAAAGAACCATACTCAGTTCCATTTTAGCCTGATCTACTTTGCTAGATTTACCTATCCTGTTATAAAAAAAAATTGTTTCCTCCTCCTAACAGTGTAAATACAGTCTAAAATTGCATCAAGTAACCAGACTTTGTACAAAGAAATAAGTGAAGTTGAGAGCAGTGTTAATAAGCAATATCCTTTGCTCTACTTTGCAGAGCTTATGGTCCATCTGGTGAACAAACACTGCAGGCTTATCTGAACTCCAACTCACAGCCTGACTCATAGGCAGTTTAGAAGCACATTCTGTAATCAGTGGAAGACTAAGTTATTTCAGAGTGAAGATTTGCATTTTTCTTAAAAACAGTCGTGTCCTTATCACATCAAAATTTAGATTTTGGATACGTGTTATGAGATGAAGGGGAAAAAGGTGAATGAACTGATTTGTCTAAGAAAGGGTATCTCTAATACCCATATCATAGTCTTAAAATCTATGAAGAATACAGAACAAAGAGCAAATTTTTGTATATTCCTATGATATCAAAAAAATCATAGCACCTAAGGAATGTGCCTTAGGAATAGAAAAGATTGGAAACAGGCCACAAGCAGTGTTCAATGAGTAATCTGCAGCAGCAGTAGCAATGTCGTCTGAAGTTTGGGCTTCTTCCCTGAAGTGACAAATTCTTTCTTTCCTTTTCCTTCCATCACTAGCCAGAACAACATACCATTCCTAATCACTTTAGTGCATATGGAGGACATAGACCTTTTCCCTGGGAATCTGGCAGTCTTACTGGTCTAAGCATCAAAAGAAAAGGGCTAAACAGGGCAGGGAATTACTCCTTGAGAATTTCACCGTCTCAGACTACAGGTCACTGTCTGCTCTGCAACACGTTCCCAAAACATTGCTTTTTGTTTTTAAACACTGGTAAATTGCTAGCCTTAAAAGGTAGAGGAAGTGTATAGAGTGTGTAGTGAGTGTGTTTTGATTTTTTTGGAACCACAGAGCCACCATTAACTTCATGTTCTGCAATTCAGTCATTTTTATGGTTTACATGTGTGTTCACCGCTCAGGTATACTGTACCATGGATATGCACTCTTCCATATTTTCTTTTCATAAACAAAACCAAGATTCTTTGCCAGGTACTCATTTTACATCAGGCTACTCTCCAAGTGGGTTATAAAATTCAGGTTTTCTCTTATGTGCATGAGCAGAACTAAAGTCAATGGAGATGTGACCACTGCATGCAAGAAATGCCTTCCATGCTGGTGGTTTTGTAAAACTTGAGATTCCAGCAAACCTTTCTTAATCTACTCGTTTCATTTTGCCACATCACAAATGCAAACTCTGGTGTCAATGAATATGCAAAAGCCAAATTTTTGACACCAACATTTCATTCTGGTAACACTGTCTATAAATTATCAACTGAACATATCGTGTCAGGATTCAAAGACAATAAAAGCAGGTTCTATGTTCAGTTTGTATGAAATACGTAATACGGATGTGAAATGTGTATTACACCTTCCTTCTGAGAGATAAATTTAGTTCAGGACCTTGGCATATGCTCCACTTCAGGAAGTGAAGGAAAATGGAAGAATTATTCCCTTCACCATCACATTAAAGCGTCCCTTTTTCTTTATCATCTCTTAGCATATAAAACCTTTTACTATCAATGAGGGGAAATGGCTGTATATGTACTTTATATACAGCCCTCCGTGTTGTGACAGCTTTTTCTTTCAGCCAGTGGTCGAGGATAATCACGGAAGGATTACCCATCTGTTCTTGCCATGTGGCATTCTGTCTTCAGTAAGGAGATACTGCAGTTCACAGCTTCCTGCAGTTCTTTTTTTCTGATGTTCTCTCATTAACTAAAAATTGTTTTATTATCCGTCTAAGTTACTAAGTTGGAAAGTCTGGAAGACTCATGAAGGTGACCTACTTTGGATTATCTAAATTAGAACCAGCCACTGCCTGTTGCAAATAGCACTTTGTTTAGATGCAGAAGGTTTCTTTGGCTTGGGCTTTCATTCTAGATTTTGCTTTTTTTTCTGTCTATCCACTTGATGGAAGAAGACAAGTGGTACACAAAAAAGGGTAATCAAAGGAGAAGAGATGGAAAAAAGAGACTTCTTCACTAAGAGTGACTTTGTAGGTTGTGTTTACATGATTAGCCAGTTTTTCAGAACACCCAACAGTTTCTAGACTACATTTACTATGATGACGTACCAGTGCAAAGTATATGTAGAGATTTGTCCCAGTAGTCACCTGAAACATGTTCTATGTGTCTAAACTTCTACTGAGATATCACTATCAATTGCTGTAGGAACAATAACTAGAAAGTAAATAAGCTTTTTAAAGAAGATTTCAATAGTCTTTCATTTTTCCTAACACTGGAAAATTCAGTATTTTAAAGACAAAGTTTTATTCTTAAGCTTCCTGATATATGAAAGCTTGCTCTGAAAACATCTGATGAAGTAGCATGGCCATTCTTCATAAACAGCCATTTTGTGGTAATTGATTTAATACAAGCTTTTCTATCAGGAGACATTGTTTATGATGGTCTGTCAAACCCAGTACTGGCAGCCCCAACAGATCATTTGCTACCACTGATGCACCCGTGCCCCTTGTGCAAACTGGGCAGTCTCGCAGAGCACAGCGTGCCAGGTGGAGCTGGGACTATTTGCCAGTGGTGACAGTGACATTTTCCTGAGCTTCTGCATAAAGTCTCCAAACCCTTGGACAAGGTTTCCCAGGGCAGGGAGTGGGGGAAGTGCATTCGTGCCATTTTCCCCTGGGACAGGGGAACTGAACAGGTAGCCTGATATCCTGCTGCAGTTCCTAACAGCTGAGTTGGAAAAGGAGTGTTTCAACTTCCCTCTGACACTGGTCTGCCAACACCGTGGGCTATGTAGGATATTACAGAGCAAAGACAATTATACAAATTTAAGCAAACAAACCTGATAACTATCATTAATCTTTCTGTATTTAGAAAGTCATTAGCAAAAGCAGGGGCAAAAACCTGTTTGGCTGTAATTTGGATGCTACAAGAAAAGGAAGTTTTCAGACGAGATATTTGATGTGCCTTAAAAGAAATACAGTTTTTGGAAGAGTAAGGCATTAGTTCATGTGTGGCAAAGATGACTGTGTCATACATTGTATGAGCTCTAATTTTAATAGCTTTTGAATTTGTAGCAGTGGTAACACATTGTAAACACCTCCTTACTAAGTTAGGGAGGATTTTGGTAAAGCTAACACCTCCTTTACAGTCTTTGAGAATCAGTCCCATTCTTGACAGCAGATAGATTTTATCTATGTCCCGGTTCTTCCATCACAATGGAAAACCGTCCATAAAGATGTGAGATTCCATGTGAATCTAGCAAACATGCTCTTCTTCCTATCTTGGCAAGACAAAAAGGAAGGTTCTTGAAGCCATATGGAGACTGAGGAGCCAGAGGAGAATCCTCGTGAGGTAGGTAACTAACAGCAGTTTTGCAGGAGCAGATAGAAGAATATCTTGAAGGGCTCTTCTACACCTGGTTGTTCACAGAATCATGGAATCTTCTGAGCTGGAAGGGACCCACAAGGATCATCGAGTCCAACTCTTAAGTGAATGGCCCATAAGAAGATCCAACCCACAACCTTGGCACTATCAGCGCCCTGCTCCAACCAACTGAGCTAATCCCAGTGTTGGTCTGTGTGGTTTGGGCTTCGTAATGATTTCTGCTTTGATGAACTTGAGGACTGGGAGGAAAAAGAGCTGGTAAACCTATCTGTCCACATCAGCAACATCACACAAAACATACCAGCTCCCTGCAATTTGCAGAGCTGTGTTGCCGACCGTGCCTGAGCAGAGGCTACTGCGCGGTGCCCACTTGCACACACTTGTAATCAGTGGTTTGTGTGCTGCTGTGTCGGCCTGCAGCTGCACAAATTAGGTGTGCATGGAGATGGCCAAGTTACACCATAGGACTGCACATTCTGTTGTAACCACTTTTCCTTAAAAGGCGTGTTTTGGTGCCCACCATCGTGACTGCAGTTTTGAAAATTGATATTCATCTCACATAGAAGCACTGTGGATGTGCTGACTCTTCAGCCAGGGCTGCTGGAGGTAGAGGCTTGCTTGCTTTTTGGTCTCAGTGAGGGAGATACTAAATCCAGCTGCTTCTACTTCATTCGGGTCTGCCTTGTAAGATGGAGATACTTACATGACTGCAGTTCTACCTTTTGAATAGTACAGTTCTTGCCATGACAACTCAGTGCTGAAATTACTGGTTCCTTCCACCTATTTTATTATGAAGTTGTGGGTATGACACACACCTGACAACTTGTTTGCCTGGAGAACATTCTGCTCCAAAAGGCCTTGAGGTGTTTGCCACTGTTCTGGCAGTAAGATGATGTGCAGGAGACACCTGCCTGAGCAGAATTGCTCAAATACCTAAATGCCTGTATGCACAAAACCCAGGATATACATGTATAGGCTTTTTGAATAGACAAGTAGGTGCCATGGATAAAAGTGTAGCTCACAGAATACAGATTAGGGATTGGAATTTAAATTGCAATACTTTGCCCCAGGACTGATGCTAAAAGGTGTTATTTCTTGTATAGGCAGAGCAAATTAAGAAAAGAAACTAAATATTATTCAGTGAAAGGGAAAATAAGTAGACCCTAAGTGATTACACTGTGGTCTTAAAACAATTCAAGTATTCTCCAAATTACAGTATAAGATAAATTCTTCAGAATGTCCAAATAACGAGTTATTTGTATATACTGTGCAAGCCACCTTTAAGATCAAACAAAATGTTATGATGAATTTTAATCCAAATTCTGAATCATGTAGTAAATTTTGACTACACATGAACCATCCATTTCAACACAATCTGCATTCTCAACAAAGTGACAAGTGTGACATATGGCTCTCTTTTGCCCTGAGGTGGCTTCTAGTATTGCAATTTGATGTAGTAGTGGGACACACCTTTCTTGATGATTAGTGAAAGTAAAGTTCTGCATCAGATCTTTCTTTCACTGAAAAGTATTACAATAAAATATTTCATATCTCTCATGATGTAAATAAGCACCTGAAATTCCTGTAAATTCAAACAGTGAGGTCTTGACCCAAGAAAGCACTTAATGACATGGATGGTCCCTTTGAATTTGGGGACATATGCAAGGGTTTCAATCAAAACATGTACTTAGGAGCTTTGCTGAGTTGAGGCCTTACAAAATGATGCTATGCAGATCAGCTACTATTCATAAAATATATTTAAGTGAATAAGGTAATTTGCTTGTTAGCCGAAAAGGAGGCTCTAAGTTGCTTCTCAATAAGGTACATACAGGCAGATCTCACACTGCTATTCCCTCCTCAACACCGATCCTCCGGATTTACACAGCTGTTGGTGAGACTATAGCTGATCCTATACAACACTGAACCTTCTCAAATGGCCACATTCTTGCCTGGAAACTGAACCGACAAATTTAGCTCGTTCTCCTAGATGAACTCCACTGAAACAGATTCTTACCTCAGACTTAGATTTACCTGAGCACAGATGAAAAATGCAAAGAGGATCTGTATCATTTATTTTTAAGCCCCATGTAGTGAAGAAAAATACATATTATACATTTCATGCATTATTCTCTCCTTTGTGCTGTCTATAATTGGCAGAGCTTTTCAGTGAAAAAACTATCTGGCCAAATTCTCAGAGCCTCATGCTCTGCAAAAATCTGTCTTAAGTTAATCTATATTAGGAGTAATATTCAAGTTGACTGCACTCATATGAAAAATGTATTTAAAAAGCTCTAGCAGATACAATCTGCTATTTCTTGCCCGACTTTGTTCCCTGCTGTTGTTGGTTTCTCACGGGATTTCTTGCAGAGTAGTTAAGTGATCTATACTGAGGTTTCAAAAGCAAAGATAATAAGAGTTCTATTCATGGGTTAAACACTTAGCTGCTTTAATACAAGATGTGTAGGAGCAGCCCTTAATGACATTCAAATCTTGTTATTGCTGTGCTTCAGTATAGGATATACTTGGTTTTGTGGCTGCAAGAAGCAATTGCCAGAGATGACTGAATCCTGAACAGCAAATAAATCCCAGCACATGGAAACGATGCCTGATTTTGCTCTTACAGCAGCGCATCTTTGGGCTCCACCGTGCTGGCTCCTGACTTGCAGCAACGCAAGTGACCTAGAGCAGTCAGTGGCTTGTGCCATACCTACCCTGGGGTCTGGCTGCAGGGCCACCAGCTCTTAACTTCACTCTGGCCTAACATTTCTAACCTTTCCTTTGCAAAACACTGCTGCCTGTTCTTAGTGTCTTGGCTTTCAGACATTCCCCTAAAAACAGTATTGTGGCAACCTCTGAGCCTTCAGTATTTTTGAATCGCATGTCCAACTTATTTTTCTTATGTCTTCCAGGGCTTGCTAGTACTTGTCACCATTCCCTGGTGGAGATTACTCTACTGAAAACATTTACAGGAACACTCCTGTAGTTCCTCAAGCAAATGTATCTGACATAGCTCAGACTATCCATTTATAAACTTTAAACTTGCCCAGCTGGCTCTGTCAGAAGCCTATTAGGCAGCACTCTCACAAACTGTTCTCCTTCAGAGCAGTGGTCAAGACTATTTGAGGATGGTGATCTTGTCCTCTGACACAGCTGCACTGGAAAGGAAGTGGAAAGGAGTGAAAAGAGCAACCCCTCCCCGGGTTTCTAAGTAATTGTGCAAAAGGGCTAAAAAAGCACTCAGTCTTACTATGGAGAAATGAAAACGAGCACCCTGAACAAGGAGGAACACTTCTGGCTCTGCTGCTTTTTGTTTCACATTGCCATTTGCTTCCTCTTCTGGACTAATCTGCAAAATATTACTATTGATCAAGCACAAGTGTCACAGGAATGATTAAAAACCTTGTGGAGGAGAAAGTACTGTACTCTTTACCACCCCTTGCTAAAGGCCAATGAGCAAACTCTTTATCCAAGTCCTTAACCCGGCATGGGGTAACATTGGAGGTGGTAAATTCTATGACACAGCCTATCTGTGCTTTGTCTTAAGGGGAAAAAAGATAAATGAAAATATGTTTTCTGTATCTTGGGACAATATTAGTAGATACGCTCATGGCCTTCAAATATACATATGACACTTGCAAAGAGAAAAGCAATTAATTGTTCTGAGTTCAATTACAAGAAGAAAAGATTTAGAAGGATATTAATAAAACTTTATAAGCACTGATAAGATCATTTGGGGAAGTTGTGAAGTCTCCGAAAAAAGGGTTAGATGAATAAGCTGTCGGAATGGCTTAAGTGCTTCTGATTTTCCCCAAGGTCAAAATGAATTTTCAGGATCCCTTCCCTCCCGATGTGCTATGATTCTACAGAACATGCTAGCAGGTGAACCAAAGGGGCAGGAGCCTGCCAGTTCCACATGGAAACACAGATGAACTTGATGCTTCCTATCTGCAAATTAGGATGCTAGAAAAATAAACACAGCCATGTGTATTAATAAATGGTATTATTTTACTGAAAGGATCTAGAGAAACAATTGCAATAGGAAGATCCAAGCATAGTTTAAGAAATGTTTGCAAAGAGCAGAAACAGGAGACCTGAATTCAGTGTTCGTGAAAGGCTGGCAGCACCCACCAAGCGAGCGCTGCATTTCCCACCCCAGTGGGCAGTGGCAGCACGAGGTCCGGCAGTGCTTGTGAGCTCCAGCAGGGGCCTGTGTGGGCAGCTCCTTTGAGTCCTTCACTTAGAGTCTAATTCAGCTTTTAACTGTCTGAGCTCATCCCTCTGGCTGGCAGCAGTTATTCTGCATGGAGATCCTTGGCTGTCTCTTGCACGTTGCATGCACTGCAACTACAGGGCCGAGACTGCTCCTCTCCTTCAGAATTCATGGTGAGCACAACATTACAGCAAGCAGCTAAATACAGCTTTTGGCCGCCAAATTTCAGTTTCATTGCTGTCAGAACATCACTTATCATGGCTGGGCTATAATTTTCAGGCTTGTAAAACCTCAATTGTCATGTCTGGATTTTCTTTAACACTTATTATAAATGCACGAATTTGATTTGTGTAGAATGGAATGACTCTCAGTGGTTCAGGGATTTGGCACAGAGCTTCACATATTTCATCGAAATTCTGTTTGGCCTAGAGAGGCGTTACAATTCTAGATAAAAAATGTGCTTTTTAATAGAGAAGTAATTTGTAATCGAATGTTCCAAAATAATTCTGTATAAAAGATGAACTGAAACAAAAGCAACATGATCTTTGCCTCTCTGCCATGGGAATTAATTAAGATTGAGAAAATGGAATTGGAAGAATCTGATTTGACACATTTTGCAAAATATGTTGTGGGTGAGTGCAAGGGAAGGAAGCAATTCCATCACCTTGAGCAGGAGGCCTAGAGGTGAGCATGTGCAGTTCCTTGCAGTAATCCTTGGAGCTGTCTAGGAGCCTTAGGTAGTGTTAGCTAGGAGCAACATTTGTGTAAATCATAACTAGTAACAAAGCAAATTACAGTAAGAGCTCTTTGGTAAACAGAAGGGGGAAGCCTGCTGAAATCTGCTTCCTTTCAGTAGGACAGTTCAGATTATTTAAAGGCATCTGAACATTTTGAAAAATCTAGGAAGAATCTTAAAATGCCATATTTCTAAAACAAAAGATAAAATTGTACCCTTTTTAGGTCAAATAACTTGGATCTATATTTACACTTGGTTGAAGCATTAGACTAGGCAAATACATATGTATGAGGTCTTATTTTTACACTTAATTTTGGTGTTTTGGTAAACGCAAATGATGGAAGAAGTTGACATGAATAAATTGGCACCCGTTTAGAAGTCACCTCATTGCAAAGTGAGAGATATTTGGGACTGTTCATCACCTTACTACAGGGAAGGCTTCTGGTGTTGTCAGTCAGTCACATGTTATACACCAAGAATGTTTTCAACACTAGGCTGAGGAACTACAAGCTCTTGAAGGAGCCAAGAAACAAAAGTAATACTTGAGCATGTTTACTGTAAAATGAAGCGCTATTTTATCTCAATCAAATAAACCAACAAGTGAACTGCAAATCTGATACTGAAATAAATCCAATTTACTCTTGTGTAATTGCTTATTTGATTCTCAAATATGACATGAAGTTAGAAAACAAATTGATATTCTGTCACTTACGTTTCAGTAAACTTAAACAAGTTGCCCTTTAGGTGCATCTTGGATGGAACAGTGCTTTATCTTCATCCCAAGGAAATCAGTGTATTAAATTTGTTTGAAAAATTATTATCCAAACCATGACTCCTTTTCAGACAACGTTTGAACTGCATACTAAAAAGGCCAAATTTCCCCTGAGAGCCAGCACAAGCACAGAGAAGATAAGTACTGTATTATGTCCTCCCTCTGCAAGAAAATGTACCAGCAGCAAAGATACAACATAAGCTCCAACAAAATCAGTAGGCACAGAAACTGCAGAAATCTTGTGAGCATGGGCATCTTCCTCTTTCCTCATGGCCAAAATACAATCCTGATGCGCCTCAGCATTTAAAGAATAAGCTATACAGACTCTATACTGTCTCAGCCATGGTCAGAATACTAAATCCAGCACCAGATCCACAGTGGGTGAAGTGAATAAACTGAAAGGCATCAAAACCAAAGGAGTAATGGAAGGGCAGGGGATAGGAGGAACAGCCTTCCTGCTGAGAAGTTCTAGGGGTTGAAAATGTTTGTTAAAATAAAAGAGAATTAAGATTCAGACCAAAAAACTGAGGTTAGGTTGTTTAGCACAGCAGAGGTCAGCAAAACATGCTGGCTGACTCTGCAGCTGTGCACCGTGAGGAAAGGCCGAGATCGAAACCGCCGATAGAACATCTCACCCTGGACTCTCAGGGAATAATCTTCATCATCTCTAGTTTAAAGGTCAAATCAAGGCAGGTTTAGGGGAAAAAATTCCCCTTAAGATGTCCAAGGCATAACTAATTCATGTTTGTGCAAGCTGAGAGAAGATTACAAAAATGGTCCCTGTGATTTTTTTTTTTTTTTCCAATTTCTGAATGTAGGAAAAAGGTTGTTCTGGACAGATTACCATTTTTAGTGATATGTTCTACTTTAATTATAAAGAATTTTGGATTAGTTCATATGCTTAAAGCTACACTACTAGAATTAGTGTTACAGAAACAAATATTGATTAAATGATGAGGTAGGACAAGACATGGCACTAAATACCAATAGGGATGGGTTAGCAGTTTGTAGGAACTGGGAACATGACTGAGAATTTTCAGAGCAATCCGGTTCCACCCATTCAAAAATTCTATTAATGTGTATTTGTACTCTGTATACAATAACCATAACTACTACTAAAATATTTAGATTTGATGTTATATGTGCTGTTTCCTCTGCTGTGGTACCCTTGGTCCTTAGATAATAAATAACATCAGTTTTTTAGGCTTGTCAAGGCATGTCTCTAGGAGGCTCTGTAGATAACATCCAGATGACCTTTCCTTATATCTTCCTTGAATAAGAAGGATGCCATATTCTTCATGCTGTATTCTTTGCTGACAGAATCATTTCATTCAGATTTCACTGTGATTCTGCATTTTCTGGTTTACATCCTGTATTCTTCTGGCACATATTTGCCTCTAAATAAATTCAAGCTATTACATCTAGAGGGACCTTGTTTTGCAAGATCTTTCTCAAAATCAGAAGTATTAGAGCTTGTAAAAATAAGGTCTCCAAGACTGGGTAAACTCAGATTTTTCAACAAATCCTCAATTCCAAACCATAATCACTTTCTCTGATTGCAAGTTTTCTACAGACAAACTATATCTTCTTCTCAATTTGCTCTTCACAGTTACTTTAAAAATGGATGTTTCACTGCCAGAATTTGTGCTTTACAATTGATTGCTTGCATTGTGGTTGTCCTGTGGCAGAACATCCCATGAGAGAGCCATGAGGCTCACAAAGAAATTTCAAGACCTATATATGAGCACCTTCAAAGCAGAAGCAAAAATCCATTTACATTTGCACATGCAGTTGCAGCTGTTTTAATTAGAACCATGGATTTATCTGTATAAATAAGCACAGGGCAGCATTACTTTCAAAAGAAATCAGTGACTTGAAGAACTCTTTTTCTCCTACTTTATCCCATTGTGGACCTGTAAGTGTTGATGATTATTTTAATAACAAAAATGAAGAAAGAACAAACCCCAAAGAAGATTTAAGTGATCTGTGATGTGCAATGAAGTGTAAATCTGTGAGAGTGAAAGAAGGGCCTGGACGAGCTGTTCAGGCTGAGAGAAGCTGATATTGCTGTGTCACACTCACAGCTCTTGTGTTGGTCTGAGAGCCCTCCCCAGGACCTGCCCAGCAGAGGTCTCTGGGTGTAAATCAGCTCTTGTCTCCAGCCCAGACAATCCCATTTCTCTCACCAGGATTTTACATGCAATAAGGAGCTTCCTTGGGAGCAGAAGGTCACGGGTGGGGCAGAGAGAAAACAGATATCATGGAGAAATATGTTGGAGGAACAAACTGAGAGGGATTGGGATTAGAAGATTCAGAGGCTAGACTGAGTTTGGTGAAATGACAACAATTTTTGGGCATTTAACCAGAATTATTCTGTTTAGAACTCAGCTGAAAAATCTAATATTAGCATAACACCAGAACAGAACAACCTCTTCAGTCCCAGTATGTAGTTATGTTTTCCTGCTTTTTCAAAATTGTGGAATAAATACCTATCCTGATTTACATGTAATGCAGTGTATTAAATTTTTAATGTTTCTTCTGTGCTCAGTAGAGCTCTTTCATCCCCACTATCATTATGTTAATGATATAGGGAAATAACATTGATTTTAAAACTATCATTTTCTGCCTTGTTAAAAAAACCCCAAACAGATGAAAAGCCTACAATCTGATTTTTGCCCCAAAAGCAGAATATTGTTGGCCTGCCCAACATCACCTGGACTAGGAACAAAGGTGAAGTCACAAACCTGAGTATCAGGAACTCCCTTGAAATGGGAGTGGAGAGACAACACACAACCCACAAACAACAAAACATCTGAAGGAAGAAATGCAATAAAAATTGGGTAAAATTATCCCTTGAATAATGCTGGGTGAAATCCAGACTAAAATCACTGAACAGTGAAGCTATTCCAATTTATGCCACAGTAACGTCAAAATACTTCCTTCTCCTCTATAAACATCCTTTAATGCTTTCTGGAAAATGGAAGAGTACCACATGTGACAAGTGTTCCTAAGCAGCATGCTGAGCACCAAATGTGAGCTATAATTCATAATTCATGCTCAATTAATCATAATGTATAAGGAATGGCTCTGTTAATGCTTCTGCTAACTACCTAACCTATTTTGAGAGATGCAGGCAGAATTTCAGCTCTTCTGACTTGCTGTTGTGAGTGACAGACTACGGATGCCCCAGCAGCTGTCAAAGTCACCAGCCTTCCCTCAATGAAGAGAAAAGCAGTTCTCAGTATTGCAGGAAGCTAAGAAAAGCTCTGAAAAGCAGAAATGAAAATGTGTGAGGGTGGAGAACGTTATCTTTTCTCATGTAAATCCCACTGAAAAGCAGCCTGTGTAATCCAAGCCTTGCATCAAACTAAGATTTGGAACAACCTTCATGTAGCAAATGAGCAATTTCCAAGTGATACAACTGAAGGAGGAGAGGTCTGGTGTCTCCAGATATTGTTCTGGAGTTATTTTTACATGGCAGCCAGGGAGCAAATCCTGATTTAGGGGAAGAAGCTTTACCTTCACGCGCTACTATTTTTGTTAATCAGAAGGAGGAGTTAAAAATGGACTGGCTCTTTGCCCTGCTCAATTCAGATTCTGACAGAGGAAACTGACTGGAAACAATAAAGCCACACTCACAGCTGATGGACCTGGAATCGTCCTCTCTGCCCCAGGATATGTTTGTGGATGTTAAAAAGCTGGACTTCATGGCCCACCATTTCTGAGCTGCATAAGCTGGCAAGAGGAGTGGTAACTTGATGAATCCTTGAAATCCTCTGGCCTAATTTGTGTCAGGCCCCCACCACAGGTACACGGCGATATTTTAGAATACCCATGGCATATTCAGGTAAGTTCCTATGTTAGAAAACATATATAAAACTACCATGATGAGAGAGGAGAATTACATAAGGAACTCTCCGATGTGTTCTGCCAATGAAATTTGGCTTTTTCACTCTGCCACCTAAAACTTAGGGACAATATGGAACATATTTTTCAAGCTTCTTGCAATACCATTCCAAGTCTCCTGCAGCACTCAGTATTTCAGAGCTTTCCAGCCAGGAGAAGCTCAGCTAATTGTATTCCAACCTGTCATTACTAGACTTTGAGGTGTTTTCTTCCTCCTCCCTCTCCACCTTCTCATTTTTAACAGCTATTTTCCATCTCAAACCAGTAAAACCTGCCATGGAAAGCTGAGCTCAGCATTAGAGCACCGCTCTTGGAAAATCTCTTGGAAAATTATTGAAACACGTCGCACTCTTCTCTCTTGAATACCAATTCCCGGCTGTTATGAACATCGGAAGAGTACGAACAGACAGAACCCCGTACACGGAGCGCAGGGCGGGGCCGTGCTTATGGAGGGGCACGGCTGCCGGCTGTTGTTTAACCGAGACCAGCAAGGCTGGGCAAAGGGCTGGGGCGGGGAGGGCAGGGCGGCGCCCCGGCGCACAACACGTGCGGCTGCGCCGGGCCAGAGGGGCGGTCGGTGCCCACCTGAGGCCCCCTGAGCTCACCTGTGCTCACCTGAGCGCCCGCTGGAACGGCCGCGCCTCCGCCCCCGCGCGCCGCCAGGTGGCGCCGCAGCACCGGCGCAGGGGGCCCGCGGAGCCCGCGCGGGACCGGGCCGCGATCGGAACCGGGACCGGGAGCTGGACCGAGGATCGGGATCCGGACCGGGGATCGGGGATCGGGACCGGGATCTGGACCGGGGAGCCGCCCAGGGCCGGCAGCTCGCCCGCCCGTCAGGGAGCGCGCCCTGAGCCTGCGCCAGCGCGGCATCTTTTATTCGGAAATAATTTGTCGTGCCGCGGTGATTTGGTGGGTGCCGCGGTGATTTGGTGGGTGCCGCGGCCGCAGTGCCGAGCCGGCGGCTGCCCAGGGACATGGGATCCGTGCGGCCCCGCGGGGGGACGAGAGCACGGCCGCGGTGGGCAGAGCTGCACCGCCGGGGTCACACACCGCCGCATCTACAGTCACCGTGAAATTCTTCCTCTGGGCGACAGTGAAAGTACTCGCAACGGCCTGATCCTCAGACAACACCCACGCATGAATAAGTTTACTCGAATTCACAGTCCCACAGAATCCAATTAAACAACGCAAGAGCTGAAAGTTAATCATGTATTCGTGGATACGGATAGCTGGGTCCAACATTTATTTTGGTCTGGTGCCAGTTACAGTAACCATCCCTTATCTGTATTTCATTTCTCAGCTCTACAATTAAAAGTTAAATTCAACCATCCTCCTCCCAGTGGGCCCTCAAGGATGAAACTTTTATAGGTCTTCAAATACATTATGTATCCGCTACTTGTGTTTGTTGTCCAGGAAATCTCCAATGGATTCTATAGGGAAAGCACAAAACAATGTATTATGTATTCAGGATTTTGTGCCAATCTCAGTAATTGCTACAGTGTTTGGAATAAAAGGAACATAGCTATTTGATAATTAATTACACTCTAATTGCATTCACCTGGGAAAAATAGATAGCACTAAGGGGCAAACAGGGGTCAATAATATTAGTATAGGTGATCACCAATCTTGCATATACAAGTACCAATTAGTTAAGCAGAGTTAAACAGAGTCAGCAGTAATTTGCATTAAGGAATCTGAGTGTAGAGATAAATTAAACACCTGGAAAGTAAGAGAAATAAAGCTATAACTTAATCTAAACTAGTGATCCATTTTCCTTTTCTATGGCTGCAGCAGCAGGTTAACCCCTGGGAGGAATGGGAGTGCTGATGCTACCTCGGCAGCTGAACTGTGCACAGTCCACCTCTGCAAAGAGCCTCCCTCCACGTTTTGGAGTGCAGCAGTGCTATATTAATGTGTGTAAGAGAGATGGGAAAGCAGGGCTATTCGCTCCTGTGTAATGACAAGCAGATGGTGCAGTGTATCTTGGCCCAGACACGGCTGGAGCTGGCTCTCTGCTTGGGGAAGGCAGTTGGGCCATCCACAAGCAGAAGGAACTGCTGGTGAAACTTTATTACTCAAGGGTGGGGCCCTGGTCTTTCATCTCACAGAGGGGAAAAAATAGATGGAAAGAAGCCTTGAGTGCCGCTGATTCATAGGATATTGCACCAAGCCACAAAGAGAGGTAAATTTTGGGCTGCTATTTTGAGGCCTCTTACTAGTCTTCAGTGTAGCAGAGCTTTTCCCCAGCCCTCAGCTCAGCAGCAGTGACACAACTGAATGGACTCTTTCATGGGTTTGGCAGTACAGAGCTCACCCAGAACTCCTTGGCTTGTGCCTACAGAAGCTGGGAGTCACACATGAACCCCACCCAAGCAGCATTAAAATCACTGCTGCTGATCCTGTGCATTCAAACACTCTGATGAGCAGTCAAGAAACAACAGCTTAACACAACGAACGAGAGCATGAGATTTGTGAGCCTTGAACTAACAACTTCCAAGCTCAAACACCTGTGGCTGTATTCAGCTGATATCAGTCCAAATGGCTGAGCATTCCTTAGGGAAAACAACAGTCAGAGGCACTCGTACAGCACAGCACTTCCAAGGCTGCTGGATTCAGAGGAGCTCAGCTCTGCCCTCAGCCTCGGCCAGGCTGCCTTACAATCTCCTCAGGCATTGCCAGGGTAGGGGAGAAGACAAATCATCAAAAAGGAGCCTTGTAGCATGCAGAGAGAGCACCATGCTCAGCTATTGAAGTGCAGAGTCTGCCCTTGCACATCTATGTTGCTGTTTAGTCCTCACAGACTGATTCCTTCTCTCCTGGGACTTACAGCGAGTTCAGCATTTCCACTGCCTTTCTCTTTGCCAGTATACAGTAGGTGTAACTGCTGCCCATCCTGCTACATGGACTTCATACCTGGTCAAGTAGTTCTGGACAATTTTGTTATTATTATGCTAACTACTGCCCTTAGGACTGAAAAGCATCTGCTTTTCAGATGGAAGCGTGGAACTTCTTGGCCAGGGTGAAGAACTATTTATATACTTACTATTCAAAGTGCAGTTCTTTTAAACTGAATTATGATGGAAAATACCAACTGTAAAAATATCTGTGATGGAGTTTCCAGGCCTCATAACGACTGCAGGACTCCTGTACAGTTGCTGGATAAAACAAGAATGTGCAGGAAATCTGTCATTTCACAAACAGCTATGAGGCCTGTTCTCTTTGATTACAGCCATTGGTGAAAAGACAATTTCTCATTAGGCCCTTTCTATGGTCCATGGAATGAAGAGCAGGTTGGTCAGCACAAGGCCAGGACCGGGCCCTGGCAGAACATCTGAAATCCGGCTGCTAGTCCAAGAATGCCTTTGCTGGTGGGATCCATGACTGGAATTGGTTATGGACCCAGCCACAACCACGTACACCCCAGATCCTCAGGAGCAGTATTCTCACACAACTGTTCTAACCTTGAGGAGAACTTGAGCTCTCTTCTCAGCCATCTGCCTTACAATAAGTCGACACCCTTATGTATTCTCTCTGCCAAAAGGCAACTTTTAAAATGCTATTAAAAAAAACTGTGTACAAATTAAACAGTCAACACATTTTACTGCTGCTCAGTAACTAAAATGCTTTCACTATGCTATGCAATCTATAACTGCTGAAATTACTTTCATGTGTGTTTATAAGTCTTCCTATATTTTCTCCTCATTACTCCAAATACATTTTAAAAGCTTGTTAAGATAGATTTGTTGGTGTTTTGTATCTAGCTGACTGTGCATGTTAAAGTCTTCAACTGTGACTTTCCTAACTCGAAACACACTATTCTTCATGCTGCTTGTTAAAACACATATCATTCCAACCATGTACATTAATTGGCTTGTCTGGGGAAACAGACTTCAGTTTATGAAGTCTGTCATCCTGCTTTGTAGCTTAATTATAAAATAAAATTATTTTTCCTTCCCCCCAGCCAGACTATTTGCTCTGCGTTTTTCTTTTTTTTCCCCTTCCTCACGCTGCTGTTTAAATTCCAGGGCTGAGTAACTGATCTGCTGGGTCCTACTTCAGCAGCTGCTCCCAGGGCTGGTGGTTCCTTAGGGAATGCAGGCTCTGCCAGGGTCCTAAACGGCACTTGTGACCACCAAGGGCTGAGAGGTGCTGGCAGACAATCATGTCCAAGCTAAAGTCTGCCACTTCTAACAGAGGCAAAGGATTATTTAAGTTATTGCATGCTGACTTGTGGTGTTCTGTGTACACCCAGCCCCTCTACAGCACAGCAGGGGCTGCCACGTACCCAAAAAGCAGGAAAACTCAGACATTTCCAGGGAGAAAGGAACAACAAACCTGTAGCAAACAGGTGTAGTAACTCTTGCCAGAGCCAACCCTCAATGACAGATGACATCAAGCTCCTTTGAGACCAACACTCTTGAATAAAGCACCCACCACCAAAGATACCATTGTTAACTCCACTGGGTTCACTCTAAAAAAAGACTTTTCCGGTAGCAGAGTCTTTACTCAAGGGTCGATGGCACAGCCAGAAATCAAGAGCGGCCCAAATTAGACTGTCCAGGAGTGAGGGCAACTCAGGTGGCTCACTGCAAACCACAGAGCTGAAGGATAAAATCACAGGTCAGCAGCTGTAGTCACAGCAGGACTCCCACTGACTTCAGAGGCACCAGAAATTCCCCCAGGGAAGGAAAAAAAGGCCTTATTTCTATCAGCTGAAATATAATGTACTAAAGAAGGGATTTAAAAAAAATATCCAGAACTATAAAAGATCTCTATGAAAATTAACTTTTTTTATGACACCATGCTACTCAGGGTCTAAATCCATAGCTACCATCCAGCAAGTCCCAGCTCCCTAAACTTCCACTCTGCTGAGGGAGTCTCCTTGATAGGTTGATTTTAAGGCAATTCTTCAATAGTGGAACAGTGCAAAGCAACAGGAACCTGAAGCACTAGCAAACCTTTACAATACCCACATACGCTAAAGGTTTCTTCCTTCTCTAACATACAATACTGCATGTTTTAGAGGTCAAATACTGTAAAAAGTCTTCTGAATCAGAAGCCAGAATCTTAACTCAGAGCTGTGATAATTTGGGATAGAAATCAAAATTATCGAACTTCACAATACACAAGCTATTGCAAATTTTGCTTCTTATCACACAAAACCTAATTTCCCTTTATAAAGGCATCAATCTTGACCAAGACATACATCTTCCAGCAAGCAGCCCCTCTATAAAAATATTTAGGTAAAAATCCTTACTTTAAGGAAGGCACCAGGATCCTCCAAGTTCTCCCTTCTGACTGTACCAGCCCACTCCCTCCCACAGTGGCAGGAAGGCTATATGTGCCAAGAGTTATTGGCATCATCCTAACTAGGCATTCTGCTAGTGATTTAGGAAATCTGTTAATGGGAAATTAATTGGAATCAGGATCAGCCAATTGCACAAATTTTCCCCTTGATTAACACACCCACTTGTTGACAGGATGAATTACAAGTCGTGCCGTTCACTGACGTAGCTGAGCCCCAGGGAACTCGTCGGTGCACTTGCAGTGTGGTGGCATTTAATGTGTCCAGGAATTGGGGATGCTGGGAGGGTTTGCAGAGCTGGAGGTGTCACAGCAGGGACAGCAAAGCTCAGTCCCACTCAGCCCCTGCCTGTGACCTGCCCTGAGCTGGGGCTGGAGCCGACGGCCCTGCTCTGCTTCACGTCAGGCTGCTCGGCTCTGCAGAGTGACAGTGACACAAACACGGTGTGACCGGCCCTGAGCTCCACAGCTGCAGCACCCACACCAGCACTAAGAAAGCACAAAGTGGGAAAAGGTGAGCTCAGCAGAGTCCAGCACAGCGTGTGGTGCCTCCCTGCTGCTGGGAGGGCTCCAGGCTGATTGCTGCGAACCCTTCCTGCCTGGCTTGGCCAGCACTGGTGCTATCAGTGCCAGCCTGCAAACAGCACGGCTGGCAGGCCTTGCTCTGCTTCCCCCCGTGAGCAGCCAGCTTATTGCTGTGGTATTTCTTCTGTGATCGTGGCTGCCCTCAAATCTTCTTCTTTCTTATGTTTGTAACTTAAGAAATCTCCTTGGTGAAGCCACTGAACTCAGATAAGGCAAATGTGGAGTCAAACCAGGTCAGCAGATGCCCAGCAGAGCTGTGGGGCTGAGGGCAGTCAGACCCCAGGAGCACTCAGCACCCCGAGCTCTCTCCTCTGTCCCACTGTGTCCTGGAGCAGCCTCTTCAGAGTGTGCCAAAAATACCCGCAGCAAACACCAGCGGGTACATGGATATTCATTTCTCCAGTGCCATGAGTGTTACCAAATTATTTCTGAACGAAACCCAGATAGGGTTGCCACAAGCATTTAGATTTGGCCTAATGCTGCCCCAGCACCACAGGAAGAGCGTGGCTTGCTATGATAGCTTGCAGTTGGCCATGGGACTGTAGGCAGGCTGTTTTCCTTGAGTTCAGCGTTTTACAATTCCACGTAAAGTACAGTGAATGCTAATGAGAGAGCCCTGGAGCTGCTCACGTGGTCTGTAACAGGGGATGACAGGTCCCCAAGGAGAGGATCAGACTCCCCTCCAATGCGACAAGTCTGGCTGTGTGATCCTTTGCTCTCCTGACACACTTCCCCTGCTGCCTGGTGAGCAAGGACAGCCTTTTAGCTCAGGGAAGAGGTGGTGGGTTGGAAGAAGCTGATGATCAGCTTTGCTTTCACGTGGAGGGGGATGAGTTGCAAATTACCTGCTGTCAGTGGAAGGCCAAAACCACAGCAGAAGGCTGGGCAGGGTGCTGGGCTGGAAACAAGATGTGTGTTAAAAGGGGAATGGAATGCTTGAAGGGTACTGAGTGTTTGGAGGCAGAAAACATTTTGCAGAAGAGATGCCTGCATAAGTAACATCTTTATAACCAGGGACATATGGAGATGAGAAATTGCTCCTAGAGCTCTGAGAAAATGAAGATTTACTGCTTTAAATAAAAAGGGAAAAGGAGATGCCAGGCTGTGCCCCTACTTTGCAGGGAAAACATTACTATCTGAGGTTTTGATGAATAGCTGTAAGGAAGGCTGAGTAGGCTCTGCTCACTCTCAAAGACAGATTGAACCTGAGCTCACTTATGGCAGAGAACGATCAACCTCTGCCTCTGTGAGAGAGCAGTGGGGTCACTTTGTCTGCCCCAGTGCTCCTGTGATGTCCAGGGTGTCCTGCACCAGCGTGTGCCTCCCCAGCCCCAGGCAGCCCGGCCACATGCGGGCCCGAGGCTGTGCAGGATTTGAGCACTGGGAATCCCCCAGTGTTGTGGGACTGGGAAACTGCTTTAGACACAGTCAGGGAAGCGCTGGAATTCTTTGCTGGCAGGTGTAACAGGAGGTATTGAAACACAGAGCAGGACAGTGTGGTACAGTCCCAGTGACCTGCAGCCAGAGACAGCAGCGTGTGCCCAAGAGGGGTGAGCAGCCAACAGACACCAAATCCATCTCCTGAGCCCTGAGCCAGCCCAGAGGGCACATGGCATCCAGGCACATCCTTCAGCAGTCACTCACTGCCTGTCACAAATGCATAAATCATGAGCTTTGCATCCAATTAGTATTCAAAGGCGTGAAGGTTTTTCTGCATTTAGAAATTTCTAAGAAATTAATCTCCAAACCAGTTGCTTTCAGTCTAATGCCTCCTGAGGGTTTGGAGGGGGTTATTGGTATGGATTTTTTTTGCTAACTGTTGTCAGGCTTACGCTGAATGCCAAGCTCCTGTTGCTTTACCTGTGCATAAGAGGATGTTGCAAATGCCAGAGATGACAGTTTTCCTTGCAGGAGCCTGGGGCCTCCAACCCAGCCAGTAATGGCAGACACCACCCCCATCATCTTGGAATGCCCACAGTCTGTACAGAGAGCACTGTGGATACACTACTGATCAAACTATGTCAGCTGTGACAGAATAAAAGTCTTTGAAGATTAAGCAAGAAAAAAAGGTCTTTGAAATAGATATTGAAAAGTTACGTTGTCCTTTTACTTATCTCAGTCTAAAGCTTCCAGCAGTGGTCTTGCAAAACAGAACTGACCAGGGATTTCTTTATCATGCATGAAATGCTTTTATTTCATCCTTGTGCAGGAAATGACATGAAAACCATGCAGAAAATAGTAAAGTTTTAAGTCTGACAGGAAAAAAAGGCAAATAGAATGATTTATGCTAAGCTCGGGAATAGTATCCCTTCTCACCCGCTGACCATCCCAAACCTTGTCTTTGTGAAGCCAAGAATTAAAAATACATCAAACTCCATTCAATTTGCAGGTATAAGGGTGTTTCAGCTGGAAAATATTAACTCGTTCCTTCCTCTGATGCCATTTGCAAAAACCACACAGTGCACAGAGAGTCCCAACAGAAAATGGGATCTCATTTTGCTGCAAGACAAAGTTGCACAGCTCTTCTTCAGTCAATCAAGCTGTTAGTAATTACCAGAGGAGTGGTAGCGTTTTGTACACCTTAGAAAATGTCAGGAGTCATATTACACAGGACCTCAGTTCCCGATATTAACAAAAGTAAAACTCTTATCAACAATTTTTTTTTTTAATTTTTTTAGCAGAACAGCTTTTTAAGACACTGCAAATGAAAACATCTTCTGTGACATCTTCCACTTGTGAGAGGGCAGGGGCTGTGTTCTCTCAGCCAAAGCTGTGACTTTATCCACCTGAACCCATGCTCACATCACACCTTTCCCACTCAAGGAGTGCCACCACAGGAACTTCACATTATATTTTCCCTGGTGCAACTGTAGGCTTCTGCCAGAACCAGCAGTTTGCATTCCCTCCTGCAGTTTGTCCCTGCCCCAGGTTCCTGCCCCCTTGCCCGTGCTGAAATTGATGACTGGGCTGGTCAAAGGGAACAGGCAGGGAATGGGATTTTGTGTTGTTTTTTTTTCACTGGTATAGTCTTCTGTCAAGTTTGGCCAGCTGCCTCTGCAAGATCCAGTGCAGAAGGGACAGCAGTAATGCAAAGCCACAAGTGGAGCTGGCAGCGTTTCTGACAGCAGCCATCATTAAGTGGGTGTAACACCAGACTGCACCTTATGGGGACTAAGGGTGTTTGTTTATATAATCTGAAAGTCAGAAACAATTCTGAGGAAGAGAGTGGAAATTGGAGATAAGTAGGGAAAGGCATTCAAAATAGCAGAGAGATCCATTATACACTGTGATTCCAGGCAACAAATCTGATTTTCCTTTAGCTCATATCAAGCAAAGTCTGTCTCACTCACATCGTTCTGAACTCAGTTAGGATTTGTTCAGAATCTCACAGCCCACCCAAAAACTCTGCTGGGTTTCATTGATTTTTGTGCTTGGGTGAGATCAAACACACATAACCTTGCAAAATTCAAAAGGCAGATCACGTGCAAAGAAATTAACAGATACTCTGCCTCCCTATGATGGTTGTAGGTGAGCTTTTACACAACTCAGTATTTAGCTATTTCCATCTTTGATGTTACCAGATCTCAGATGGCATTTCCCCTTTCCTTTATACTTCCTTTAAGCAACAGTGGAATTTTTAAACTAGAAGCAGAAATCTCTTGGATTCTGACAGCTGGTTTCCATTGTTAGCCAGAGAATAACAGGTTCTAACTTCCAATCTTGTGTTGTTTGTCTTTTAAACTAAAAACTGACAAAATCATCTGTTAATGGAGGCAGAAACATTTGCATGCTAATTTGCTTCCGAATGATTTAAAAACGACGTTACTGGCAGCCTGGAGAAATAACTATTTAAGAAGCCTATCCAATTTAATATTTTTATTATCATTTGCTATTTATACAATAACATTGATGTCCCTGGTGTTTAACAGGGACATTCATCACTTCACACTTTAAGGATGCACAGCAACATTAACTGCCTAATCCTAGCAAAATCCCTGTTTGGAAGACAAGCATTGTTATCTTTCCTCTGGAGATGAGGATGTTTCAGTGCCACATCTCTGCATCTTGCCCAAGAGCACAATGCAAGAGGCAAGAGCAGGCTGGCCAAAGGACACCTGGTGCTTGGGGCCAGCTCTGGCCACGCCAGGAGGGTTTCCTCAGCAGGAGGACAGCCTCACGTTATGGAACAGTGCTAACATTCCTGGGCTGCTGCCCATTTCCATGGATGGGCCTTAGTGCCTCTCCGTTTATCCATGGATATAAAGCACTCCACCCCAAATCAGAGCACACTTTGTATCTGTGTGTGGTTTGTGCTTGTGTGCAGTGTACGATGTGGCACTGTGTAACGTGACTGCTCCAGACATAAAGAACAACCCAGTCCCTGGAACTACAGCCTTGGAGACTCCAGGAATGGGCAGCATGGATGCACACCTGAGCATTTCATACCCAGCTTGACTGATAGAAAACAGTGGTAACCTTCACTTCTGTAATTATCACCTGCACAGGTGCGAAATGTCTTCCATGTGATCCTTGATGCAGTGCAAGGCTCAGAGCCAGCCTTCAGCAGACACTCAGTGTCACAACTCTTTTGCTTGTTACCTAAAACCTCTGGGGACTGGCCTTGCTCCACCTGGGCTCCCAGGACTGATCCCACTTCTGCTTGCACAGGAACCTCACTTCAGGGCAGAACAAGAAATAAATATTTGTTTATTTTCAGGCCGTAAGGTGTTGCCTCCTTCCTAGAACTGCTGCCTTGTCTATTAAACCAACAGAAAATGGTTTCTCATTTCATATAGACACATCTCGAATTTCCCAGCTGTCATCTGACAGATAGGAGCATTGGGAGAGAAAAATAAAACAAGCATAGTGTATAAACAACCCTGGGGAATAAATTTTGCAGACTCTGAACATCAGTGATGTGCAATTCTTTGTTTGCTGAAGTGAGCAAGTACACAGGGAGAACTGTACATAACAATTACATTAAAACACTGCACAAGGCTTGAGCTTTAAATATCTCAGAGGAAGAAAACGTAAATGCAAAGATATTTTCAGCTGTTTCTTTAAGAGGGAGAGGTGAAGGTTATACACAAGCTGTGAACTACCTTGGGTAATCTGAGAGCTCTTGTACTGGGAGAACTGCTGCCATCCCTGGGCTGTGACTATGGACCTCAGCTAGAGACCCTGCAGGGATCAAACACAAGCATTGCTCCCAGGATTTCTGATCAAAAAGCTAAAAACCAAGAAACTAATGACTTTTATGCCACACAGCATTTCTATTAAAAACCAGTGGGTTTTGTGACATAACAAAGGTGACACACACTCTCAATGGCTGCCACTGCAGGTGCTACAAGGTTTGCTCGTGAAGGAGAGCTCACATTTTGGGGATGTCTTTGGAGGGGCCACAAGCTCTCCAGTGACAGCTCCTAAAACAATGCTTCCCCTGGCAAGATCTGTAAAGTCCATAGCAATTCAGGGCCTCAGATGCATCCCTCTTCTCTTTGAGACAGAAAACCCTTTATAAAAACAGATCTCAACACCCGATTATTTGTCTTTGTTTGAGAAAAATGTCTTATCCGCAACAGCACCTAATGTCTCACCAGCATCCTCCAATCTTTCAAATTTCTTCAAATCATTTGACAGATGTACTCCTTAAGCTTTATTTTGAATAATTTGCTGACACAAAACTCCCCAGTAATCCCAAGGATCTCAGTTCACTCTGCCCCTTTACCCAGCCACTCAGCCCTAAGTGTGAGTTTAAGAGCGCAGTACAAAGAGCACAGGGAAGGTAACCGAGGAAGCTTTAAGTAGCAGAAAAGTGCCAATAATTTCTTTAGTAGAAATAACGTTTTCCAAACACCCCTACCAATAACAATTTGCAACACTAAAGGAAGAGAAAGTATATTACCTTATAATGGCACCAGAGCGCTTACAGCAATGGTTCATCCCTACAGGAGTG
Source organism: Cnemophilus loriae (assembly GCA_013397755.1). Taxonomy (NCBI): domain Eukaryota; kingdom Metazoa; phylum Chordata; class Aves; order Passeriformes; family Corvidae; genus Cnemophilus; species Cnemophilus loriae. The sequence goes on from VZTF01001826.1 coordinate 486,581, forward strand.
ACAGAGATGTGACATTAACCCTTCCAGCATGGAAACCTCCCCTGAGCTGCAAAGACAGTGACATGGATGTCAGGAAAAACCATCACGTAAGAGGCCAGCACAGCCCTTCAGCGTTCCACATCAGATCTGGAAAACCTGTTGTACCTACAGCTTGCCTCTAGCCTTTTGCTTCCAGCAATTATTGATCTCAGGTCTCACTGATCCCTGTGGCAGGTCTGTTAGACAGAACAAAACACTCAAAATAAATGACCAAAATTAACGATCAGAAAAAAAAGCAGAAACCTGTTTATTCAAATAATATAAATACTTACATTCCATTAAGCCTGTTCTAATCCACATGTGGAAGATAGGAAGTATTCTGCACTACTTACACTGATGAAATCCTTGGTGGCAGACAGAAGGGGCACACATTTATTAACTAGAAAGAATAGACCAATATTTTTTAGACAAATGGAGGCAGTAAGGACTACAGAGCAATGAGATCTATTTAAGGATCAGCTTGGGAGTTCTTACAACTACAAACAGAAATAGGATTTTGCTGTAAGCATGCTATAAATGTAGAGCCACAGCAGACAGGGAGACAGTCTTCCAGCATTCTTAAAGACATCAAAGCAAGGAGGACAGAAATAAGCTTTAGTGCTCAAAAAATATTTTAAGTCATTAGGAAAAAACTTGTGAAGTTTCACAAACTTCTAAAGGTTTGGGATCTTCCCATTGGCTGTTAACAAAAGCAGTGCTTTACCTACACTAAGGTTAAAAACTGTACTTCCTAAATAGAGTGGGAGTTGTGTTTCCTTGACAGTCACCTGATACCGAGAAACCATAAAGGCTAAGAAATTCACAGGAAAGGACAGAATAAGGTGTATTTCCTCAAGCATCTTGGCAGAAATGCAAGCAGATAAAGGCTGTCAAAAGCACCTCTTGGTGACAGGGTAATGAGGGGCAGATGCAGCAAATCTGTTTCAGCCTTCACCAAGACTTTTCTTCCTTCCTCTCTCTGTTCTTTGTCTTTAAGTGTTTTCAATGTGATTTTAACACAATGTATGTTGCATGAATAAAACAGTGCAATGGAGGCATGGGCTGAAACCTTTCCAAATTTTCAACAGATTAGGAAAGAATACTTTCTCAGTGGTTTGCAGTGTGCAGAGTTTACACCTGCTGGTCTTTACAAGAGGATATTGTACTGATGCTCAGAGTTTGACAGCCAAGGACACGAGCAAACAGCCTTTGGTCAAGATTTCCAGCTGCATCTCAGAGGGTACAAGGTGTCACAGGCTGGCAGTGGGGGTAGATCCTCATGGGGGACAGCTGAAGATGCTGGTGACTGAAACTTGGAGTGTGGTGTCACCCGGGGAGAGTGGCTCTGGTGCTAGACAGGGAGTTTTTCTGTGGGAAGCAAACCAGCTACAGAACAGCTTGCTGAGAGCCACCCTCACTGCTCCTGATTCACACCCGTCGTGGTGCTCAGAAATGCCTTTGCTGGCTGCAGCCTCCTCCTCCTCCTCCCGTTTCTTCTTCCCAGCCAAGAGCTGGGACAGCAGCCAGCAGGCTTCCAACTTCGTACACTTCGCAGCGAGTCAGCTCTGGTGACACAGCCCCTCCTCGCCGGCTGTGTCTGTGTGTGGCGTGTGGCATCCCCCTGTCACACGGTGTCAGCCCTTGGCTGCGGCCGCTCGTTGGAGGTCGTCAGCAAAACACCCACGGCTCAGCAGGGACCGCAAAGGGAGCACAAAGCTCTCACTCAAGCTTAGATAAGGTGGTGTTCGTAAAAAGAAAGGGCGTTGTTATAACACTTACAAGCCGTAGTGTATTTCTGAGAGAAGAACCTGAGTTGAAGCCACCCTCGGCTGTGGGAGCAGAGCTGAGGAGTTTGCCTGCAGCACCATCTCAGCACTCTCTGCCCAGCCAAACCCTGTGCCCTGCTGGGGAAAGGTCCCAAGTGAACAGTAGGACGCTGTAAATATCTCTAAGTGGAGGCACGGGAACGCTATCAGTGCCACTTAATATTTATGTTAAGTTGCAGTCAGAAGCTTTGAAGAAAGTAAGGGTGCTGTTATGCTAAAGAGCTGTGATAGAAAAAACCCACAGTTCTGTCCTCATACGATCTTCTATACAAAGAAGTTGACTATGAAGTGTACACCATAAAATGCAACCAGCAGAAAGATGAGAAGTGTTCCTTACATTTGTGTTTTTCCAAGTTCACCTTTCAGCCCCTGTGAATTTTACCGCTGAGCTCTCTGCATGGCAGCTGCTCTAGAGACAGAAAAACCTACACGTGCAATCAGTGGCCAAGCTGCAGGGGCTTTGACAGATCTCAAGTGTCACACAAGTAAGGTGTCATGCAAGTAAGGATGGAGGAATGTGAGAATACCAAAGAGATCCAGACAGTAACTTGAGTAGATTTCTGTCAAGAGCTACATGTAAGATAACTTCAAACCTGAAAATCAAGAGTGTAGGGATTTATTTTTACAGAAGTTAACTAACCTTTCCAAAATGCCCCAGATGTTTTAGTCTGAATTCACTTTGAATTTTGGACCAGACGTGCAGACTTTTTGCTATTTCCCCCAAAGATGTTTCCACAAACTTATCTACACTGTCCCTTAGGAGAACAAGGGTTGGAGATGTGTTACTGAGCTGCTCTGCATATCATGGATAAATCTGAAATACTACAGGCTACGTCTAACTATGGTGCTGCATCTGCGTTTAAGACACGACTAAACTATCTGTACATCTCAACCTCTGGTGTGACAATTTTCTTTAAACAACTGAATCAAGAATCCATGAGTCACTTAGGCATTTTTATCAGCCTGTAAGGATCAAGAGCATATCTCGGAGTTTGCTCTTTACACTTGAGTGGGACAAGAGAGACATGCACAGGTATCCAGAGCTTTGCTGTGCCAGCACAGCTAAATCTTCTCAAGAGAAGTAACTTTGCACAGCACACGAAAACACTTATTCCCTAGCATCAGCATCCTTTACTATAATCCTGGCCTTATTCCAGGAGTAGAGCTTGGGCACAAAGGAGAAAAAAAAAACAAGTGCTGAAGATGTGGCATGTCCAGAGAGATCTGCTGTGCCAGTGAAGTACGCTGTGCTCTGCACTCCAGGGAGCCTGAGCAAGTCCCAGCCATCGTCTTTGCTGCAGCTCACAAAGGCCAAGGAAGGAATATCCCCACAGACAGCAGGACTTTGTCAGTCACACAAACACCTTTGTGGATCTCTATGGTGCTTTAGCATAAGAACAGAGAGATCTCCTTGCCAGCATTTCAGGTTATTTTTTCCATGGTAAACTTCTACTATGTTTTGCACATTACATCACTCTCAGACTCCTCAACTGCTCTCAAAAGCTGCTGAGTTACTGGTTCTGGCTTTCATTTTCACTTGGTGAAGTGTAATCTAGAAAGCCTTGCTTAACTTCTCCCACTTGTGCATCTCAATGTGAAGAAAATGCGCAGGCAGAAGCAGAGCTGGGGAAGGAGCAGGTTTCTAGAGCACAGTAAAGCTCCACAGTGTTACTGTGGTACAAACTATGACATCATTTCAATACAGATTTCCTGCTCTTTCTTAGGAAAGCCAGTGCTTGCTGAGACTCAAGTGACAACAGCTCCCTTCCCAAACAAATGGCTTCAGCAGCCCCCTGGCAGCAGCCAGGCTGCTCAGAACAGACCCATTTGCCACTCCCCACAGCTCCAGTCAGCACAATCCAGGAGCATGATCATATTTATTTTTTACAGCTGAGAACTTTGACAAACAGCAGCAGGCAGCAAAGGCCAGTCGATTTATATTTCTTACAGTATATATTCTTAAGAATGGCAGTCACCATTATGGAAGCTATCAAAAAGCTAGCTCTGACCTTAAATAAGTGTGCTCCTATGCCAGGCAGTCCTGGGAAGGAGAATTTATGAGGCAGATGCTGAATTCAGGGAAGGAAGAAGAGTTGGGTTGCTCTTGCCAAAGATGCAGCCCAGATGCAGTTGCCAATATTTGGTTTAATTCTTTGTGCTCCTTTAGGACAACAATTAACCCACCCTCCACCTCTGGGTCAGACTGGCTTCTGGTCTGTTCAACCGGACCATCTAAACCCAGCACATGAACTCACAGGACTCCCAGAGTGCAGGGGACAAACTGAGTCACACGTGTTGGCATTAACATTGTACGAGGAGCACAGCAGAGTACAATAAATTCTGTGAATTTATAGACAAGAAAAACTGCTGGAGGAGCAATCCTCCAGCAGGTTGGATACCTTTTTCATATGCTTTCCTTGATGAAAATCCTGCATAATAACAGAAAATCTTTCATATCTCCTTTGACATTTCAGAGGATGAGATCCTTAATTATTAATTTTCCTTGACAAAGTACACCTTTCTTTTGCAGAAATGGAATCCCAGTCAGAGCACAATGTTGTCTTGTTTACATCTCTTCCTGCTTTAATAGTGCTTTGTAAACTATGCTTATTTATTTTTATGAAGCCAACTGAAAATTATATTGCTCAAATTTATTTTATGTATTAATTTGGAAAAAAAAATCAATACATTACTTGCCCCTCCCTTCAGCTCTATTACATTTGTTATCATTTATTAAATGGACTTATTTTAAGGTCATTTGCAAGCAAAGTAGTGTTAACTTAAGACCCATTCATCATTTTCTTCATAAGAAAATACCTATGAATGCTACCTAATTACAAAAGAAGGAATTTAAAAAAAAAAAAAAAAAAGACACTTTTAAAAAGAGATAATTGAGAAAAAAGATACTTTTTCTGCCTGCTTCTCGTCCTGGCTGCGACCTCTCGGGGCTGCAGCCACACTCCCACAGGCCACCAGTAACCTGCCTGATACTGGGTTTTTCCTAAGGGAAGCAGCGTTTTCCATGTCACAGAATCACAGAATGGGTTGGGTTGGAAGGGACCTTAAAGATCATCTTGTTCCAACCCCCCTGCCTCGGGCAGGGACTCCTTTCACGAGACCAGGTTTCTCAGAGGCCCATCCAACCCAACCTCAGACACTTCCAGGGATGTACAGATGTTTTCAGATTTTTCTCCTAGAGAGGACTGCTTGGGAGGAGAAGGAATCAAGGAAAAGGAGTATTTTCCTTCATTTTGCATGGAGCCAGTAGAAATGAGAAAAATTAGAAAGTGGCAAAGACAGAAGTAGCATCAGTTGTAGGAGGAAGGAGTGAAAGGGAAAAGGGGTGATGTTTTTAAAGCATTTTCCTCCTAGTTTGATTAACTTAACAACAATTTAAAGCAAAAGTTGGCTCTCTACAGAGCACAGGCCCAGCAGCACCTCCTTCACATCACTTCCCATTCAGCATGGGGGGAATCACTCCCTCCATGCTCCTCGCCAGCCACCACTTTACTTTTTCTTGTCTGCTCTCACCACTTCTGCTGTCTCCCGTCCTGTCTTTGTTTCTTCGTGAAGCATCCTGGAACCCAGCCCAGCTTGTTGAAGCTCCCAACACATCTTGAATTTTAATTCACTCTCATTTGAAGTCATCTATCTCTGTTTTAAACCCAGACACAAAGAGAATGAGCCAATTTATTATTACTTAAAACCAAAACAAATCTGCAGAGAAAGCCTGGTCCACTCTCAGCACATCACAGCGTGCCCAGCTTGGTGCTAATACTGACTTGAAGGCAAGTGACCTGGGGGCACAGAATTCTGCACAGGGACAGCCCACTTTGGAAAGGTGCTCTGCACCAGGCACCCATGGCAGTGTAAAAGCCCATCATTTAAGAGCAAAGATGACAACAAAAGGTGTAAAAGCAGCACAACCTGTTCTCAGAGCCCATTACAGCCTTATCTGGACTCCAAGGCTGCCTGGTGGGTGAGCTTTCCTGCTAGCCAATGTTGCATTTCATTCTAATTGGCATTTAAGACAGAGCAATGAAACCCCTTTACTCTATACTTCATAAAGAACAAGGAAAACAGAACTCATTTTTGTCAGTGAATGGAAAATTTACAACAATAATAAATGAGGTAGGGGAAAATGGGATTCTCTGTTGAACATGATGATAGTTCACAAATACTTTCCGTTAAATAAAAAGACATTAGAGTACTGAAAAACAAGTAAAAAATTCCCAACAAACACATGTGGATAAAGGAAAAGGTACAACAAATATTTGCCAGTGGTTGCCCTGGAACTGCACATTAGCACAAATCATAGAATCATAGAATCAAAGAATCATTAAGTCTGGAAAAGACCTCCAAGATCATTGAGTCCAGCCTTTGATAAAACACCACCATTTCAACTGAACCGTAGCCCTAAATGGCACATTGAGTCATTCCTCGAACGCTTCCAGGGCTGGTGACCCCACTGCCTCCCTGGGCAGCCCATTCCAGTGCCTGGCCACCCTTTCAGTGGAGAATCTCTCTCCTTTCTGCCTCCTGCCTGTTCTGTGTGCTGCCCATCACCTGTTTGTAAATGATGGGCAGGGGACACAAACTTAAACAGAAGTAATCTATAAAAGCAGTTTAAGTCACCAGTATCAATATTATTTTAGTGTGTTAGGCTTTTAATACTTGTCATAATTCATTGATTAATCATCTTAATTGGTGAGAAGACAATTGTTTAATCCTTCCCCATTTTCCTGCGATCCAGCAATCTTTGCCCATTGAAACTCTCTGTCATCAACACAGAAACTGCAACTGCTTCAACTGCTGATTGCAGAGCCACATTTCATGTTCCCTTCCATGGGAATGCATTTGTAGGGATACTAACAAAATAGTGGATTATTTGTTGCATTTCTTTGATCTATAAATAGGACTTCTCTGCAGAGAATATTTTTACTGCATTTGGAGCAACCTCGATACCCTCATTCTAAAGTGTAACCAAGTAATTTTCATCTCATTTTGAAGTTCTCTGCCTGCAAGAAGTAACTGTACCAGAGTGAAAAGTCAAATGCAAAACCTGGAGGTCCAAGTGAGGCAGAGTTTGGGAACAGGACACAGAGCTGCTTTGCTTTGCTCCGTTTTATTTACAGCTCAGACTAAAATCTCTTTCCCTTGTGGCTTTTCTGGTGGCCTGCAAGGAATGAGTTGAAAGTGGCAAAATATCTGCTCAAAGCTGTTTAGTTCAAAGCCAGCATGAGGTGGGGGCAGTGGTAAGAGAGCCTTGACCTGGGGCAGGATCATCTCCAGCACTGGGGCGAGTGCAGAGGTAAAATGTTTCTGTATAATGGCCTGGTCCTGCTGTTCCTGCTGCTTTCATCAAGCTGGAGACCTTCAGCTTCACATGATCTCATTCACACTTCTTCTATATAAAGAAATCTTGTGTCACCAGCACATGTTATTTTTTTTCTAGATTTGCAAGTCCTATTCATAACTTGTCATTCCCCTCCCTGGAAAACTCATTTGTTTGGACAATTTGGTATTAAAAAAACCCCAAAGGTTATAATTCTCAAAATAATTCAAAAATGGCAGGTGTGCACAGTGGAACACATCACTCTGGCACTTTGCCACCAACCCAAAGCACAACCATGACAAAGGTACACACATGCCAGCTTTTAAGATAAGGCTACACCATAAGTCACCATTTAGTTTTGCTACCAAAAAAAAAGCAAAGAAAAAACTGTATAGCATTCAGAGGACAAGAGACCAGCTCCTACATATATTGGGTATTTATAGTTACAGCATTTGGGAATGCAAATTGAAATGAATCAATGCCAGCAGGGATGCCTAAAAGACATAAGTGAGAATTACAGCAATTAAGAATGTTGTCTCAAAGGAAATTAGTACAGTCCATTAATTACAATGCCTTAAAGGAAAATGTACCAAAATAAGAAAAAAATTAAAATATCAGGAAATTAGCAGAAAAAATTGGGGTGTAGAAAAGATAATGAGCACTGTGGGTATTTGCCACCCTTCTTTTATTAACAAAGAAACGAAACAAAGAAATGGTGATAGGAACTGAACCACCAGGAATAACAGAGCGATATATTCAGCCACAAGATCAATGGCCAGCTCGCTCAAGGCTTTGCTGATCTAAGTCCAATTTGTCATTAAATTCTGTAGAAACTGGTTCCACAGAAAAGAGTGCAAAAAGAAAGTGCCAGGCTAATAGCTACAGCAAAAGTCGTATTTATGGTACAGCATTGCTGGAGCATCAAAGGGGTTGGAGGAGAAAAATACATGTTTTACACTCTGTGGGTAAGTAGATTTCACTGTGCTGGGACCCTGTGCACACTGGCAGACCAGCAGCTCTCTCGTTTCACCTGCTGCAGCTGAAAACGGGACTGGTTCAGCCCAGCCTGTCCCAGGTAAGGGTTGCTGCAAATCCTGCCCAGCCCTCAGAATTCCACATTCACCGTTCAGAGATGGCCCCACACAATGCTTACAGACTCAGTTTACTTTTGATACATGATAGAACTGACATTTTAAAAAATTTTGATGGGCAGCCTGAATGTCAAAACACTGGAAACAACGAGTCTCGATGCAGTACATCTGCCAGCCCTCTACCAGCAGGAAAGTGAAACACCAATGGCCTGGTTTGAGTCTATATGGAACCTCGGATAAACAACACTGCACTGTCTGCTGCTTGTGTACTTTCAATTCTCATTCTAACTGTGTGCCTCAGACACCAGGGCAGGAAGGAACTGAAACACATAAACCCCAATGACAAGATTTGAATGGAAAGACAGGAACTGCTTGCAAAACATAATCATTGATGCTTGTTGCTTATGGCATCATGCCATCTTGCTGGTTTTCAGGTTCATGAAGCATTTATGCAGCTGTGGAAAGATGTTCCCAGGTTTCTGGGTTGCAATGGTTTGCCTCACCTCCTTCAGGCTCAGCCAGATGAATCCTGATGATCTGGCTGGAGCCAACCACTGCTGCTTGACTGAGTTTTAGCAGGAAGAGGTTCAGATGTGGAAACTACGGAAACTCGTGATAAAAGGGAAAGAACCATCTCCGTGCCAGACTCCCAGTCAGGATAAACTGGCTTGGCCACCTTCACTCTCCTGAGGAGCTGGGCCTGTATCTTTTCTGTCTACTTTCTGTCTGCACTGTAAAATGTCTTTTCAAATAAATGCATTTTAGTGACATTTGAGGCATTCAATTATTTCTCTAAGTGCAAATTCTGCATTCCTTCATCTGTTAGCTCCATATATTTAGTATGGATTGAACAGCACCTGCTGACTGGATGAATCATTTGCATCCAAGCCACAAAATGGGAACTTAAGGACCTCCAGTGCTGCTGTTGAAATTGATGTTACTGATGCTGCCAATTCAAGTCCTGTTGCTGGTACTAATCAACATCTCTTTAAAATGATTACAGCATTCAGATAGCGCCATAAAACTACCAGGTGGGCTATATTTTGTACTGCTTCCTGGTTTTTCTACATTCTTCCCTATGGGAAAGGATTTATTGGTCCCATCAATCCCTCTTACAGTCTTTAGCATGGGAAGGAGATGTCACAGAGTTTTAATGTCTCATATATTTCCTCAATTACACGATCATTATAACCAGTTTGGCACAAAATACTGTTTTCATCAAACTCAGTATTTAAGGCAAAAAGTAGCATTTGTTAACTTAGCTGCATATTAATGTAAATTTATATGCAAAGATGAAACAGAAGATATTTATTGTTTATTTAAAGGTCTTCTAAACTGCATTTGCACAAGAACTTTATTTAAAAACACACAGCTTTGTTCTCCAGCAAAAGTTGGCTGTGAATTCAAGTCAGTAAATCTGAACCTGCTGAATCCAGCTCCACTGCATGTCAGGGAGCTTGATAAAAGATTATTTTTTTTAAAGGAGAACTCACGTGAGCTAAAGAATGGCTCAGAACAAGAGAGTTCCTTGGGTCTGGGGCATTTTCCAGTCCTTGTTATGGTCCCATCAGAAATAGCTAAAATGTCTCTGGTATCCCTTAATACAGCACTGGGGGCTCGCAAGACCACGGAGGGTTTCCCCTGTTGCCATCAGGCTGATGACAGTCACTGATGACAGTCTGGTGGTGCTGTCCTTGTGAACAGCTGGGCCACAGAGCTGTGCAGCAGCCTGGCTGGCAGCAGGGCTAAAGACTGCAAAAGCTTTCCACCCTTGCTGCGGGAAGCAGAGATAAATTGCAGCAAGGACCCTTTCACTGCAGTCATGGGATGGGGTCTTTCTCCACACAGGGACAGATCTCTGGGAGGTGATGCTGACACTGCCCCAGTGGCACCTCAGTCCCAGCACAGACTGTGTGTGCTGGCTGGGGCACTGAAACAGTTGCTGAGCCATAGGACCTTGCTCACAAAAAAGCAAAATTAGGTCCTTCTGCTGGAGGTTATTTGCCAGAGTCAGACATGAAAGAGGAAAGAAAAACAGACCAAATAATCCAGCTGAGCAATTACACACAAAGCCACTGCCAGTTCCCTGATGCAGACTTCAGGGAACTTCAGTACATTTGGAAAGTTCATGAGTCTGGCTTTGGTTCTCTAATAATCAACTGTGAGTTTAAATTGTTCATTATCTTTAATTAAGGAGGGAAGGACGACTTTCCCCTTCACCAGTGTATTTCCCCAGTGCTGCTTTGGCCTTTCAGCTTCACGATGTAAAAGACACAAACTCGGTGAAAAGGACAGCAAGGCAGGTTTCTATCTGTGCTCCCTTTTTGCTTTTCCAAAGTTCAGTGAGCTAACACCATTCTCATTAATTGATTCTGAATTTTAGCAATACCTTTAATACAAATTATTGAGCTATTGTAGTCCAGCTCTAAAACCTGTTCAGAAAATTTACCAAAGAATACTTGCCCTTGAGAAGCATGAAGAAGAAATTAAATCAGTGTGAGCTTATTTTCCATAAAACATTATTATTGGCCCCAAGATGAATATATTATAGTTATAGCCGATATAGACTTTCACACAGATTCCTATATAAGAGATTCAAATATTTCTATAAAGATTTTCGTAGGATTTATTGCTTCTTGCCCTTTATACTTTCTCCATCCCCTTCAGTGTCCCTCAGGCCTGTCTGTACCTCTGCAAAGTGTTTAGACCCTAACCAGATGTCCAGTCGCTGTCCCCCAACAGTGGCCACCCTCTAGTTTCTCCCAGCTGCTCCATCCCTGCATTCCCTCTTCCCCACCACAGCATCCTGGTCTCCTTCATGCCTGCTTCCCCTGGTCCCGTGTCCACATTTGCTTTTTGCACAGTTTTCCTGTGGCTTTGTGCTGACCTCCCACTTTCCTGCTTTGGCCCCGCCATCCCAGCATCCCAGGGAACACACAGTGGCCAGCAAACATACAATTACAAGGAAGGGAGTGCAGGCCAGGTTTCCTTTAACCAACGCTGGGAGTGCTAAAGGAGGCTTAGGCCAGTCCCACACTCAGTAAAGCAAAATTCAGATAGCTGGAAAATGATGCCTCAGACAGCAGGAACCTTGTCTTTGCTACAGCTCAAAATTCAGGCATGAAATCCTCCCCTGCATTCCACCTCTCCCATTAGCAGCGTCACATAATGAGTGCCATGAACCAGGAGGAAGGTGCTGCTCCGGGTGCTAATTGGCATCCATGGTGCAGCATTCCCTGGATGTGCTCATGTAAACACAAGGCAGGCACGTGCTGAATGCACAACAGGATAGAATTAAGAGAAGCTCAATTAGAATTAATCTTCAACTCAGCAAAAATCCTCTGCTCGTAGAAATTATTCCAAAAATAGTGAGGGGTAGGAATGAAATTAAGGACGTGTCAGCTGTGAGCACTGAGGTTGTTGGGTACTGTTCATTCCTACTTATGGGTTAAGGAAAGGTTTTATAAGCCTCTGAATGTCTTGGCTTTGAATATTAATATTTTCTTGCCTTTCTGTAGTTGAGTTTTCTATGATATCTAGCGTGGAAATTCAGACCAGCCACGTCCATATCCATGAACACGTCAGGTCTGGAGAAATTTCTACTTCTGTCATTACTTCCTTCCCCATAATGCCAAGTGATTAGGCATTTCAAATACTTGCCATATAGAATTTGGGGTAATTAGCTTTTTCTGTGTGAAAAGGAGGGGTGAGGTGAGCTGAAGGAAGTTTTTTCTGACTGTCAGAGATCTCCACACACCCTCTGCCAGGTATCTGACATGTAATGACCCTGCCTGTTGTGTGTTGGAGCCCTTGTGATGGTGACACAGTCAGCTAAAAGAGCTGGCCAAACTAACAAGCCTCTGATGTTGTGGATCATTGTTCTGTACTTCACTACAAATGACAATCAATTCATTAACTGCCTGCCATTAATTATTAATTGCAATTAATTACAATTGTCCATATTCTGGGGATTCTATAGGCACAGCTTTCAGTTAAGTCAATTTAGCAATTCTAGAAACTGATCATTTTTTCATGCAGTGTGCTCAATACTCCCCACATTCATACATCATCCTTTCAGTCAAGCTATTCTATAAATAAATAGGTGAGAGAGCTGCTCTGGCAGGAAAGGGGGCCCAGAGCTCAGGGATTTGGGGTCCCAGTCCTGTTGCAGCCATTTGGGACAGACATTACCTCAAAGCTGGAAGAAATGATTTTCAAGTTGGAAGGATTTTCTATGAAAAAGAAGAAGGAAGAGAAGGATGATAGAAGATCTGCTGAGTGTTAAATGCAAATTACTGACTTGATGGAATGATAAACAGAACTGTCTTTGCACACTTCTGTTGGCCACATAATGCAGCAGAGAACATCTGCACATTGCATATGTGCACACTCTGCTCTTCACTCCCTGACATTCCTCCAGCTAATATTTTAAAGATGTCCATATTGACTGTTTTTATTTCTTTTTGATAGCAAATGTTCTTCTAGTAACAATACAGTTAATGGATAGGAAAGATTATTTTCTGAGTATTTGGGATAATGCAGCTTTTCAGCTATTATGAAGCCACATTGCTTTATAGATTCACTGTCTCAGTCTTCCTTTTATGTCCCTTGAATTTGTGTGTGCAGCATCCTAGAGCACCACAGCACATGAGCTCTCTGCCAAGCATACAGAGATCATCACCATGGGAAAGTAGCTGGAATAATCTTCTTAAAACTTTTTAATGAAGATTTATACTCACTGTATTTTTTGAAGGCTTTGTCTGAAAACTTTGGGAACTGCTGCAGAGATAGAACTGAAAAGTATTAAATATGCAAGAAAGTACTAGTGTAACACGAGTTTGAATGACTAAAGTTATGTCAAAAAAAAATCATGAAAAAATGTTAAATTTCAAAAACAAGCAGCAGTGTATAACACATTTGACACAACAATCCAGCACAGTTCCACATCCAGTAATAGCAATGTTTGATGCAGTCTGAGACATTTAAATAAAGTCTATATAATAAAAACAGAACAGAACTAGAAAGAAAGAAAATGACACATGCAAATTCCCTGAGCTGTTTCTAAGTCTCCAGAAGGAACTTAAGTGAATGTCAAACTTTGTTTAAAATCTTTTTTTTTACCACAGTCTCTTTCTGAAAGTTTTTCACCCTGGTTGCTGTCAGAGGTAACAGCAGTGGGAGAAGGTGACAGAACATTTCAGTAGGGAAGGGCACAGATCAAACGGGTGAAGTGGAGATGCCATATTCCCAATTTGCTCTTGGGGAAACCCCAGTATATACGCTAGAGGTGCATGTCACTGAATGCCCCCGAGTGAACATCTGAACTCCAGCTGACAGAGCTTTGTAAGGAGTGGAAACAAATTCTTGATCTGCTGAGCTGGAGAAGGGACAGAACATCTCCAACCAGACTTTGAGCAGTTTGAAATAAGCACCCCATTAGGCACCATTGCCATTTTGAACCCCAGGCTTGCCAGACCCACTCTGAACACCCTGAGATACAATATGCCAAGTACTTCTGCTGCCTGGCTGTGTTAGAACTTGGCAGTGAGCATGGGTGGGACTGAATGTTTCTACCATGATGTTTTATTCCACAGCAGACAAGGTTTCGCTGACTCCCACTCTGCATATCAATGCCTCAGCAAGAGAAGTCTCCTGAACTACTCCTCCCAAAGCAGATAGCACCTGGCAAACAGAGACCTAACCAGCTGTCTCCTCTGCCATGCCTACAAGGAGCAGTGACAGTGCCCTGTTTCTGTAGGAGGCTGCCCACAGACAGCAAAGATGCTCTCAAACCCTCCTGCACAAATCCTACGAGAGACACTGCTGTTCTCTGCCACCTCCAGAACACCATGAGGCAAAACATGTCCACGAGGTTCTCGTGAGAAGACCCTGTACCAGGCCAGGATGCCCAGAACGTGCTCCCCACAGTCATTCCCTTCCTTCCTCCCCAGTGGACTGAAGCTCAGTGCTCAGCAAGTGGAGTTACAGGTTAAGCAACATCTGCTTAGCAATGTCATGTGCAGCAAGGGCTGATGTAGGAGCACAGGAGAAGCAGCATTTAAAACGTTATCTACTCTGTCTGTCTGTTGCCAAGAAGGTTTGAACTGATTCCCTTGTCCCCAGCTCCTGTTCATCCCTACCTGTTTGCCTGACACCTGCATTGCTGCTCTGCCCCTCTGCAGAAGCACAGAGCTCCCAGGCACGCCTGCAGCGTCACCCGAGCTCCTGCCAGCAAAGGTTACTCACGCCTGCCAGCTGGGGAGACTCCCCAAATGAAGGGAAATAGGGCTATCAATCAGACACAGAAAACGTGTTGGCAGCCTCAGGCTCTTGGGTATTTTCACAGAGAGTCAGGCAAAACAGGAAAGAATAGGTTTTTTCCAGTCTATCTCGGGTCCTCAGAAATAATTTCCTATCTCAGCGGTCCTGGGCAGACCAAGCAGGAGACAGCAGTGCCCACTCTCCTTCCAAACAAATGGCATGTTATCCTTCTCTATGCCTTTACCTGACATCAGAAAAATCAGCTCCATTAACACAAGGTTACTCTTTAGAAATTTTTTGTCTTGATTACTCTATTTATGTAATTTATTTTGGTCCTCTGATTCCTATTAGTGGGATCAATATTAATTTAAATCACAAGGCTGTGGATTTTCTCCTGCTCCATTCATGCAGATCAGGCACACTGCATTTCCCCTGCTTGTATTGCTGACAAATTAACCTCAGCTGAGATTACCAAGATCAAGGGAGAAGAATGACTGCAACCAGTTTCTCCATTCTGTTTTAGGCAGGGATCAAATGGTTAGCCCACAGCTAAACTTCTGCAGAATTCTATACATCAGATTTGGGAAAAAGCATAGAATAAAACTGGTCAATGCCTGAGAAAACCAGATCACACTTGAGATAACACCTTCCTCTGTAAAGAATGGCTGAATGCCACAGCAGCCATCCTGTGGGCAGAGATGAAGGATTTGCCCTCCTAGACAAAGGTGTGGGTCTCTGGAGCCAAGCCAGTGGGACTGGGTGTAGAAGAGGGCACAAGCTGAGATGAAGGAACTTTAGCTTCCAGACAGGTAATAATTTAGACAGGAGAGTAGAAAATCATGGAATCATAGAATGGTTTGGGTTGGAAGGGACCTTAAAGATCATCGCATTCCACCCTCTGCCATGGGCAGGGATGCCTTCCACTATCCCAGGTTGCTCCAAGCCCTGTCCAGCCTTGAACACTTCCAGGGATGGGGAAGCCACAGCTTCTCTGGACAGTGTGAGTACTTACAAACCAAGAAGCAGCACAGTGAATCACCTGGGTTGAAGTAGGGAGTAAATACCATGTGAACAGTAATGTAAAAGGCTGGGAGTGAGACTGGAATAGCAGTGGAGGAGGATCCTAGACAGCCTTAGGGCACCGTTCTGAGCAGATGTGACTGTTTAGGATGTGGATACTCAGGCAGTCGAGGCTGATTCCCAGTGACAGCCAACAGCTGATGGGTCATTAGCAGGTGGCCTGTGCTGGGTTACTGAGCTGAGTGCTCAGTAAGGTAAGCAATGAGTTAAACTCCAGATAAATCTGATAAAGGGTCAAAGGCCCAACGAGTAACATCTCCAGCAACCATTGCAGGCAGAGCCTTGGGGACAAGGTGTTTCTGACTGGCTTTGGGAGTGACTTAGGGATGAGGACTATGCTTTAAAGGGTACTATGACATTTACGTAGTTACTAGTTAAATAGTGTGATGCTGGAAAGTCAGATCTAGGGCAAAACAGTAGTTTGGGAGCAGACAGAGCTGTTACAGAGTGCACAGAGAGGCTCTCACACTGCACAGCCTGGGTTTGCCGAAAGGCCATGATACATGCTGAGAACCATAGCAACTCCACACCTTGAGTTTCAGTGGGTCGGTGTCCTGACCACTTGAAAGATCCCTGATATCTGCTTACCTACACTTCCATTTGGATTCACAAGTCATCTGGAATTAGTAAATGACCCACAGGAAGAGTTACATTGAGCTAACCCGAGTGAAGAAAGTATTTTAATTCATTTTTATGGCAGCTTTTACAGCAAAGTTCAGTGAAAGATGTAAAATGCAAGGCACAGTCTGTTCATATCAGAATTTAGCATCATTACCATAAAACAAAGTGCCAAGTTCATTTCTTTCCCTGGCCTGTCTCGTTGCACGTCTCTCCAAGCTGAAGCCCTCAGCAGAGCAGTAGGGCTCTGCAGAGGGTGCCACCCCTCACCCCACTGACTGCTGTGGGCAAAAGCCATCCGCAAGCTTTGTCCTGCCTCAGGTTTCAGAGGTGACTCATGGCCAAGCTTGGGGCACTGCTGCTGGAGGAACCACAGGCAAGGGAGGTGACACGGCTGCACAAGAAGCAGGACACCCCCAGCTTGTGTGACCCCCATCGCTCCTGTTTGAAGCCACACAAGTGTGTTATGGCTCCCAGCTAGGGAGTGTCAGCCTCAGTGTCAGTGTCAGGATGGTCCTGTCACCCTTGTGCAATGAGTGAACAGTGCCAAAACAACTCAGCTTCACACAGCAGCAAACACCGAGTTCATCCTGCAGGTCTGGAGGGTGAGGGTCAGACTGCCACTGAAGTACAGCTGCCTTCAGGCCCAGAGGCACGGCCTGCTCCAGACGCTCAGGGAGGGGCCACATCTTCACCGGCTGCTGGCCACAGAGCTAAACGTGCTCTCCCTTTGTCTGTTCTTCAGCAAATACCACCCACGGCAGGGCTGACATCCAGCCCAGGCTCACCCACAGGATGTGCAGCCGTGGGGCCACACCAGCCCTGGCAGGTACCCCTGGGGATCCAGAGAGATCCACCTGTGAGCTTAGATCAGTGCTTTCAGATAAAACCTAACCCGATCCAGAAAGACCTTCTTTTTAGTTTATTTAAAATTCACGGTTTGAGAGAATTGCTGGATGTAAGAAGTGAATGATTCACATTGCTCAGGAGTTTCAGATTTCAAGTAGGTATTTTTAGGAAAGAAATGCACTGAGAGGGAATATGTTTTATCTTCCAGTTATCTGGAAGGTATAATGAAGATGATACAGCAACTGCCATCTACTCAAAAAATGTCCCTGCCACAATCTCCCTGCCAAGCCCCTGCCAGCTGCGGTGGGAAGCTGCTCTCACACGTGGGCAGGCACCTGAGAGTGGAGCTGCTGCTGCCAGCACAGCACCCATAGCCTCAGCCAAGCCTCTCCTCACCACTTACATATATTTCATCCAGAAAAATTATCTCTGAATACGACTGTGATACAAGCAGTTAGTAACATTGTTAATATAATTATCAATATGATTAACTTGCGCAGTCTCTGTAATTAAGGACCACCGCAGCCCAATGCTGAGCACTTTTGAAAGCCAGGGTTTGCACTGTGGCCAGCAGTGGTAGGGCCCTTGCAGCTGACACTGCCGCAGAAACAAGCTCCACAGCTCAGCAGCTCACTGCTTAGTCACTGATTCCACTTTTTCTTGGCAGACTCGACTGTGCCAATGATTTCAACTGCCAGATCTAAGTTGGTCTTCACAGAATCACAGAATTAACTAGGTTAGCTTTAAGATCATCGAATCCAACCTATGACCTAACACCACCTTAGCAACTAGGCCATGGCACTGAGTGCCACATCCAGTCTTTTCTGAAACACTCTTCCTCAGGTTTCATAACTATAGAGTAACTATTTCCACTATGTACCACTTCAATGAATTCTTTGGCATTTCTTGCATTAGAATTAAATTATCTTTTCTCAGCTCCAGGCTCCCTGATAAACTTCTCACCACTTTGTAAATCTGGGCTCTTATTTTCTTCTTTTTCCCCCATGAGAAGTGTGGGGTTTCTCTACTAATGTGAGAGGAATGAAATCCAAGATGCTAAGACACCGAACCAACAAGACCTTTTGCTATTCTAGACTTGGTCTTGTAAGCAAAGAGGGTATGACAGAAGATGTGACTTTGAACAGTAAATTGGTATTGAGTAGGAATAAGGTGATTCTGTTTAAATTAAATGGAAAGATAATCAAAACCAAACCTGAATGACAATCTTTGCTATATTAAAGAACCTAGAAACCATCTGGGACAGTGTGTTCAGGGTCCATGGGTGTGTGGCAGCCTGGAAGTTCTTGAATTCAGGATGGTGAATTTCCCAAGAGCTTTTGTCAAAGGCATGGAAAAAAAAAATTGAGGGCTCCAAGTCTAGATGAATAATCTCTCCAAAAAAACACCAAACCATATAATAAGTAAACAGAGAATGCACAAAGAATGGGGAAAAGGTACAGTCAGCAAAGAAATCCCACTCAGAGGCTAGAAGATACAGAGAGGGTGAGGATATTCACAAATCAGTCTGAATTACATCTTCAAAGGGCTGTAAAACCACACAGCTACAGACCCTTCAGCAATGTAGCCATGGAGTCATGAGACAATGAAAGACTGAGGTAAAAAAAAAAAAATCATTACAACTCAAATACTTTAAATCTGTTTTCAATCCCTCCCCCCTTCTAGTCCTCTACTCCTGTTTTAAACACCCCACCCAGCTTGGAAAATCTGAGCCAACTGATCCATTCGCAGCACTGTATTCACACAGTGCTCCCAGCTGGCAGCAAGAAATAAAGCACGATGGTGGCACTGGGGACAACCAGTGGTGCTGCTCTGAGACAGCCAGGCTGAGCATGGACAGGGCAGGCTGGCCCCAGGAGACACATTTGGAAGTCTTAATTTCAGCCTAAGTAGGGGAAGGACATGTGCCCAGATGACTTTTCCTGAATTATGCATTGGTGAAGTACATTTTTTAGCAATGAATTCTTTCTCTTTTAGGACTACATCTGACTGATTTAGATAAAATATTTTTTTTTGTAATACCTGTTTTAGCTATAGCAAGTCATCATTCTATTGTCTGATGGGTAACCACACTAAATTGTACTAAAAATAATGCATAAGAGAGCTATTGGGAAGAGATTTACAACAAATCAGATATTTTCAGGGCAGTTTGTCTGCCTTATCTCAGCAAAGCTTATGTGGTTTCCTTGACTCCTGCATTACAAAATCCAGCACAGTCCCTTCCTGTTTGCCTGCAGAAGGACAGAGGTGGTGCCATCTCTGCCTGGGACTGAGGCAGAGGAGCCAGTCATTGATAAGGTGCTGCAAAAGGCACAGCAGAGTTCAGGGGTTTCATTGTTCTGATGCCTTGTGAAGCCATCGGGTGGGCCAGGGACCAGCTGCAAATTCTGACTGCTGGAGACTGCTTTAAGGCAGTGAAACCAGACAAAGCAGAACAAAGGTTCACTTTCTGGCTACATACTGCTGGAACATAGCAGCCTAGAAAGGATAAATTTTGAAGTGTGCCAATCCCTTTGTGCATGTCAGTAACAGCTTTGTTACCTACATAACAAAATACCCATTTGTGCACAGGTGTTCCTGCAGACCTCACCGTTGCCCTCAGCCTTGCAACTCCCTGACAGATTGAGGAAGTGCTCCTGGCCCTTTCCAGCCCAAAGTCAGCTGTGGTTTTTTGCTTCACATATGGATTCAGCTAAAGCATAACTGCTGATGCTCGGAAGGCAGGGGAGTATCACAGTATGCAGAGAGATTGAGCTGTGTAAGAATCTTGCTTAGACATCTATAAATCAGTTAAGCAAAACCACCCGCCTGTCTTGCATTCAATCTCTTAAAGGATTTCTCTGACCTCCAGTCCCACAGTGAGCTCCCTGGTCGGGTGGGAAGGGAGAAACTGCATCCTGCTTGCCTTCCCTATGCTCTCCCTTCCACTCTCCTGTTCAAGAAGAAAACAAGTGAAAAAGCCTGCTGCTTCAGGATTCAGCTTATGTCACCTCCTCAAAGTCGTCAATAAATCAGAAAAGAGCATAGAAAGAGAAATTGTGGCCCAAATCCATTATCACTCAGAGTTTCCAACTCTGAAGGTTTTTTTACTGCACAAAGCCGAGTAAGCGCCACAGCAGTGACCTGACAGAGCAGTCCTTGGTGGCTCCTGTGGCTCCCTTGGCTCTTCTTCCTTTGATTCATTTTAATGAACTGTGCAGAGTCTGAAACATAAATTGCAACCTTGTAAAATCTTGGCTTCAAGTATACACAGCGCTTTTGGAATATGCCATTTATGTCTGGATCAATCACAGATTATCAAAAACTCCCTAAAGCATTATGTGTGGGGGATTCCCCCCTCCTTTCATTAAATACTAAAATGCAACAATGAGAAGCCTAAATGAGCTAAGGTGACATTCTTTTATAGTAAAAAACTGTTCCTTACACACTCAGCTCTCTCCCTCTTAGAACCTCCCATCATTTTTCACTATTTGTTAGTCTTTCATGACTTTATCAGGAAAGTCATATACATTTTTCCCTTACACACTGAAGGCCTCTAGGCCATGAACTACATTTGATATGAAAGACTGAATTCACCCATGGGACACACGAGGCCAAAAAATCACGTTATAAGAACTGTGGATTAACTGTTCACGTGGCACAGCATGATCCTGAACGAGTCCCAAAAGACACAGAAATATGGTGACCCCAGTTTTAAACCTCAGATTGTTTTTCTGAAGATTTTGCTTTTCTCTCAGTACTGGCTGAGACTGGCTGTTCCATTGAACTTTTAGAGATCTATCTGCAATGAGGTGGGAGGAAAAATATCTTGGAAAAATTCATTATAATCTGTGTGCTGTTCTCAGCCCCTCATGCAGTGTCATCTTTTCTTCCTATTGCTATCACTCAGTTCTCAGTTAAGAATAAAACTGCATTTTTTCAAGGAAGTCCTTGCACAGCCGTGTGGGAAAGTCCCTCTTGGTTTACAAGCTAAGAACCCTTTTACCTCTAGTTCATTATTGACTTTGGCCAATGATTTTATTTTCAAGGTCTGGTTTGGTTTGGTTTTTCTCTTGGTATACAAGACAGCTTTTAAAAACAGTGTCCTTCTGCCCTTTTGAAAGAGGAACATTGTTTTAAAATAAATTCATTAACTCAGCAGACAGAAAATCTGATTTCTGTCTAGGATATCTGTATTAGCTTGTGATATAATCAAGACTTAAACAGATGTCTCAAGGCTTTTTATTTTCAAAGCTGTATTTTAGGATCAGTCCTTCTCTTTCTGTAACTGACTGTTCTCCCCCATGAAGAGCATCAGCTGTGGCAACGTGCAGTGTCAGAGAGACCTCTCACATCACCCAGTCCCACCACCTGGACCAGGTTCCCTCTGGATCAGATGCAGGTGTCTCCCAAACAGGGACACGGCATGACCTGGATCCGTTAGGCCAGGGGCAGTTCTCAGCTCATCCTACAGGCTGCTCAGACACAGCTATGAAGTGAGTAGAGCTTTGAGGACAGAGGACTTCAGGTTCATAAAAGCTCTTTTCTGTGGCTTTAGAGTAGAAAGTTTTGAAGATGAGCGTTAGGCAACAATCTCAGTTCAAACTAGGTGATGTGTCTGTTTTGTTTCCTTCTGGAAATTTCAGTGCAAAGCCAGGACAGCTGGGTATCCCTGAGGAACCTTCACAAGCAGAGTGCTCTGGTTGTTGATTTGGTTTTGTTCTCTGAAAAGGTTCAGACCTTCAGGGAAAGATCTTTTGAATTTGACTGCACCTCTACAGGGATCTGAGAGCTCAGATGCCCTTGTAGTGTCTTTGGCAGTGAACATGCAGAATCTTCAGCTTCCACAAGGCTTTCCTTGTTTGTCCTGACAGTTAAATGCCATCGCCTCTTCTCCTGAGAAAATTTGTTAATGAAAGATGAGACACTACATTTCATACTAAAAAATTAATGCTCCACCAGTAACTGCTGAGAGCTCGCAGCATGGAAAGGTGAAGCAGGAAGCCAGCTTGCTTCCAAAGGAACAGTCTTTTCAAATATTTGTCTTGGAACCATTCATATCTTCCTGAAACTTCAAATTACACTAAGCTCCAAGTCCCCTGTGTTCATAACTTTTAAAAAGCAGACATATTTGGAGAATAAGCTTCTGTACTGAGCTCTGAGGGTATCTGACAGATGTCAGGCTATGCAGTCTCCTTAAATCTGGGTGAATGACATTACTGAGACTTCTTTCTAGGAATGCCTGCCGATAATCTGTGCCCACACTGCTCAAGAGTGGAGCAAGGATTTAGGCTTGACAGAGACAAAAGACAAGTTGTATGGGATCATTCAAAGGTCCAGGTTTCTGTGTCTAGGTGCCAAGGGCAGAGTGCCTGATCTATCACATACAGGGAGTGATAGGTCGCTGCTGTACCTTGTGACTGACCAGAAGCTCAGATCCTTGCAGAGCCAGAGGTAACATACACAGACCTCTTCCATGAACGTATCTCACTGCTCTGAGAATTCACCTACCTGCTCCTTCCATCTCCACAACCATAAATGGCACAGTTCCACAGCTCAGAACAGCTCTGTGAAGAAGCACCTTCTTTTAGTTGAGCTAAATCTTACATGTAACCATCTTACCTGAAGGTGCCTTGTTCCCAGCTGTATCATCCCTTTTAGAAATGGGAGGGAGAGGTCTGTAGGATATCAAAACTGGATAAAGTGTTTAAAATGTGGGTACACAACAGATTTATACACTTGCACAGCAATGCTTTCTGTTCCATTCTCCAGTCTTTTCCTAGTAATTACTCCCATTCTAGCTGGGGTTTTGGTTTGTTTTGTTTTGCTTTGCTGCTGAATTGACAATATAATGGATAGTCCTATAAAACCACTCAGGAAAGAGATCTTGGAGTTAATAGCTAGTTCAGAGACCATCACCGGGTGTGTTTTTCCTCCCATGTGCATCACTGCACATTTATCAGCAATGAATTTCATCTGCCATTTTGTCAAAGTGTTTGACAATACGAGCTTGGGGATCCATTCCTGCAAACTCTACTCACCCCACAGGGTTTGCTCAGCTGAGTTCATGGACAGGCTGCCTGGAGCTCTCTCATCAGCACAGGGGGAACGAATCTGCTGGCAAACTGCACCAACACAGAATAGTTAACTGTAGTTTAAACAAAAAAAAAAGTGGCCTAAAAGCAGAGGTACAGCAGGGCTGCCCTTCAAAGCTGTGGAAAGCAGGAAGGAACTGGTGGGCTTGTCCCACCAGTATGGGAGCATGGGGACTTGGAAAGCACATAGTCCCGAATCAACACTGCTTTTGCAAACACCAAAGCACAGTGCAAATGCACATTAAGACAGAATACAAATGAACAAGCCCTCAAAGAGGCACTGTATCATTTTTATGTTACCCTACAACTCCCTGTGGCGTGATTTGATGTACAGAGTAGGATGCTTTTCTTACTTGGTGCATTCCCTCTGAGAGAGCTTACACTCTCCCCCTACTCTACACCCAGTTCAAGAAATCAATAGTGACTCTTGTGGTTAATCTGTTTCTCAAAGAGACGCTTTCCTTCTCTTCTCAGAGTGCCCTGTGTTTCTGCTGAAGGCAAGGACAACTCATGTGAGAGACAGTTGCTTTTGGAGTGCTGATTCAGACAAAGCACCTCAGAGAGAGGAGTTATCTCAAGGCAGTGAATAACGCCAGTTATGAACCTCTATAAAATATAACATAGCCTGCAGTCTGGGAGAGGAGTGTTTAGTCATGTCACAGCTCCATGGTCTCCAACATGATGCAGTTGTTAGTCATGAAAGACAATGAGTGCTCTAAATTCAGGAATTAAGCTTTGCTCCGAAACCTAGCAATGTGAATAGAAAAACTGGGTGTGATTTTGATGGACTCTGAGTGGTTCAAGCTTTTAAATTCATATTATAGCAAGAGTTATAAAAAAAGGCCTTATTTCAGACATATTGGATATTTGCTCAACTTGTGCGTTCAACAATCAAGACAAAGAGACCTCAAAACTTAGCCCACAGATAGCCTGGGTTATCCTTCCTGAAGGAAAAGTCACAGCAGTAGACATATGAGAAACATATGGCCTTATCGAGGGCTTCATCAACACAGATGCACACAAGCCTTACTTATGCAGCATTGAGAATCCAGGTGAAAATCCCGAGGTGGTGCTGGTGGTGGTGTTCCCCAATCACAGCCGCTCTGCAGAGGTCTCACTGTGATAGTTACAATAGTTACACAGAGGAGCACCTGTCTGTACAGGGGCACACACACCTACAAGCTCAGAAGCAGGGCTTGATTTCTGCAAATCCAGATTTTGACAGAATCTAATGAGCTGGCAGCTTCACTGACACTGACCAGTGCACAACAAATTTTTTTTTTTTTTTTTTATTGCAAGCATCTGCAGTCAGCAATATGCAGGATAATAAAATGCAGCTAGAGAGCCTGACTTTCAGGAAAGGAGAATGCTATAGCTCCCTCCTATGGCATGATTCATGTCCTTTTTCCTGATCGTTTTTAACAGTGACCATCCTATTCTAATATTTCATTAATGTTCTTCATTTAGTCAGTTAACCTGCAGTGACAGTCTCGGGGAAGCCACACTCTTTTTGTGCTGTGCCATTCTGCTTTCCCTTAAATTAGAGATGTATGACCATGGGAATGCTGGCCATGATATAAATTACTTTAGGAAAATGGATAAAACTCATCTATCAGGCAAAATAATTTATGATCTTTCCAAACATGATAATCTATCTTGTAATAATTTCCTTCATGAAATGTCATCCAAGAGTTGGATGGCCCAGTTCAGGACCACTTTGGGAAGAGACCAAATGCAAGTAGACTGATACTTTTGGCTTGTGAGATTTGTCAATATAGAGGGTGCTGGGTTTCATGGGGTTTCTCTGACACTTCGTGCTTTTAGAGCCACCTTCCCCACACCATTGCTCTCCTTGATCCCTTCGATCCCAACAGTTGCTATGCTGTCCTTCAAAGTATCTGCTTGAATGGCAGCCTAGAAACATCAGTACAGGCAATGAAGCTGATGCCATTATATGAAAAAGGCCATTAAATCACCATTTAAAAATAATTTTTAACCTACACTATTGGGGTCACTAATTAAAAATCAATTCCTTTCTGTGTTGCAAATCTGACAGTAATTCTGCCTCCAATGGGTACAGCAAGATTAACAGCACATCAGGTAAATGCAGCTGGGAAATGACATTTTCATTAGTGATTTATTGGGTGTGAAATTTCCACCATGGTGAAATATTCATGAACAAAGCAGGTTAGAATGTCTCCATAAATATCCATGTTACTAATTACTGCTGAAGCCCACGCTGGATTAAATGTTCACAAAGCAAAGCATTCACAAGCCACAGGAGAATTCTCTAGGACGAGACTTTTAGGGAGAAACCAAAAATACACAAAACCCAATAAGCAGCAAATTAAGGGGTTTTCTACTAATCACGGCATATCACTTCTCCCATCCCCAGAAAAACAATCAAACCAACCCCAAAACCCCAAGAGAAAACAAAGCAAAGTGATACAGCCTCTATTAGCTGTTTGTCCTGCTAATGAAGAGTGCCAGGGAGTGATCCTGGGCCTGAAGACCAAATGGTGGAAAAGGCACCAGCTGTTCCATGTCCCCATCCCTTCAGGCTGGGGCAAAATGTGTCCAGGTGAGCCTTGGTCAGAGCTATGCCTTCACCCAGGGTCCAGGAGTGGAACTCACTTGCTGTGTCCTCACCAGCAGCACAGAGTGACCAGTGGTGGCCAGGTCACCTTGCCCCTGTCACCTCAGTGTAGTGACACCCACACTGTAATGGCCCCAGCCCTGCTTCCCTTTAGCACCTGGCTGCACTGAATTATCCTGTGGGATGGAATCATGAGGAAGCTGGATTGCCACAGCACCCAGAAAGGTTCAGACAGGCCATGCAAACCCAGCCGACAGAGACCTTCAGCTTTCTCAGTGAACCTTTGCATAAATGGCAAAGTCAGCAGAGCACGAGGCAGTAATTAGAACAGCCTGTGCATTTTCTGTCTGCTGACTGCAGGTGGACAAAGTACCTACTCTTGGACTGGTCAGCAACTGGTGTATGAGCTTGTGCCAGCTTTTATGGGCAGCCACATCAGGGTCTGGGCACTTCCAGAACCTGAAAAGGTGAATTTAAGCCACATTGGCTCCCAGTCATTGGCACTTTTTTTTTTGCATTTAATTAGATCACATCACAGCTCTGTTAAAGCACAATCACACAGATGTGCACAGAGACCACCACTCTCTGGTGGGAGAGGCTGAAGAGGAGGCCACCACAGAGCACTTGGACTGGGATGGACATCTCATAAACCACTTCTGCTGTCGACAGATTGGCAGCATGGGGTCCTAGACATAAACAAATTTTGCCTTAACGTGAATGTTTATCAGCAACAAGATAAATCTGCATTGCTGAGCAACCGGGATTTTCCTTTTTCTTCCCTTTTGTACAAATCTTCCACATGATCAATTGCTTAAGCCAAGGTAACTTCTCTGTCAAGTGTGGTACTTGGACAGACCAAATATTCTCTCATGTTTGGTACTTTCCAACTGGCATGGCTTCAGTGGGATTCATTTCCAGTGGAATGAGCTGCACTGTGCAACAGGGCCCAGAATTGGAGAATCAATAGCTGGCCACAGTTAATAATCTGTTAGGTCATCTCTGGCTTTGATAGCCCCTGAATAACAATGTGCAACATAAAGACATTTAGAGAGAAGTGCAATCCTCAGAGTACTTTGCGTTTTGTAGATTGGGAGCTCCAAACTGTTTAAAAATAGCTTTATGAAATCCAATTTCGTACAGTTTTGACTAAACAGGAGAAACTGAAGAAGCTGATGAAAATGCAAAAGCAGCAAGTTTAAGTGAATTGAGCCTCAGAAGCTGTTGGAAGATAATGGCTTCAGGAGTCATCCATTCTGGTCGCTGCCAGCTTTACACCAGGGCTTCTGCATCTCTTTTAGAGCTCATTGTTAAAAGCATCACTACATATTACCAACATTGTTGTTGCTGACTAAAATACTTAGTAATGACATAAACATCAGTCAAAATCAAATTATCAGATGTACAGACAACATACTCTAGAATTTAATAGCATGTTAAATGATTGTGGGGAAATGTTCTGTGAAGTCAGTGAAGCAGCAGCAAAAGCTAATTCAATTCTCAAACGAGTAAAAGTGAGAAACTGTTCTTATAAAAGCAATATTGTAAAAATACTTGCTGACATACACTGCTGACTTCTAGGGGAAGGAGAAGGAATTTCTTCCTCTAGCAATAACCACCTAATTTTGGTGACTGATATAGTTCACCTTGAATCAAAACCACTCCGTGTGCCTGGAATAAGAGTGCCCAAAATAATTCAATGAGGAATGTCATACATTCAAAATACCAGTCATGACTCAAAACTATTTATCATTGATCACGATATGATGAACATATGGATCTCAAGTTAAATGAAATTCATCTTAAATTTCTGGAAACTGCTAAAGAGCAAGAGCAGAATCTGTCTCTTACCTTCTGGAGCAAACAGCACCCTGGCATGAAATTTGCATGGCACACGAAGGGTTTCACATTGCCCTAAATTAGTGAAATGTGCATTGATGATCATGTAGCTCCATCAGCCTTGCTTTGGCAGCATGTCCTTGGAGAGCTGCCAGGTGGGAGAGAAACCTACAGCCATTACCTGCTTCCAAACACCTCACATCAACAGGAAGAGTTTTCATAATACATCATCTCTTGGAGATGGGTTATAATGGTGCTTGAGATTAAGTAACATGTAATTGAAAAGAGAGAATAAAATTATGGAACTTTTAATAAATTGATGAAAGTTTTAATAACATGCATGTCAAAAAAATAAGAACACAAATCTCATTATAAACAAGAAAGCACAGTATGTTTGAACTTTATGCCTCTTATAAGCTGTTTTTTATTAATGTTTTCTTTACAAAGCTCAGCACGTCCTTAAAGCATTGAGCAAGTCACAGCATTCACAGTGGGCCCATATACTGGCTTGGAATGGCTGGTGAAGTGCTCCCTGTCTGTGATAGAAATCAAGATTTATAAACAAATAAAACAGGCAAAAAACCTGTGAAGTTCAACAAATTCATGCTCCCTAGTTTATGCAGAGTCAGTTTCTGTGAATAGGCGTAGAACACCAGAAAACTCACTCCCATTTATGCCTTCATCCCCGCCTGCAGATCTGGTGTCCTGCACTGAGTATCCCACCCCAATCCAGCCTCAGGTCCCTGCACTAAGGAACAGATGCAGCATCCAGGACAAGGACTGTCTTTGCCCAGACCTGATGAGCTACTGGGGGTTTGCAGCCCTCCTTATCCTTTTTTTGCTCCTCCTGCTAGAGGCAGACTTCAGGCTCAGGACACACAGGGCAGGAGCAGTGCCCACACTCCCCTGGGTGCAAACACCCCATTTCAGCTGGGCAACATCTGAAATCCCCCCGGCACTTCTGCACTCCCTAAAAGTGACTATTGCAGAGCTTCTAGTGGAAGTCTCAAACTGAAGAAACTCTCCCAAATCTGGAGAAAAAGCTCGTAGTTCTGGATCTGTGGCTTTGATGAGCAAAATGCCAACACCAAAGGAAAGATTTTATCCCTGTGGTACAGAACAGGAGTGCGACATGAACGTTAACAATATCCCAAAACACTGCTGGAAGCGTGGAGCTGTCACACACCGCCCTCCCCTCCGCAGCAGACACTGGCTGAGGTGCAGATACAGCCAGCATCTGACCTGAACTCACACAGAGTTGCAGAAGAGTCACAATTCATTTTACTTACTGCATATTATACTTTGCATTTAGTCTTTTCTGCTTCTAGCTATATTATTTAATTAATAATGTACTAATAGCCAAATTACAAACCTTACTATTTTGCTGAGCTGTCCAGAGTCACAAACTATCCCTAATGAAAAGCAATCTCTAGCCACTCTCTGTATTTGGGGAAAATGCGCAGCAAAATTCAACAGATGCCATGCACAGTCCTTTTGATAGGAAGCTGTAAATCATCTTCCCAGAAACTGAATTCATTTGCTCTCTAGCAATGACATCTTTTTATGCCATTTATGAACTCAGTAGAAAAGATTTCAGAGAAACCTAATAGATATTAGATATTCTGTTTTGGGGTTCTCAAATGGAATATTTAAGAATATTGATTTTTGTAGTGCAGTTACATTGTATTCCCAAACATTAAATGTTAAAGTGTTTTTAGGCAGATAACTGAAAACAGACATCAAATTTCCATTAGCTACTTTCTTGTAGAGACCTTCTTTTAGAAAAGTGCTCCATATAGTGAGGGACACAAATCCTAAGGACTTTTAATTACACAGATAACTCCAAAAGAGAGGGTAGGAAGAACACATAGCCCCTCCAAAGTCTATGGGAGTTTTGCCTTGACTTTACTGCAATCAAGATTTCTGCATTAAACACACAGGGATCCTGTATCCAGTCACTAAACCTGTTCCCTCTGGTGCAGTATCACAATATCTGCACCTATTTCACGAGCAGTGTACAAGGGGAACACTGAAAACATGCAGTCAGTGTGTTCATAGGAGGACGACGTGCTGGCATGTGTGAATTAGGATTATTTCAGTTTATAAAATCATCTTTTATAAAGACAAGAGGATTATTCCTGCAGCATTCACATTTTCCAACACAGCCAGAACCTTTCAAAGCCCAGCATGCTCAGAATGAGATCCCAAGTTCTATGTCTTACATTGATTTTATAATTGATTATCTTCCCAGGGTCACTATCTGGAAACCTGTAAGACATAATTTTTTTCAACAGATTTGTCTCCCTGGACAGCTGCTGCTTACAACCTCCAACTTTCCAATAGATGATAACAGCACAGTGAAAGATGGCTCGAGTACTGTGATCATTCACTTCCACCCTGTGGGCTGCAATCCAAAATTTTCCTGCACCCTGTTTTTTTTCATGCGCTAAACCATCATTGGGAAGAAAGTGTCCAGATTTCCACTAATGTGAGGGCATTTAATTGCTCACCAAAATGTTGTGAGGGCTGATTCAAACACACCTGGTGTGAAGCAACATGTACACTCCTGCTACTGACCACGATTCCCTCTGCTCAGCAGTTCATCTGAAGACGCATCTTCCATTTGCAGCTCAATACTTCCAATACCTTGGTATTTGAAAGCGTGTCTTTCCAGGCACTTACTGCCTTGTAACTATATAGCTCAGAATCCAAAGTCCACTAAAATCAATGAGAGTCTTCCACTGACTGTGTGAGCTTAGATTTAACCCCAGAAAGATTTGGCAATATCAGGCTTTCATGTCCTTGTAACCTAACAGCCAGTCACTGATCTGCGAGGTCCCTTTATGGGTCACAGACACTAAGGACAGTGGTGAGGCTCAGGATGTGGCATTGCCATTGCTCCTTGCAGGAATACAACTGCAGGGAGCAAAATCATACACCAGGAGCAAGTGAGTAACTGCCTGTTGAGTCTGTCACCTATCCCTGCTCATCTGCCAAGGCAATCCATACGGGCAATTCCTGTGAGGAATTCACTTACACACCCCAGCAAGACATTGCCAGAGCTGTGTGCAAGCAAGGGCCAACACCATTGCTTGGGCTGCAGGGAAGAAACAGGGAAAAACCATCCGTGAAACACTGGGAAAAGCTAAGAATGCAAAGAACAAATCCTCTTAGTGGGGGCTGTGCGGCAGCAGCATCCCCTCTCCCCTCCCAACATGCTTCCAGCTCACTGGAAAAGGAGCTGGCATTGGCCCCACTGGCAAGAACACCTGGCTTAGTGAGTCTGACTTGTCCAGAGATCTGAGAGACCCTGCAGACGAGGAGTTCACTGGTGGGGGAGTCCTGCCTTCCAAGCACACCTCTGCATGCAAGAAGGAACCAGGCTGGTGGTTCCCTTCCAGAGCACTGGCTGCTCTCCAGGAATGGGATTGGTCTCTCCCAAGTGCAGAGGGATCACTTTGTAATTTTTACTAAACAGCACCACCCTAGCTGGCTTTAATTCCTGATTACTTCTTCAGAAGTTACCACTTCACCTTAGCTAGCAATTATTTTGCTGTGATTAATTACTGGATTCAAAAAGTAACAACTTCATATTTACTGGGCTCTATTATAAAGAGCTTTAAACCTCTAAACCTTTGCTTTTTATTCACAGTAGGACAGAAGTCCAGTTATGGTCCTCTAGTGCAAAATGCATTATACAGACCTACGAGCAACCAATTCCTGCTCCAAAGACTTTACAATTTAAAGCTGTGATTGAACACTTGTTCACATCCTTATCTTGAAGGAGGTAGGTTGTTCCAAAGACTCCAAAGTGATTATTCATCCTATTCATGAATTCAAGAGCATGCATATGTATTTGCACAACTGGAAAAGGCCACAAGAGTTGGAATAACAGCAGGAGGATATAAAGAGAGATAATTGTAACTAATGCAATAAGCAGTGGTTAGAGAAGAGTAGCTGCCAAGCTGTTGCTGAATACTTTATTGGCAGTGCACTAGGGGCAAAAGTCAAGGAGAGATTTGAAAAAGGACAATGTAGTATTTTGTTGGCTTTTAGAAGAGCCTTTCTTGTGCATTATTACAGGAAAAAGCACAAAAATGTCTGATGGAGATTGGATTAATGGCTTAATTTCTAGGGAATATTAAATTACCTGGCATATTGTAGAAACATTTATAATTTATAAGTAAAATGACATTAGCAATTTACACGAAGCTTAGAGAAATAGTCTAGACAAGAATTATTCTATTGAAATCCAAGGTTCACACTTCAGGAGTGTGTTTAACATCCATATCCTTTAAGAGGATCCACCACACAGAGGAAGACATCAGTTTTCCTACTTTCCCTGGCTCTGCCCTCATGCAGACAGGAGTCAGGACTGAATAGCAGTGCTGGGAAGAAACAGCCCAGGGGAGCCACTCTGCTACTGCAGGTGAATGCAATCCCACTCCAGCTGCACCACTTGTGGATTGCAGAGCATCAGGAACTGGGGAGGATCCTTCACATCATCCATCACTAAAATGCATTACAGAGATGGAAGCTAGAAAACAACATAAAAATCTCTTTCTGCTAAATGGTGTTATGGATTGTGGGTTTCCTTCACACGTGTCAGCATTTTACTTTTAGAAGGATGCTTCCCTGTTGTGGCTAAAACAAATGTTGCAAGCAATAAAAATAGTACAAGGCTACAAAGAGCCATTTATCACCTTGCAAAGGCCACACAGCTGAGATCTGCAGGCACAGGACAGGAATCATGGTTAGCTCAGAATTACTTCAGGCTCAGGGATGGGAGTAGGTTTTGTCATTCCCTTCTCTGCTGTATTGCCCATTGAACATTCGAATTTTAAAATTCACTTTACTCCCCAGTTATTTCATTTCTAACCCTCCCTATTTTAGCTACTATTTGAGATTCCCTCATTTTTCAGGCCATCAAGAGGTACTGACAACACTGCCTGCCCTTTTAATAGGCATTCTGGGATTCGTAGCAGTAAATTTTGCCCACAGAAATCCACAGCAGGGTGACGAGCATCGCCGATAAGGGGGTCTAGGCATCCTACAGAGAGAGATAAAGGACAAGCTACCAAGAGCCTGACTGCCAAACAGGCATTAGCACATAAAGAGTAGGGTAACTCTTCCTTCAAGGAGTGCAAGGAGGTCACAACCAGCCCCCAGCTGCTCTGTGACACCATAGGGCTGCCTGCAGTGTGTGGCACTATCCAAAGCAAAGAGGGGGACAGAGTCTAGATTTAAATCATTTAAACTTAAGCCTAAGTCCTACTATAAGAACATAAATTGAATCCTGTAGTCTCTTTGTGCACAAAACTTTCTGTGATGGGTCAGGGGGCTCTGGGAGCTGGTTGGGTTTGTTGGAAGGTGCCCTGTCCTGTGTTTGCTCTCCATCCTGTGCCAGGGAGATGGGGAGCATGAGGACATTCCAGACCTGCAGGTGCTGGAGCAAGACAAACTGCAGCACTGTCACAGAGCTGCTCTGAGTTAGGGCTGAAACCTGGAAACAACACAGTAGAGACAAGGAGGTAATAAATACCACATGGCAAAAAAATTCCGACTGTTGGTTAGCTGGTGGAAAAAGGGATCAAAACTCTTGGGTTTTAACATCTTTATAGATAGCTGTGGCTAGGCAGTGCAGTTCAGGAGTTGCCAATACAATTTATTTTAAAATATTCTAAATATAATCCTAAAAATAATGTAAAACTGAATTACTCATAAGGAGTGCCCTTTCTAATAATCTTTAAAACACGTCTACACTTAATGTCACTTTTTTCAACTTCTGCAAAATGCACTCGAGCAACGGATTCTGTGCAGCAGGGAGGTATTAATTTAGCATTTTAGTGTGAGCCTGTTTTTGCTCAGTTAACTTTAGGCTATTGATGTTTTATTGAGTGAATAAATTAGTCATGTCCTATTTATTACATATATTTACTTGGCTTTACATCTTTCTTGTGAGCACTGAGGGTGAATGGAGGCAGCTGAGGCCAGAGACTGGTGAGCTGTTGGACACATCAAGACGTTAGACTCTTCTGATCCACTGGCCAAAACCATGACCATCATAAGCTGCATTTTAACTGATAGGAAGCCTGTAATGAGCAGTGGGAGGCCATGAGCCTGCCTGCTCATGAGCTGACTGGTGCCACAGGAACACGGTCCCACTGAGCAGCACCTTGCTGTAATGGCTTGATGAGGGCTCTTCAGCATGGAGACCACATCAGTGTCCCAGAGGGAAGAAAGTCTCTGGAAGCTCAACATGAAAGAAATGCAGTACCTCACTTGATAACTTTGAATAAAACACATCTTTAAATGCTGAAAGAGACTTTGCTCAGTCTTTAAAAGCCTTGGCAATTTCAGCAACATTACTTCTCTCTCCCTTGCCCCAACAGTGATTTCACTGTCTTTGCTCCACATTGGAGCAGTCCAGAAACGGAAGAAGCATTAAAGTGTTTGGGTGCCAGCAGCACGCTGGCAGTACGGGGATTCAAGCATCTCCTAGCAACCAAGAGGGGCTGGTTATCCCCAGAATACTGTGTTTGTTTTGAGGAGGAGCCATGCTGTAGCTGAGCTTTAAATAGAAGGCCTAAGTAAATAATTTTACCTGTTTTGTAACTTCTACCATATAACCAAGAAATAAGCCTGCTCTTGTACAAATCCCAAGCCGAGGCAGCTGCTAAATCCCTCTCCTCTAACGACTTCTGCTGTGAAGCAAAGTAATTGTTTTTATATGCTGCTCAATACTTAGCAAAAGTAAACTGGAGATTAATGGTTTATAGTTTTCATTTGTATTACCACTAGAAACAAGAAAAGCAAATACCCAATTGCCCCTGTGCACAGCTCTGGTACAGTATGACCAAGCACATGAGTTCTGTGTTTTTCAAAGAAAAGGAAAAAAATCTGTCCTGCAACAAACTTGCCTTTACCTCTTTGAACCTAGGCTATTGCAAATTTTCAAGCCACCAGTTTCCCTTCTGAGATTATTTCTTCTGCTTGCAGGAAAAAAATCAGTCCTGGGATGGAGATATTATACAGCCAGCTTTTCCACAGGGTAAAGTAACTGATCACGTGTCTCCTGATGCCTCTTCACAGTTCTGTTTAATCAATGCTAATGACTAATATGTGTAAACAGTATCAGTTTTTTATCTAAAAGAATTTTAATTCAGTACCCATCAGAAGATTTGGTCTCCCTGGCCTGCCGGCCAGTTTGGATTTGGACAGGGACACTGTGGCTGGGTCACTCCAAGGTTTAAAGGAAAGTTTCAAGACTCCCAATGAAAACAGTGCTTGAAGCAACCGTTCACACTTGAGATGTCTCTGCTTGTGTGACAGGCCTGAGCACAGAGATTTACTTCCAGCTGACCTTTTGCCACTGTTTTACATAAGAGACCAAGCTGGGAAAAACACAGTGCACACAGGGGACACTTCTTACATTTTGGGAAGATTTTAATGACTTTTTTTTAGCGTATACTATTACTCATGAAATTCATGCAGGGCCTTGCAAGAAGTGTTTCACTGTAGTTAACGCAAAGAGACAGGTGAGGAGATCCCCTCATTTCCATGTGGATGATGCTCAGCAGTTGCTTCTCGGAAAAGGGAAATTTCACGCAAACATTGTGATGAGAATTGAGCACAAATACTCAGTCCAAATGGAAGCACCATTTATAAAATTATAATACAACAGCATTTTCCACTGAATCCTATGTGATTAAATGCATTGCTTTTAAGAGATATTTTAAATACTAACTAGGAAGATAAATAAAACCCTGCATGGGCCACAGGTCTGCAAAACCTCCCCTCAAGGAGCAGGGATGCCCCAGGCTCTGTGTTTCTCTCCAGTCATTCTCCAGAAGCACAAAATATCTTCTGCTACTCAAAGGGCTCATTTCAGAGCCATGCCTTGGTATAGCAGTGGTTCCCAACACCTTACACAGTGCTTCTGAGAGACAGCTTGATAAAGGCAGTGGGAACAAAACAGAAAATGCAGTTTAAGATGAATCAAGGGATCAAGTTTCTGGGCCAGACAGTCTTTTTTTATCTAGGGATTGCTTTGGTCCTGACAGCCTCGCAAACAACTCAGTGAAACTGAAGTTTTGCCTTCAAAAAAGAAACAAAGAACTTCTGTACAAATATTGAATTCTGTGAACAGATTCTTTTTTTATTACCTGCTTCAAGAAGTCATTTTACAGCAAGTGTGTTGCATAAGCTCACAATATCATTTGTCACACTGGACAATACCAATGCTGGTATCGACTTTTCCCCTGCTGCTCACTGTAACTATGAATAAGATGTTAACTTGTCCCATTCAAGTGTTTCTCCTGCTTTTACTCCACAAGCACGAATAGAGTTGTGCATTAATATGTACTTTTTGTTAAATATAAAAATCCATTTTGCAGGGAGGTGGATGTGAAACATAGCAGGGACTATTATTGCACTTGCCATGAATTAACTGAATCATCTATTGAGACATTCATATTTTCAAGACTTCAGCAATTACACCTATATATAATTATTATGCCAAGCATACTCATATCTGAGTACTTAAAAAGATCTCGATGCAACCATTTGGGAATCTACTCCCGAATTCTGTGCGTGTGCGCAAGGGTAAATGTGAAAACTCTCTTGGCAATGTGTGTACTTTGGGAGCTCTATTTAGGGGCCAGCCAGGACGTGAGGCTCCAAGAAATGCACTCCTGTGACACCGATAGGTGACTCCAGAAAAGGACCAATTTAGGCTCAGCACTGCAAAACCCACAGTGAAGTCTTTTTCTCAAAATACAACTCCTAAAGCACCTGAAATTGTTCGGCGAAAACAACAGAGCAGTAATGGAAGAAATAAGAAAATAATGAAACCACGAGTATGACACCTATTCACAGAGGCCTGTAAAAATATTGAGCTATTATAGCTGGATACATTTCTAACACAATAGCAATATCTCTCTAACACAACATTTCAGGATTTCAAAAAGGAGTAGAATAATGTCATGGTAGTGCCTCTTGCGAACATATAACTGCAAAAAGGTGACGTTTCCTCTAGAGAGGGAGCAAGGTGCCAGCTGCTGGTGGGTCTCTGAACCCACCTCCCCTGGGGTAAAGCCTTTTGGGGAAAGAAACTATAATCTGACATGCAGCTAAACTGCCTTTCAATGTAGGAATGTATGAAATTGTTTTCTTTGATGTCAACCCCTTCTCTACGGTTATATCCTTTTGCAAGGGAAATAGGATGCAGCAGAGAGTAGGAGAGGACAGAAGGAGCTCTGAGTGGAAATTAAAAGCAGTCTCTGGGTAAGGATTGAAGTTAAACGCTACAGCAAAGAAGATAAAATCTGATTCAGGTCTGAGTTTTGGTTAACCATGTCAGTACTGTGTAATGGGAAAGGATCCACTTCAATACACTGTCATCAGAAGTTAGTGAGTCATAAATGATGGAATTTGATAAGGAAAATGAAGTTCCCAAAATACAAAGATTTCATTAAAAAAACACAAAACGCCTCACACTCACTGACACTAAAGTAAAGGTAACTCACTCTGTGCATTAGGCAGTATCATTTTGATAGGCTGGGAGGGAAGGAATGTTTTAATAAACTAATAAAGAGATACAGATGATTAGGCCAATAAAACTGGAAAGATGGAGTTTCATTATCCTATCCCATACTGCACACTGTGCACACAAGCGTGTTAAATGGAAATCTTCAGCTGTACTACTTCGGAATGTTAAAAACAACATGATAACAACAAGTACTTGGATGCTAATAATGGCACCGTAAATAGACATCAATTTTAGCAATCAAGGCCACCAGAGCACAGCTGTTATTAAATGCATAATAAAAACCCCCAACTCAACAAAGTGGGAGTAAAAAGCAAATCAGAGCTGCCTGGCTGCTCTGCAGGCATTGGTTGTGCTGACACCACACAAAGTTTCAGCACATAAAATTAGGTATGGACTTTTAGCACTGGACTCTCAGGGCATTTTTATCTCCTCAGAAGTTTGTTGGTGCCCTTAGGAGATGATATGACTTCACATTTGATGTTCAAGCTGATAACTAAATACATTCACTTTTTACTAGAAAGTATTAAATCTGAGGAACATGAAAGGATTAGAAAGGGATAAACATATGAAGTGCATTATTTTGTTACGGAAGACAAAGTCAACCAGTGTCATAACTGGTGACAGCCCAAGAAGTCTCAGCAGCAGCATCAAAGTTTTCAGCATTAAAATGGATGTTTGCATTCTGCCTCTGTTGATGTTCTACAGTATTTGTACTACCTGTGGCACAGCACAGGATATTAACTACGCATTCTCGGCAAGAAATGCGTGACCTGCACAGATGAAAGGCAAGACACCCTTGGTACAAGCAGCTGTTCGTAATGACAACTTCATTCCCTCTTCCAGTTAGTCACAATTTTTCATAAGCAACGCTAATTTATCTTGAAATTAAATGTTGGGTATACTTCCAGTAAAAGTAGACATTTTTTCATAGGTCCTTCGTGCTGACTACATGACAACTACCACAAATTCCTGCCTCAAAGGCAGGGCAGGAGATGAGGTCAGACATCTGTCTGAGTGAGATTTACAGGGTGTGTCGGAGGAAACCTGCTTCTTGCATAGAAGAGAGAGACAAACACTGTCTTGAAAGTGTTTCAGCTTCATATGCTCACTGGGAGCAGGAGAAGGGGTTAATTAGTGACTGAAAGTTCTTCCCTTCTCTGTTTTCTGTGTCAGTTGTCCAAAGCAGTCTACCTGCAAACAAGTAAATTAGAATTTTTTACTGAGTTGTCTCAAGCACCAAAATCCTTTCAGATGCACTTGCAAATAGCACTTTAACTAATCAATTATATTGCGTCCCCAACTGCATATATGGATAAAGCAAGAGTTCATGCTAAAAAAGTCACCTACCAACAATTAATCATCAACTTTCCATTTAGACAGAAAGTATCAATCAGGGAATGTCTTTCTATCCATTTTTTTCCTTGATATTACTAAGTACAGCAAAAATAAACAAGGATAAAATTATTCAAACTACTCAGCATATTAGTCTCCTTTTAACATGCTTTGATGAGGCAAGTCACCATCATAATGTTGTTTCAAAACTAATTTGTCTGTTAAGTACGAACCAATTAATATCATCCTAAAAGCCATGCAGAGTCCTTATGAAGAAAACTGCACAAAGCAATGAACTCCATCTCAGCTCTGTCTCCTGGCACACTGCTGTTTGCACTGATGGCTGGAAATCGGATCCCAACTGGTCCCAGTGCCCTCCCCTGCTGCCTGGTGGCACAGGTCCCCCCCCTGCTGTCCCCCTGCTCCAGCCATCCTTTCTGGGCACTGCTGTCACCACTCTGAGAGTGTAAATGCTCAGAGGTTCGTAATGGAACTCCCATGGGACTAAACCCCTTAAAATAATGCCTACAGTAGGACTAGGAAAAGATTCAGATTTAACAAAAGACTTCTGTATTCAAAAAGAAATTAATTACTATGTGGTTTCACATACATCATATTAAAATATATTGTGATAGGATTCTGTTATCCAAATGTAACTTCTGATACTACAAAATTTCCAATACAAAAAAGAAATCTACAGAATTATCATGCTTGGGACTCTGTGCTCATGTAGTCAATTCTTACCAGATTTACAAGGCATCAGGGATGCTACTCTGAATTAAGTACGAGAAAGCTTTGCTTCACTCTGCAGAACATGTCGCTAATAGAAAATGAGAGGCTGCAAGTACCACAAAGCCTCACAGAGGAAAATGGAGACACTCCTTTCCTATGATCCTTTGTAAATGGTCTTTTGAATTCTCAATCCAGCTCTGCCATTGACATTCTCAGCTTATTCAAAGTCTGTCACAAAAAGTTTTACAGAAAATGCAATGCACCCATGGACGGAGAGAAGAGACATGCTGTGCTATCTTCCACTGGCAGAGGCTGGTAACTCCTCTTCCTAACACAAGCACCTAAGTGTGATAGCAACTTAGGAAGTGTGAATACCACATCCCTCCCAAGAAGTTAGGACAACTGTTTCAACCTTTTCTTTTTTTTTTTTCCTTTTCCCAGAATTGTAAATATATTTGGATATTCAGAAAATTCATTCTCTTACTGCTCGAACGCGTGCACTGGCAGTGACTGGGCACGAGGATGCCCTCCCTTCAGAGAGCCAGCCAAGACCTCTCAGGGTGCCTGTGTAACTTGTATTTACTGCAAAGTGTGTTCTACAGGGAGCACACAGGTCTGGAAACATCAAAATGTGTCACTGAAAATTATGCAGCACAACCTGAGCGTGTAACAGTGCTGAGACCATACGGAGAACTAACGGCCAGGGTTTAAAGACACACAGCCTGAGTCCCCGGGCTGCTGCAGGGTCTGACTCCCATATGGAAAGGGCACTTCTCAGAGCACAGCCTCCCGTGGAAAACGTCTGAAGTGAGAGTCAGTACTTCGAGCTGCTCTCCAGACTGGCATTTAACAAGCTGTCAGGATGACTTAAAAATAGCACAGGATCTAACTGCAAAACAGAGTTCTGGTTTGCTTGTTCTGCTTTCCCTGCTGTGATTTTATCAGGAATTGGCCGGCTTAATTTAGCTTTGCTAGTTGCCAGGAAATAGCATAATTTTGTTTTAATTTTGCTTCTTGGCTGGGTTTTCCAAACTAATCCACCCCTAATCGCCCGTTAATGACTGGCTGCAGCAGTTTGCACCAGACCCTGGACCAGAAGTGCTGGGCCTTGCTCTTACTCCCAAGGCAACACTTGTGTCCCCAGGCAACACTTGTGTCCCCTCGTGCTTCCGTGCCCACATTTATAAAAGCAAGTTATAGTTCTTGCCCTGGCTGGAAAGCTGACACTTTCATAAATGCTCAGAACCAGAAATACCTCATTACAGTGTTACTTTGTGAAGGTGTAACCTTTTGGGTTGAGTTGGAAGTGTGAAAAAAAGGAATATAAAGCACCTGCAACACTGACATTGAGACATCTTCCACCTGGCTGTGACTTTGCGTTGCTTGCAAGACTGAGATCCTCCTCCAGCTCAAGCGAGAGCTGTTTGAAACTAATCCAGCCAAGGTAAAAATCAAGGTTTAACTAGCACGGAAAAAATGAGTGAGATCATGCAGCTCTTCAAAATGCAATCCATTACCTTGCTTAAAACTTAATATTCAGACATAACAATAACAGGCTTTTGAACAGGATTTAAGATTACTAGAAGTAGAGAGGTCATTTGGAAAATGTCACAGCCTTGGTAAGCAGATCCAGAGATGGCTGAAAGTACCCAGGGGCATATTAAAAGATAAATCTTTAGCATTTAGAATTCATCAAAACATAGTATGAGGATCTATTGGATTTCTGGTTTATCTGTCTCTATCCTTCAGTTTGCCTCTTTGCATTATGATATTTCGGTGTCTTGAACTTGACTTCCTCCTTCGGATACAGATGAAAACTATCCCCAACAGATCTACAGAATTATTCTGGTAAAGAAGCGATAACTCTACTATCTGTTTGTGGAAAGACCTCAGCATAGCTAGTCCCTGGGTAGCTTCTCTTTTCACTTTCCTTTAGGTGTTCTGCTAGAAAAATACTTTCCAATATTTTGAGATCAAATTCTCTTCTAACAATCCTATTTTTACTTTACTTTTGTGAGACTCTGAAGAACATTGCTTGGTCATCATCCAGAACCATATATCTTTTCATGTATCAAATTCCATCTGTAACTGTAATCCAACTGGACTAAGACTATTCTTTAGCTAAGCAATCTAGAAATATTGCTTTTCCACCCATTTTCCTTTTCCAGTCTTTCCAGTTTTGTAACTAAGTCTTCCTTGGTAAAATCTAAAACTACCCCAGCCCTGGCTTATTTCTTGTCTCATCACACAGATCAAATTAGTAAAAGGCTCTTTTGCAATCAAAAACCATGAACTTGTGTTGCTGTTATGTAAGAAACCAAGCCTGACCTTATATCCCAGTGAGCACTTCCTCCACCTCCCACCTTCACACGTGTCTAGCTCCCTGCTAGGCACTTCAGTGATCCACGACTTCCCAGACTCTGGCAGCGGCTTCCTACATTCCCAGTTTCAAAGATGGAAACCAAGATGCCTACATGTAAGCCTCAAACATGATCTTGCTGCTCTGTCTGGTTCTCTGAAATCTTACCTGTCTAAAATCCCAGCAAGGTTCATGGATCCTGCTGCAGGTAAACTTCTGCTCTCCCTTCTGCTCACAGTAATATACCTCAAACAGCGAACTTCTATTTGTTTTTGTATATTTGAATAAATCCCTCACCAAAACAATTCAAATTCTTCCTGTTTTTACTGAAAAAACAAATTAATTTACACGTGTGGAAGATGCTGCTGCTTTTAGGAAGTGCCCCTTGTGTACATTGAAGAGGGAATTGGGAGAGTTGTCAGACATGAGTTTCTCTCTTCTTGCTATTCTCACATAACCCTCCCCAAAAGAAATAATTAGAAAGCAAAATTCTCCAAACTCGAAGCATTGACAGGAAATGTGGGCAAAAAAATAATTTTTTAAAGGTTCCAAGAAACGGAATTTGCATATCTTAAATCTATAGGCAGCCCTGCAAACCATATTTCTTTCTCTTTTGAAAGCAAATGCTCTCTGCATTCACAACTCAGCCTAATAAATTCCATAGCAACCCTGTGAAGTGCATAAATAA
The DNA here is from genome assembly GCA_013397755.1 of Cnemophilus loriae. Lineage (NCBI taxonomy): Eukaryota > Metazoa > Chordata > Aves > Passeriformes > Corvidae > Cnemophilus > Cnemophilus loriae. Next base: position 528,844 of record VZTF01001826.1, read on the forward strand.
CAGACCTCAATAAGTCACAATAAGAACTTGGAGAGCTGAGGACAGAAAGAGGTCCCAAAGCTGCCTTGAAATACCTGATTTCTCAGGACACTGATCACCCAACATTGGCACTGCCACATCCAATACTCCAAACGCAGCCTGTGTCTCAATTGCCCCCAAACCCCATTTTCGTCTGCAGCAATTCCACTCCTGCTCTGCAGGACTGAGCAGTCCCTGGAAGAGCAGGGCTCGAGGTCAGTTCTGGAGTGAGTTCTGTGAGGACTCACAGCATCCTCACGGGCAGCTGCGTGCAGTGACAGGACCAACCAGAGGCAGGGAAGCACCCATCACAAAACAGTCCATTGATGTGTATAGTTTATGTGGTAACACAAATTTGTGATCTTGTCACAGTAATGTAAGAAATATGTAAGAAGTAACAGAAGATAAAAGAAAAGAATATTTTTGGTTGCAATAACTATTGAAATTTTTAATTAAGAGTTACATGAGTATTTATGCTCTCTCAATCTCTAGCAACTACCCACTTTGCTGCAAGAAGGAAATACTTAGTTAGATATGCACATTATCTGGTCCAGCTAAGTCAAAGAAAATGAACATAAATAAAAACACTTCAGGGCTAAAATTATTTCTTAGGACATTCAAATAGCTGATTGTTCCTCTAGCAACACTGAGCATTGACAGGGATAAACCTAGGCAGGAGATTGCTTGGGTTTCCTGAAGAAAAGACCAGGACCTACTGTCCACTTGGAAAATTGCAGCAGCCTGGGTGCATCCACAGATCCTCATCTCGTAATGCTAAAGGCTGAGTGTGAGGGGCACGGCAAGCTCTAGTAATGGTTTTGCTGGTGCTAGATTAGGAACAAACTCCACTGGGGATGCAGGTGAGGAGCTGGGAAGCCGGAGAGAGGACACGGCAGCCTGGCAGGCAGCCTTGGAGCCAGCCGGAGGGCACCCACGGCAGGGAGCAGCCTTCAGGGAGACCATGCCACGAGCACACAAAGGCTTCAGTCTCCAAAGCTGTTTAAATAGAACACAAAATCCTAAACAAGAACAACATAACTCTCTGGATACAAAACACAAATCTTCTGATTTGAAAACAAATCCTGCCTCCCTTCCCACCAGTGTCCTTGCAAAGTTGCCCTTCCTTCCAGTTTTGCTTTCCACACACCTGCCGTGACTCCCCCAGCTCACGTGTCCGCTTGGGCCCCTCCAGACCCTGTCTGCCTGCAGCAATCTCATTTCCCTTCTCCCACTGCCACCTGTGCCCTGAGCTTGTGCCCTGTGTTTGTCTGCCTCTGGAGTTTGTCCTACACCACTGCTGCTGTGTCTGCTCCAGAGGCGAGTGCTGCTGCCATCCATCCCAGGAGGTCTGTCTGGCCAGACCACAGAGATCCACAAAGCAGTCCTGACATCACAAATGCTTGTCCTTGGAAAACTCAAAACGGAGGAACAAGAGCACCTCTCATGCTTCAAAGGACCAACACAGTGATAAGAAACCCACCAGCCCCTTGCTTTTCCTGTAATGTGCGCACTAGGTCAGTACACTGAGATTAGGAAAGAGCAGCAATTAATCTGGAATTATGGCATGCAGGCAAAAAGACAGCTCAGAGGCAGCTCTGTGCATGCAGATCATCATGTAAAGTGTCCCATCAGGGAAAAAATCAGGGCTCTGCCCTCCCAGGAAAATGCCAACATGCACGTGCTGGGGAGTTTGCTCACCCTTCCTGCAGCTCCATTCCCACTCCTGCCCTGGGGGAGTCCCGACTCATCACCATCAAGGTAGTTGTGGTATTGCCAATGGCTAAACCACTTCTGGTTTACAGGATTTACGTTTTTATTTTCTCTATCTGAAAAACTGTCAAGATCTTCCTTCGTGTGACCAGCAAACATTTAGGAACAAACAGACACATCTCATGTTGGAAACAGTTGAAAATACTGACTAATCTGCTTGAAACCTGATTGCTTATTAGCACTGCTCTGAAAAGCAGTTCAGGATTTTTATCACAATCTCACTTTTTCCTACATCTCCTGGTGTTACTATTTTAAGTACAGAACTAGGAATGGGAAAACACAAAGACAGAATGAATATACTTCCCAGAAAAAAATTTGCTCTTTGAATTTTGTTCTAGGAGCCAGCAGAAATCCAATCCTGTTGTGCTTTTATCTGTCATTTTCCCTGGAAGGTGTTATTAGCTGAATTAGCAGAGCTATCCATACTGAAATTTCTCATTCTGTCATTACTTTACAGCTCTTGAATGTAAAATTCAAGAGGCAGAACTTTGAGACACAATTTATGGCAAGTTTGAGAATCTTTCAGCCTTTTACCTCGTTGCCATCCACTAAGCAGCGTATTTAACTCCTATTCCAGGTTGTGGTAACAGACCCGTGCAGAGCTTGTCTGCAGTCAGAGCGAGCCGCAGTCAGGCCACCCCACAGCAGGGCCCCTGTGGACATTCAGGCACTCAGAGTGTCACTGCAAGGGCTTGGCAGCTCAGCCCCAGCTCCTGTTGGGGACACAGGACCTGCACAGCTCAACCGGCCACCAGCTGTGGGACTGGGCAGGTGAGGTACCCACAGAAGAGCACACGGGCACAGAGACCACCTTTGGAAACAAGAAGTTAATGATTTGATCGAATATTACTCCTGCCTTGCTGCAACAAAGTCATCTCAGGCAATAAGGTAGCCTTTCAGTGCTTCTATCATTATTATTCTATTAACACACTCCACCTTTTATTCTGCCTGAAATAATATTGACTTATACCTTTCCTTAAGGGCAGTTTTAAGATGCGAGTGAACTGCTACCTCTGCAGTATCTGAAACAGAGCAAATGTTTCCTATCAAGTCTTCACCTCTTCAAAAAACACACACCTCCACTTGTGTGCATTCAGTGCTGTGCCTAGGAGGGATGCTCACAGTGTCTGCTTCAGCTGGGGACTCAAAGGGAAGCAAATTCCAGGGGCTGCCTGCCTGCCTGCCTGCCGTGGCTGGTGCTCTGCAGGAGCTAGGAGCGAGTGGCTGACATTTCCAAAAGCTGTGCTTTGTGACTGCAGAAACCAAGCACTCCTTACATCTTCCTATAAGCCCAGCAGCAAAGGCAGAGAGCTGCCACACAGGAAAGAATATTTGTTTCTTCTCAGTCTCCCTTTCCCTCCAGATCCATTGTCTCATTACCTTGTACCCTGTGCAGAACAGGAGGTTGAGGGATGCAACCCAAAATCTCCCAGTCTTAGGGTAGCCCTACAAACATAACTCCTACAAGAACTACACTTTGAGAGTGAGCTTCCAGGAGAATTCCAAATGCTGTCAACAGGGTTGTTCAACCTGTCTGAAAGGGCAAAAATACTAATAAAGGAGTCAAAAGAGATGAACTGTATGAGCCAACGAGGCCTACGCAGAATACATGCAATACTTTTGCAGAAAACAATGCGAGTAAAGGGGAAGCATTCAGTAGCTTGGTGTAATATTGTCAGCAGTTGTTACCACCACAGATCCACCAGCAGGATCTGTAAATTTGTCTGTCTTTAGAATAAAGAGGCATTTCAAATATTACTGCTGTACATGCAAACACTGACTTTCAACAACACAAATTAGGTGTTCATTTTGTGCCTCTATTTAATAAACTCTAGTGCGAAATACAGATAACATCCCAAAATACAAAAGCATCCCTTTATCTGAAGTCTAAAAATCCTTTATTGGTAGATTGACATCAGTACTGTTTCTGTAAACTGTGAATCAACTTCCCACACCTTAAATCAGCAAATTACCCTATTATTTCTCTTGTGCTTGTCATTCAGAGCACTTCACCTCAAGAGGAAAGAAAGAATTTGTTTCTTTGACAGTGGCTGACAATGAGTATACTTGTACAAAAGCATTTTATTAGGGTCAGTAGCTTGTTACAGAGGGATTCTTATACAGCTTTTCATCACAGAGCAAATGGAGAACATGCTTTTGCTGCTATTGAATCATATCTATTCCTGAAAATTACTGTGGTTCCCCTATTTACAGTGTGATTGAGACAGAGAAGGAAAAATATCAGGTCGGTACTCACAGCATGGATCAACAACATCGGTATTACAACAATACAGAAATTATGAATAAGATAAAGCACTAGAGAACATGTTACCGTGTATCTCCCATTATCACCTGCCACACTGGTCCATAATGGAGGCGGGGCAAGGCTTCACAACACTAAATACATCAATCCTTGAGGATCAGGCAATTCGTGTTGTATTATTCTAGCTGTGTTATGGCTTCCATAGGTTGGTCATGACTTTGTTTGAAAAGCAGGTATACATCTCTATAAAGGTAAGCAGGAATACTAGTCTTCTGTTTCTTTTATATTATCCAGCATTTGTGGAATGTCTCTCATTAAACCATAATTCTGCATTGAAATCGGATTAGTAATTTTTCTACTTCGAATCTACTGGTTTTCCTATCAGTACTTTAACTGTCAGAATTGAATTTCTGCTTCTGAACCACATTTCAGAAGAAGGTTATTTTTGCCAGCAATTTATATTGTATTATTCTTACTAAAAAATAGGCTTGAAAAGTAAGCAATATCAAAGGCTTATAGTTTTCAAAAGCTGAAGAGCTGATGGGAACAGAGGGAGCCCCATTTCTAACCCAGAACCACAAACCTAAATTGACACAGTGTGTTAACAAAACAAAACAATTCAGAACAGAAATTAGAGAACATAACAGACAGAAAGAATTGATTAATCCTATTGATTCAGAGTAGCACTGTCTGCACTTAACACTATCTAGAAATAAGACTCTTCCTAGTTTAGAATTTACACATCTAATAGAAATACCATTACATTAAGGATGATGCATATTGGGAAACAGAGCCACCACCCCCATCTCCAAACAGTGCGAAAAACTTTCCAGCCTGAGGCCTGAGACAGTTGAGACCACAAACCTGAGCAGCTTTTCATGACATAGAAGAATAATAACCTTATATGTAATCTGAATCAGATGATCTTTAGAGTCTTCTCCAAAGGTCATCTCCTTCACAACACCTCTGAGACAGACACATGTCCAAGGTAACTTTCTGACTCTAGATAATCATTATGTGTGTAGAAACAGTACACATTTAGGGCGGATAAGGATAGAACAAGCTCAGTGTTTGGTCCAAAGTTGCCAGGAGAAAAGGGATAATGGGATTCCAGGTGACTAAATTGATTTTAAGCTACTTTCACATTCAGATCACTATCCCATGGGCCCTTTCCTCAGTCACTCCAGTTCATGGCCTAGGATATTTAAACTGCCATTCACATTAAAATGTCAGACTGTGAATTTAGGGGCAAGAGAGAATCAGAGCTTTGCCTCCAGCATCTCTGCTGCACAGGCTGTAACCTCTGGCAACAGGGCAGAGCTGGGACCCAGGAGCAGCAATGGCTGAGTCACTGTTAACTGGGTCAAAAACTATACCCAGAATCATGACCGGTGTAAAGCAAGGATCTTGAAGATAGAGATATCAAAATTTAAGACAACAGGTATTTAAAGAAATAGAACTGAAACTGCAGCATCAATTCTCCACTAAATCTCTTGCTGTGAATAAAAATCAATGATAATCTTGTCTCTAACTTTTTAGGATGTGTTCAACAGATATATTACAAAGACTCTGAAAGCTAATGGAGCCTGGAATATGAGTTTCATCCTTAAAACGATATGTAACGCAATTATGCATAATGCTCTACTGTGTTGCAAATTTACAGGACAAATTTGACTTCTATATAATTGCTTATTTGACATTAGTGTCTGTGTAACTGAAATCACATTGAGCTTTCAGCTTGTCAAATATTTTGTGCTTTTCCACCTGTGAAACATTAGAATTAGCCTGACTTTTCCACTTTAATCTAGCCCAAGGGAAATGTCCCTTCTGATCTTCTTGGCTTTAGGTATTGTTTGCAGCCACCCACAGCCACCTACACTGTCATCATGAGAAGTAAATGTCCTTCTCAAGGACATAAGGTGCAATCAGTACACCAAATCCAGAAAAGAGAGAAACATGTTTCTCATGTTTCTCAGCACTTCCTGTGCAGTAGAGGAAACCTGATTGCAAGTAGCAGTATTTACCCGATTCTAAGGTAAAATAAAGGTTAAGAGAGTGCCCCCTCTAGGACAGAAGGTCCTCCCTCACACACAGGTGATCAGTGTCCATCCCCCTCTGCACAGGATTTCCTCTCCTACGCATTCTGCTTTCAGCAGGTGGGAGATTGGATCCAGTCAGCACAAAGAACCTGCAACAGACCCGTGCTAGGCAGAAGCTTGAAGCAAGCTAAAAGAGCACCCTTGGCCAGTAATTAGCTCCTTCTCACCAAGGGATCTACTTAAAAAAATGAAACTGAGGTGAAGATCAAACAGACTGGCATGTTTACCTGCAGTCAAAGGTGAACATATCCTCAGCACCTACTATGACTTTCCCTCCCAGTAACAGGTATTACAGCCAAGAGGCTCCAGGCATTGCTATATGAGCACACTGTAACACCAAAATAATCAGGCTGTAAATATTCTGAATTCTTATTTGAATTCACTGCTACATTGGAAAGGCATTTCTTTTTTAAATTAACAACAAGGACAATATGAATAAAGATGATTTTGAATTCATAAAGATGAATTTACTCAGATTAAAGGAACAGGCATGCAAACATCTGACACATCTAAGTTTTAGTTATCTTGCAGCAAAAAAAAAGGCAACACCACAAAATCACTAGAAACTAGGTTTAAAAAGACAGTGTGAAAAGAAGATTGAAAAAGGTGAAAACCAACAGCAATGAAGGTTGAAACCCAATCCACATACTCTGCCTTTTCATACACATAACTCACTGCAAAGAAAAAAAGATTATCTTCCACTGTGGAATGGCTCATTGCCTCAAGGAAATGCAAAACAATTACTGTTACAGAATAAAAAAAGACCACGGGATTTGGGGAGGAATACTGTCCCTCCTCCCTACCCCCTCGAAAAAAAATCCAAACTACAAAAACCACATAGCAAAATGACATCACAAAAACCAGGGTGAAGTGGTGTAATACAAAGACTTACAAACTGAGTTCTCCCAAGAACAATGGGAATATTCTGCCCGGATTAAATTTTGCCCACTCAAGCAAACAGCCCATGCAAAAATCCAAAGAACTCCGCATGAAGCTCTACCTGTGCTCACACAAAAGAAAATAATTTCATAATGCATGGTAACAAAGGAAGAACTGATCCTGATTTTTCATTGTTATTATAAATTAGGAACTATTTCACAGCACCCACTGAAATCACTGTACCAAGACAGAAACTCTGTGGATGTAAAATGAAGTTCAGGCTCAAGAGGAAACACTGACTCCCTATTTTTCAATCCTCCTGCAGCAGAAAGTCTTTTGTGATTGACACAAGGAAGGAAAACACAAACAGCAAATCACTTTTGTCCATCTTTTCAGTTTAGGATTAACATAAAACAATTTCCACATCTTTTTTTTTTTTCCCATCACTGTTTTGTTGCTTATAGCACTTCCATCACTGATCTAACATCACAGAATGAATATTTTAAGGAAAAAACAACACAAGTGGCAGCACCAAGTTTGTTTCTCAGGCAGGCAAGCTGCCATCCCTTAAAAGACAGCTGAGTCACAGAGTGTATAAATAACTCTGTCAAGAGAATAACTTAGTCTCACTGTGAAACCACTCAGCAGAGCCAGAAAGGTGGGGACACAGCAGGTGTTACCAGTGCTCAAGCGATTCCCTTTCTCCCCACATCATCTGCAACAGCTTTTGCCTCTTTCCAGCAGCATGAAGGCAGACAGGAATGTCTTGCTCCCAAGTGGAGGCATCAGGTTTTGTGAGAATTCATTAACTCTATGACAATTCACAAACCTTAACTGTGCTGGGAGGTCACTCGAGCGACCGCGTGTCAATTAGAAACAGTCCTGTGAAAAGAAAGGGAGGCATACACAAACCTGGTGAGGAGAAGTGGAGGGTCGCATCCCACCCCGCAGGATTTCTCTGCTCTCAGACACAGCACAGCCTTTACCTGCCTCACCGTGAGTAGCCAGAACACACCGAGTAGAAACTCAAGGTCATTTGCAACGGTGGCAGCAGAGAGGCACGGATTGTCTGGACCACATTCATGGAAGCACATAGAAACATTTGCCTGCATCAAATACTGCTTTGGGGAACAAGCTTCTTTTAAACTGAAAAAGCTTATACAAGAAGTTTGGTGCATTAAACGATATATAACTTAACTCATGACCTCAGCATCTTATATAAAAATTTAGATGGACATACACACATTCTTGAGCTAAGACTTCCCTTGTACCTTAACTCTTTCTTCTTTACATCCAGAAGTAACAAAAAGGCTTTTAGGCCTGTCCCTAGCACTGCTAGTTAGCCAAACTCTCTGGTACAAAGTCTAGGGAAATCCACTTCATCGCTGAGACAGACATATCACTTCCAACATTAATACAATATTGTCTCATCTGTTGGCATGCTCAGGGACCCAAGGCTGGATGAAGATCACAATACTTCATATAACCTCATAACAACATGCAACATAACGCACTAAAGCATCACTTTACAAACTGTTTGCTCTTCTGCTCTTATGTTCCTTCAAGTCCATTTGTCTCTCAGAAATTCCAATCCTCCAAAGAAATTCTGAAAAAAAGCTCCCAACCTAAATGCAAAGTTACGTCATGGACTTCTGACAGGTAAAATATGAGGACTCCTTTGAGTCCCATCCTGAATGCTGTGTGCAGTCACCATTTCCACTGACTTCAGGGAGAAGTCTGACGGAAAGATGCACCTAAAAAGAAATGCAAAGATCCAAAACAAAGATGTAATTCCAGATGTACTTGGCTCTAAAGACATATCTTATGTGACTTGTACTACTTTAAAAGAAGAAACGAATTCATTGGTTCCTGGGCTGCCAAATTTTGTTCCAAATCTTGTGATGCAATATGAATAGCTGGAAACATCAAAACATGTTTTACTCTTCATCTGTAATCTGCCCTCCTTGGTAAACACCATTACAGACTTGAATCCTCAATTATACCAATTTCTTATTTTTAGCTAGTGTAAATGTAGACATTAGGATAATTCATGGCCAAATATTATTATATTTCATTTTCTTTTGACAGAGGCAACAGCTAAGATCAAGTCATCCATAGTCCAATGCCCTGTCTCAAAACCAAAACTTTCTCTGCGTAGTAATGCTTATTATTATTTTTTTTTTACCTAGTCCTTTGCCTTCCTCTATCCTCTCCATCTATGCAGCAGGTATTTCTCTATTTTCCACTTTATTTTACACTCATTTAATATCTACATAATTCACAACCTCGGGTAAGGATGACAAAAATGATACTGAAGACCTCCACACTGCTGACATTTTCTTTCTATTTGATTTTTATAGAACAAAAAACTGGGCTTCTACCTACTGTCATCACATTATCTTAACACAGCAAAACATTTTTAGGCTTGAACTGAAAAATAAAATTCTCTCCTGTATGTTAGAAGTAACTGGTGACCTGGTGACAGTCTGAATGCAGAGAGTGGCAGGCTGTGCTGCCAAGGCTGCTCCCTGGCCATAGGACTGGGAGGTTCCTTGCTGCCAGGCTCCAGCAGGCAGGCATGATCCCACTGCTGCATCCCATCAGAGAGCAGGATGGCCGCAGCACAATGCCGGCTTTCACATTTATCTCCCTTTCACAGATGCCCAACATCCACGAATACAAATGAAGGGATACGATGAAAATAAGTTTGTTTGTCATTGAGAGTCAACTGTGAATGACTAACAATCAATGAATAACCCAGTGGGTGTTTGATTACATGGCCTGCATGTTAGGTTTTTGAAGACTAACCTCTCAAAGCATATTTCCACCCTCTTGGCTCCCTATGAGAGGATAAACATTTCAAAGAAGGCACTGTCTCCTGCATTATTTGTTTGTACAGTGCCCTAGCACAATGGGGCTCTGTTCTCCAAGCAGTTCCTAATGAGAAGTTCAACACCCATTTCATTTAATAATCACACAATAAATAGTTTGTGTTTAGTCTTCTACTTTCCTGGTAGGCAAAAGCTTTATTGATCAGATCCCCTGTTAGTTAGTTATTCACCTCAGCAAGAATCCTCTTGCTAGGTAAGAGAGAAGAAGGAAATTGTTTTCCTCAGCTGCATTCTTGCTTGTGTTCACTTCCACAAATAATTTCAGCTAAAGACTACTTTCTGTTTTCCTCCAAGAAAGGCATTTGTTGAAATTCAGTTTGAGAGCTGAGCTGAGCAGAAGTGAAATTCTTAGAGCACTTGATCTGTGAATACTGGTCTCTTTGCTTTGCACCTTTGAAGACATGTCTTCCTGAGCTACCAGTGATCAAGATTCCAAACTGAACACTTACTGTAAGAAGTGAGATGTTGTTCTAAAGGGCAAGCATCTCTGCAGCATTTCACCTTTGTGTCTCTTTACATGGAGCATTCTTAGTCAAGTTGACTCCCGGATGCACCTGTACTGCACTTTGTCTCGTCCCAGTTTTTTGTTAAGCCCTGCTTGTGCTTCTAGGCTTGGAGAACTGCTTTTGTGTAACAAACCCCACCAGGAGCAGCTCCACTGCAGCAGCAAACACCCAAAGAGCCAAGCTCCAGCAGCGCCCACCTTTCCTCCATCGCGGGGAGGAACGGGCAGTTCTCTCCAGCCAGGGCAGCACAGCTGGAAGAAGCTGTGCAGTGTTTGCCAGGGCCACCTGCAAATCTGCCTCCTCTTCTACCTTTTTTGCTCCTGCATCATTTTTTACTAATAATTGGCGTGGCCACTTTTTACAAGCTCTCCCTCATAATGGTTTAGTGCTAATTGGTGTTGGAAGGCAGATTAAAATCTTTAGATGCACTGTACCACCCTCCTATAAAACTGGGCAGTTATTTATCAATAACACAAATGATGTACAGCAGTAGAGGAACCTGCGAGAATAAGACTTACAAACTCTGGGTTTGTACTCTTTTTTGGACATGTTACTGCTGGAAATCCTGATCAATAGGAAAGAAATTCCCAACATTCATTGAGAAATGTGTAAGTTGAGGAGCAAACCTAAGAAAGTTAAATTTACAGAATGCAATAGTGTTAACTGCCACGAACGGGTGAAGGGTGGGGATAATGGACTTCCAGAAATGCTATCTGGCCACTTTTGCAAGTTTTAGAGCTTGGAAAGATTAGTAAATATAACTGGCTTACACAGCTGAAGGTGTTGCTATAAGTGCCAACTGATAATATAAAGGATAAACTACTTGTTCTAAATGCAGCAGAGGCTTTGGAAAAGGAGAAGGGGTTGAGCAATGTCTAAACAGTAAAGGAAAGGAGGAGGCTAAATGGCAAAGAAAAAAAAAGAGAACACTCTCTATTTTGGTTTTGCCCTACACTGACTGTCATGTTTTTCTTAAGCCAAACCACTTGTCAGTCTGCCTCAAGAACAACACGAACAAGGCTTTTCAAACTATGGCAACTCCTTGAAGCTGCACCTTTTACAGATGAGCATCCATGGAAATTCCTCCTGGTGCCCACTGTTACACTTTGCACCGGACCCTGTAGGATAGCATTGCCCCAGATATGTCACGGCCAATTAGGACATCAGTGGAGAGTAATGAGCTCCACGAAACCAACATAACAGAGACAGAAATAGTCCCTCGATAGAGGCAACCTTCGCTTCTTATCTGCCTTAGACTCACTGTCGAGCTGAGACAGCTCACAAAAGTATCAAGTTAGAGTCACCTGTAAGGGTAGGCTTCATATAATGGGCAGCTAGTCTACTCTCAGTGAGTCTGAACCCACCAATTTATTTCATGCAGCAATCAAACATTAATGGGTTTCTGTTTTAACCTGTTCAGAGCAGAAATAGTGACTGAAAGAGATAAAATTGCATTCCATCATGGGTCTGCACAGCCAACGAGGTCCTTTCATCTTGCAATCACTTTTTTTCCCTCTGTGGTAAAAGGAAAGTTGGGATCCGTAAAAACTTCAAACACATTGCATTCTCCAAACAGGAACTTCCCTGTCAATTTATCACAGATTTCAGCCTCTTGATCTTTTCTTTGTGTCTCGTGATAAGATCCAACACCAAGAAAGACTTTTCTTAAAGGGCCAACCTATAAAAACAAGCAAGGCAATTTTATTTCATACCTTAAGATTAGAAATGCATTATTGATAGGATCATTAATTATATATTTTGGATTTATAACCAGGATTTGAAGAAAAGCACAATATTTGAACATACATAATTGCTACCACAGCATACAATCACTTTTTTTATTAAGCACAGACCCCCTTTCCTCCTTATATGAATATTTTATTCTGAATATGTTTCAGTTGTTTGGCAATATCTCCTTTTCCATTTCAGCCCTTATTTTGAAAGAAGGAAACTCAGATGTGAAGATTTCCTACTGACACAATCTAGTTCTGCTTTTAAATCAGAATAAAATTGAGGTGCAATGTCTTAAAACCCAAATCCTCCCAACTCTCTCCAGGCCTCAGACCCACAGGCTGAGGGAACTGCAGGCACTTCGGGCCCTGGATGCATCTTCCCAGCCCTCTGGAAGTCACAGGGCAGGACCTGCCTTGCCATGGTTTGCAGAATTACTGCCAGCACAGAACATACACACTGCTGAAGGTTTTTGCATGGCAAAGAGTTATCTGCAGCCCTTCAGAGAGCTCTCTCTGTGTTTGTGTGTACATGTGCATCCTTTTCTCTCAGAACAGGAGCAGAGAAGGAACCTTTACCAAGTTTTCAGCTACCCTAAGGAAACCGCACTATTTTCTAAGTGAAGGCTTGGTCCAAGACCCCAGGGAGATTTATCAAAATATAAACCAGGCCAAGCCACGCAGATGTACAAGAAGGAAGATTATAAACTTTTGTGGATACACGTCCCACCATTTTCCCCTTGTGTGCTACGATGTGCCCCAGGAGCTGTGGGAGCTCTGGCCCAAAGGCTGGCAGGGGAGGACGAGCTGGGTGAGCCAGGGCACAGGAGAGGCAGCAGATCTGCAGGGACAAGGGGCCGTGATTCCCCTCAGCCTCACCAACTTCTTCATTCTGGGACAAAAAACAGCTCTTATACATTAAATGCGTTAATAAATGACAATGTAGGTCAGGCTTCCTTCACATAAAATTAGAGTCTTGCATTGAGGGATTTTTGGAATATTTTTTTCCTTACATGGAATAAAGAAGCTGGTTGATTCCCACAAACACACAATTTCCAAGCTTAGGCAAGTACAGCAGAGTAAGAGATGATGATCCATCCAGTCTTGCCCTTCATTCAGCAGTGACAAATATATGTAAAACCTTAATTTTCAGAACCACAGCTAAGAGTCCAAGCTCAGCTGACACGCTTTGAAGACCCAGATTCAGTACCCCAAGTTACCACAAGGGATTTAGGAGTGAAGACCTGAACTTCAGCCTTCCTGTTTCACCTCCCCACTGGTATAACAAGGAAGCCATCAGATGCTGCACCAGCCCCAGTCTGCTCAAACCAGGGCAGTGGAGCTAAAGGCAATTAATGAGTTCAGAGAAATCAGTTGTAACCAGCTGCTACAGTTAGAAACTGAGAGCAAAGGATCTGATATTCTACTATTATTTTGCATTGCATTTCACTAGATATGACTACCTTATTTAATAGAAAAACTTCAAAGTTACTGAGAAAACGGGATCGTTGATGTTTTTTATCCTTACTTCATTCATAGTGTAGATACTAAAACTCCTGCTTTAGAAACTGAACACTGCTTCATTACTAAATGGCTGTGCATCATGGCCCTTACAAATCTCTATTAAACTGAGGATTAGGCAAGGGCTGGAACAGATAGACAGTATATTTTCATTCAATCTCCTTTAAAATAATGATGCATGCAACTTCATGTCATTACTCTTTAATGGTCTTAAGCCTATTTAATAGCACAGTAATATTCCAAAAAGGAAAAGGGAATTATTTCCACATTTAATTTTCATTGCAAAAGTGAATGTGGTTCTTTCCATGGCAGATAAGCACCTAAAGCTGCCTGGTACCTTAACTGGGATATGACTGCATTAGCTCTGCTACATTACAGCTGGGCTAATGACACAAAGCAAAATGATTAGCTTCAGACTCCCTGGAGTATCTGGAAGTAACATTTGGTTTGTTTCTAGGGGCGTCCATAGGGGCAACGGGATGTGCAGGTGATGCACCTGGATGAGATCAAGCTGGGCCTGTGTGACTCAGCTGGTTCCCTACACCACCGTCCCCTGGCACAGGTCCTGTGTGGGGCTGCACGGGGAGCCAGGGACCGTTATGGCCCTGGCACCTCTCGTGCAGCAAGAGCTGGTTATTGCCAAGGGAATAGTTACCCTCCCAAAGCTTTGTTCTGCCCTTATTTACACTGATGGAACTCTGTGAATGTTGTAGATCCACTCCTGCTGCACCTCTGCAAAAAGGAGTTGACACTTGGGCTTCCCAGTTCCTGCATCTCAGGTGGAAATAACATGTTCTTCCTTCTTTAGAAAAAAAAAAATTATCACAATCCACTAGTTGTTATCTAGGAGAATCTCCTACTAGTTAATTCTTTAAAAATCAGATTCAGATGGAGGTTGTGCAGTTCAGAACACAAAGGGTGTCTGAGTCAAGGTTCAGAATGCAATAATGTGATTGATTTTTCCCCTCCTGGGGGGTGTTACTATATTCATATTTCAGCTTTAATTATCTTCTCCAGGATTGTTAGTGCTTCCATGAGATTCTTTCCTCTAAATTCTAATTATACATACTGGAGAGATTAGCCAGTGTTTGATAACCTTTTATAGCCAATTGACTTCAGCTTCACATGTACGAAAATCTGAGCTGGGGAAGGAAGAGAAGTTGTATCAAATGTCTAAAATCACGTGAAGCACAGCAGCTCTGCCCCTGTCCTCCTGTGCTGGTACATGAGCTCCACCAGAGAGAAAACTCACATCACCCATGCAGCAGCAAAGAGCCTGCTTATAGGCAGGATCCAAGAGATATTACATAGATATTTCATATAAAGTTCTACTCTTTAACAGAAAAGTTGTCTGTGGACTAAAAATCTAGGGTTATTTGCACTAGGGTTATTAATCTAGGGTAAGTGGCACCGTAATCTAAAATATTTAAAGAATTTCTTTGCCAGGCTGCACTCGTCCTTAAAATCTAAGAGCATGTCATTGTCTTTTCCCAAGGATTTAAGAACATAAATATCATTAATTTTTATCAGATATGTTCTTTTCAACTATGAAAATGCTAAAAGCCCCACCTTTGAAGACATTATAAGAAAGATAATAAATGTGTACAGAAACACATAAAACTAGGCAGGAAACTTCACTAGATTAACACTGTGACTGGTTTAATAAAACAACTTTGCTCCTCGTGCAGGAATAAAAATCTGCTGGTTTGTTTTTTTTTTTCCTTAGCCATTAATTAATGAGGTTGCAACAGTATGAATGATTTACAGTGACATGCTCTGACAGGTTATACATGGTGAGTAATGCCTTGTCAGACACTTCAGTATTTATATTGAGATGAATGGCACATAATGTGATGCACATGCTAACAATGAACATCAACATTTAGTATTCTCAGCAAAGCCTACTGGTATGATAAATTTGGCCTTAATTTCATATCTGTCTGCAGACTTGCCTATCAGCTATTTATGCAAAGAAATATTTCCAGAGAACCCTTATCAAGTGTATTTATACATCCTCACTGCTTTGGCAAGAACTTTTACTTGTCCTTGGAGCTGTGAGCTCCACTCACATCACTTTACAAGGCCCTGAAGTCCATCGAGGCTTGCAGCATCCTGGTGAGAGCCCAACACACACACAGTAACCAGCAAGGCTGCTGGGCAGCCAGACACCTCTTGCATTTCTAGGCCTTGCTCTCCTAACAGCCTCCTGCATGGCAGGGAGTGTGGACTTGGTGATCTTGAAAGATCCCTTCCAACCCCAGTATTGCTGTGATTTCCCTCAGGAAAGGCAATGAGACAGCAAATGCAGTTCTGATAAAAGCCATGGAAAAGGCATCATAATTCCAAGCACTATCACACAAATCAACAGATGAAATGTAGTCAACAGCTACAGCCCTCTCCATGTTCTTCCTGCAGATTTTTAGTGTTGTTTCCTGCCACCCAAGTCCCTTTCATCCTGTGATACATTCATGATGGTGCTATTCTCAGTGACTGGGCTCAAAACCTTACTGCTTTGTATGGTCTGAATTGTAAAGAATTCTTTGAAAACCACTATTAGGATGATGTATGGCCTAATTTTGGTTGCTATAGTATTTAGAGTCAGACTTATGACTGGGGAAACAATCTCCCACTCACTTGAAATGCAGGAAAAGCTTTCAGTGCTGCAAGAAAAGGCTTTCTGGCTGAAAAGTCATATTTTAAAGTTTACAGCTCCTGCTTCTGGCTCAGCACTGCTACAGCAGCAAGGAGAGGAGAGCCAGCCTGGCAGAGCTGTGCACCCTGGCTGAGGCTACTCCAGAATTCTGCTGTAGCTGCTTTATTGGACAAATGTAGCAGTAGTTTATTACCAGAAGTACCAAGCTGCCGTTCGAATTTTTCTACAGTTTTAAAAGCAGCACATTTTTACTAAGACAGAAATGACTGTGAGGAACCAAGTGCATTTTAACACGGGCAGTGAGATGTAATGCAAGAACACTGTGCAGGCCTTTATGGCTGGCAATAGACACCATTGCTATCAAGCTCTTCTGTTGCCTTCCATCAAGTTTAACGTGCATAACCTTGGCAGCAGAGCCTCATCTCACACTCTCTGGCCTTGGGGCCATATAAACAAATAAATCAAACTAAAGCCAAATCCCAAAGCGGACAGGAGAACCTCCTTTTCTCTCTTCATTCTACATATATCTGTTCATATGACAGAGGCCCTCAAAGCACTACAATATATATGCATCATGCTCTATGAAAACCAATACTCATTTTACAAATGAACATAGGACAGTTGAATTTAAAACCTTCCTCCAGTTCTGAATGCTTCATCTTATCCATTTTAGCAGGATTTTACAAGTGCAAAGTGCCAGTTTCAGAAGCAGCTTATACTTGTACCTAGCTTCACTGATGTTCAAACAGACCTTTAGGAGTCACGAACTAGGTTTTCCAGAATTAGGAAATGGCTTTAAAACATGATTTTCAAGGCGGACAAAATGTCCTATTATTAATAATATACCTTAGACAAACCCAACCAAGCAAATCAGAATAACCTCTCCATTGCTTGGATATGTGACAAATTCTTTTACATGCAACCACGACTCCTCAGACTGAGAATGCACACACAAGTCATTTAGTTCAGCTTTACTTCCTTTCAGGTAACTTTTCCAGCTGGGGAACATAATCTGTTTTTAAGAGTACACCTACTTGTGACAGATACCAAACTAGCTAATGTGCTTATTGCTGCTTCTGCAGATTTTTACCATCCTGAAGCATGAGGTGCCTGTGGCTTACACAATGCATAATGGTTGATGAACTTTAGTTAAACTTACCTCTGGTGCTGTTCCCACTCCCAGCAATTTTAGCAGTCCCCATTCCCATTATTACACTGAAAAGTCATTTCCTGATTGCAGAGCAGACGCTTGGATATCCCACAGGGAACAGAAACGTCCTACTCAGTGCTGTTACAGGGCTACTAATGAACTTTTAATTTCCAACCACTGACAATCTATCTTGCCTCTAAACCTTAAATAGGTGCAACTCTGAGTTCTTACAAACAACACAACCCTTTCCCCAAGAGATTCGTGTCCTTGTTTAGTTGACACCAGAATCTTTGGTCTGGCCAACCATAGCACATGCATGATCTCAAAATGTCACCTTCTGTAACTCTACCTTTCTTACTCTCTCTCCCTCCCCTCTGCATGGCAGCCTGCTCTGCTGCAGGAAAGCCATCACTCCATAAGTGTTTCACGGGCAGCTGGTGCAACCACACAGCGCTCCCAGCTCCAGCACAGCTGACAATGCAGCATGCCAGGTGACAGCGCTGCATTCAAAATTCCTGTACTCTGGCACAACCCCACATTTGCACTAAACACTTAAACACACAAAATACAGAATATGTTCTTTCCCATCATGAAAAACACCCCCCAAGAAAAAATAATTTTCTTGTAAAATTCACTCAGGCTTTTGGGTGGACTGATTGTTTGTTTGGGTTTTTTTGGGGAGGGCTTTTTTTTTTTCTCCTTAAGAAAAAAACCATAATTTAGTGATTTTTCAGTGAAATCCATATATATTTCCTTCAGAAATCCACAACACGTTATCCAGAAGTGTCTGTACTGACAGACTGAATGCTAAAAGTCTTCAGCTTTACAGAGTTTTTTATTTATTTTTTTGTTCCTTCCTTGTTTTACTTCAGAGGTTTTCCCAGCATTTCTAATCTGTAATAGAATATTAAGCTGTATCTCCTGTAGCTCTGTTGGTCACAGTTACTGATAAGATTTGATTCCTGCTGTTCTTAAAATGCAAGGGACAGGCTTCAGTGGGGCGTGCATGACCTTTCCAAAGCCGTGGCCTGGTAGGAATTGCGTCGATTGCTCTGACCTGTCAAAGAGCAAGAGCTGCAGAGCCAGCAGGAGAACACATTCTGATGCCTGTAGTTAAATAACAGCACCTCAGGAGAGCACATTTATGAAATATCTGAAGGGCTGAAAGGTCACTCTCCGTGAATCTCCCCTTTCTCGGGAGCAAGAGCTGCCATTTCCCAGCCGCTCCTCTGCCCGGGCCGGTTGTACCACAGCGGCCTGGATCTGAAGGGCTCCAGGCCGCTTTAGAAGAGAAAGTATTTTCACAGATATGAGTTTTTCTCCATAATTTGTCGTACTTAGAGCAACACCAAACTTCTGGCAGAAATTTTAAAAAAAAACAAGGGGTGGAACTTCTTTAAACCAGCAGTAAGGCCCACCTGCCTTTTCGCACAGGTTCACAAAGGTGTCCCACTCTCCCTTCTGGGGCCAAGGGTCTCCAAACACCACCCACAGCAAGTAAAGCTTTTATCCCCTCAAACATCCCACACTTAGAGTTTGAAAACCTTCCAAAACTTATCACAGCGTGCCAGGAATCGAAGCGTTCCTGCAAAGGTTTAACCAAGACAGCTCTGTACACCCACAGAGCTCTCATCACACCACACTGCTCGGGCCCGAACTCGGCAGCCCCGAGCTCCTGCCCCACTCCCTTCATGGCCAATTCCTGCGAATCCTCGGCAGCTCCACGGGTGCTCCAGGCAGCAAGTAACTCTTCACTGAGCAGAACCTGACCTTCAGGAAAAACAGGAACTTTCACACACCCCAAGGGCCGTAGCACGAGTCTTCCTACCTTTGCCTCTTTCTCTGTGTTTTCTCCTGGTTTCTGTGCTGCTTTTAGGTGCCTCCATACCCGTTCAAGTAACAGATGAAAATCAGATTGATACCGTGCCTCTGTTTGTACACACTCTGGTCTTTGGATACTTCAACTGACCTTTAGAGAAGGTACATTTAGAGTTTCCTATTCTTTGTCCAAGTGAAGGGAGCTGGTCAGGGTATCAGTCTCTAAGTCTGGTGTGATGATTTTCAGAGTATACACATCCATCAGCATAACAACAGGCACATCTAAAAGCCAAACAGTATTTTTACCACGAGCTGTTTTGTTGCCAGCTTAAAGAGCAAGCATCTCAAAACTAGATCTTTTACTACAAACATCATGAGCTTGAAGTAACACAAATGTTCTACTTTTTAAATTTTCTACATTTCCTCAAATCTGCCATCTCTTGACACCTTCCCTCCCTTGTTTAAAAGCTTTTCTAATCTGGAATGGCATAAGAAACAGAATACTGTAAAGTGCATACATTGAAGTCTGACTGGGTAATTTGGCAATAGTCTTACAATAACTGTTTTTCCAAACCCACTAGTACACTTTCTCAATGTTCCAGTTAGTATATAAAAAATAATGCTTAAACTGTACAACTTCTATAAAAACCTAGAGCAGGCAATGCACTCCTTGGCACAACCACACATTTCAAAAATGGGATTTTTATCACAGTATTTCATTTCCAGTCAATCGAGGTCTGCATTCATAGATCATTTTGCACACACATTACTCAGCGACTGCTGCTTCTATCTCTAGTCTGGTAAATATTTTTGCCTTGTGCAAAGGATATATGGGCAACACAGCCAAGATGAATTCTTGCATTAGTCTTGCAGCCCAGATGACAGTGACATACAGCAAGATATTAGAGCACTATAGTATCAGAAATGTACAGTAAGCCTGAGTAAAGGATGTAGCCTAGAGTTTTATAGCCTAAGACCCAGGAAAACAAAGATAAAAGGTACACTTCCACTGTAGCATACGGCCAGGTTTAGTCATTCAGAATAATACACCACATCAATTAAATTTAACCTATCGATTCATCACCTTCCTGGAGCCAGCCCAGGTGCCTTCGATGACAGCTTGGCCTATTTCATGCAGTGCAATAGAGATCAATAAGGAGGTGCTATGGGGTAGTATATGGTGCCCATGTGCCTAGCTAAGAAAAAAAAAACGTAACTTAGAGTTATTAAACTCTTTTACTGCTTCTAAATGGACATCAGTACTCTATAACATAATCCAGCAGTAAAGGAGCAGAGAAGTTTGGCTCTTGAAAGTGTTAAAAGGCTGCTGTGATTCTCTAAGGGGCAGCAGGATATTGCTCCCAGCAAGTTCCCAGTTACCGGGAGCAGGCTGCTGTCAGTTTCATGGGCACGCCAGAGGCAGCTGCAGAGCAGGGCATACCCAGTCTGTCATGAGCAAAGAACACTTTGTTTTTCTATACTGATGGGAAATCTTCATTTCTCTTTACAGGCATTAATCCACTGAAATCAGGCATATTTAAAAGACAGAGTTCAGGTTAATCAAATCTTTCTACATCCCAGCAATGCTGCACATACAGCATTTATGCTTCCAGCCTTATCAGCATTCAAAGCCACATCAGTTTAGCTAACAGTACTAAGATTTTTAAATAGCTAATGAATTCTGAGCATGGCCAGCATTACTTTAATTCAAATTTGCCTTATAGTGAGTTCTCTCAGCTCAGCAAAGAAGGCAGTTTAATGTGCAATTAAGGCGCTCTCTGCTATGTAAGCTATTTTTATTATATCAAAAATCATAAATGAGAAGAATTAACACATTGGAGAGTCAGTCTAAGGTGATGAAGAAGAGGAAAGTTTATGCAAAATATAGACTGTATCCAAGTTTCAGTCACCTTGAAGACCGTGGAAACACCAAACAGCTCATTTAACATTTTATTAGTCAATTTGCTAAAATGATACAGGAGGACCACGTCAAGTCACAGAGCTTTAGCAGAGTGACCACTGAAATCCCTTCATAAGTGACCTGTACTATCCTGTTCTTATTTGTAAATTTATATGAGATGTCGTAAACATACCTATAAATAACACAGAAACAGTCTTGTGATAGTAAGTAATCCATACAAATTCTATCAGAGCAATAAACTCTCTCAGAATTTTATCCTCTGGGCTCCAGATAACCTCATCCAGTGAGGAATTCAATAACTCCATCGCTCAAGAACCAGAAAGCGGGGTGGTAACTGGGTTTGGAAGTAATGCTAATGAAACTCTACAGATGCAGCTTCTCAGACGGAATTAATTTGATGAGAATAGAACACAGAGAATCAGTTCAGGCTTATTTTTTGACATCTTTCAAAGTTAAAATACTTCCAAATTTATATGCTTGAAACCCTAGCAACTGCCTCAATTTTCTAATGTAATATCTTTGTGGGTAGAATTCTGGAAGACAAGAATTTATTAGCACATGGCAGTATTATTTAATCTAACTTGGTCTGCAGGCTCAAAACACTTAATCTAAATTCCTACAGAATTAACCATATTTAGTGTTACTATGACTGAATTTTAATAACCTGAAATTAAAGCTGGGCCAGTTGGAGGAGGGAGACATAAAGACTGAGCTACTCTTTTTTTGCTTTCAAACACTTGCAAGTTCTTCTTAATTTTTTACAAGTGAGAGACCTCCAGGCTTGGCAGATATCACAATTTGGTGGGTACTCTATGAAATAGGATGAAGTAAAAAAATGAATACTTTTCTTTCTTCCAAATAATGTTCAATTAAAATATGAAAAAAAAATCAAAAATAACCAAACAGATCAAGGCATGAAGAAACAGCACTGCTTTATGAAAGCTTAGTGGTTTAATGCAAAGTGTCCCACATTTTTTCCCAGGGGAAATATTTTGAGGCATTTTAGTCCTGATGGTGTGATGGGCTTGTGTGCAAGTGGCAACATGGAAAATTTTCAAATAGGTGGCTCACAGTAACACACTGGGAAGATGAACTGGAGGGAAAGGCTGAACGGAGGGAAGGATCTCTTAGAAGAGAAGGAGACATGGTGGGAGGACAGCCTGGAAAGAGAGGGAAGAAGCCAAGGGAGAGCTGAATCCAGAGCAGATGAAGCTCAAAGAAACTGTCTCAAAAATTGTCTTAGCAACTGCACACGGTAACTCATGTGGGCCAGAAGACACTCCTGTTTCAAAACTTAGACCACTATTATCTTTGCACTAATAGATACAGATTAACTAGGACTAATAGACTTAGTAAATCAGGACCAAGGGGGATACAACCGTGCTGGCTACTGTAATTTTTCTGCTAAGGTTTTAAACACATCTGTGGAAAAAAAAACCACATCTGGAAAAAAAATTATGGCTTTGGCATGCGATACTAACAGTAAAGTGTCACAAGTTTTCAAGGATGCAGTTGCCATGCTAAGATGCAGAATCAAACAAAACATTGTAACTTCAAGAAGCTGCATAACTTCAGGTGTTTCTCTTTGACACAAATGGCCTCTGGGAAGCACATCTCTCATTTATACAGAAAAACTCAGGCTTCTAAACTGAGAGGGTCTGCATCTCCACATCAACTCTTGCTGTCAAACATAACCACAATAAAAAGAACCATCCCACTTGGATTTCTTATTGATCCATGTTCTTCTGTGAATGGCATTATTTTCTTCCTTGACCTCAGTTCAGGGAACAATTTAGTAGCTTTTCAAAATCTGCTTTTCTATTATTCAGAGAGAGATTTGAATTTATTGAACAAGAACTCTTTTTACAAATGCTTTTTTTTTCCTGGATTTTCTTTTTCTTTCCGTCTTGCTTTTCTGTTCTCTCTCTCCTGTCCCAAGGTGGATGTGAACCTCGGGCTGCCTGAGCAGCTTTTCAACATTAAACAAAACACATCGGATTGCCATGTCTGTCTCAGCAGAAAGTCAATATTCGCTCCAGGAGCAATCAAGCACCCAAGCACAGAGGCTATAGCAAAAAGCTCTGAAAAATGTAGTAACAATGCCTGAAAGTGCTTTGAGTAAAGGTTTTCTTGTAAACCTGTAGTTGAAACCAACTTTATCTAAGAAATTACAAAGGCTTTGATCAATCTGAACTAAATTTTTATATTACAAACTCAATATGTGGCCAAGCGTAATTTTGAGCCACGCAACACACAAGGACCTTCTACCAAGTTTACTGAAATTCTAGTAATAAAGTTTTTGTGTAAATTTTGCAATTCTAAACCTTTGATGTGCTCAGAAGTTTAGCTAACCCACATCTCAAGATCTTCATTGCTTCTATAAACACAAATAGTGAGAAAAATATTGGTTTTCTAGCAGTACAGCTTTGAAAATCTTTACCTAATAAATAAACTCATTTCACATGTGACACTGATCATGCACTGGATAACAAATGCTTTTTATCACTACCAATCTCAAGAAGAGTTTCAGTGAAGAAACACCTAAGTCAAGAACAATACACACTATAAATGACCTTTTTTCCCAGAACAACTCAAAAATAATGTGGTTAACCCAGCAAAGATTTTAACCTTCATCCTATGAAAGTAGAAATGCTTTCTAGTGAAAAATATGCATAAACAAAATGACTAAAGATTCTATAGACTTAAAAAATAATTTGCATCATATTAAATAGTCCCGATAAGTGCTACCTAATTTCACCCTTATATAAGTAATCTTGAGAAACATTTCTAAGTCTGAGGATTGGGTGGTCACTGTCAAAGCTACATGCTGAGATGCAGAATGGACAGGAAATTGGTTCTGTGCTTACCCAATTCTTGCCACCGAAGGATACAAGCACTTGTGTTCTTGTACATGCTGAGGTACAAGGAAGTGATTTAAATTCTATTTAATAGCATTTTGTTTCGTCAAAGGAAATGGCCAAACTAATTCTACTGTAATTTATCCAACAATTCAGACTTCTTAGAATGCTTTCCATTCTCAGCCATGCAGTGCTCCTGGCAAAATGGTGGGGAAAAGAAAAGGAGGAATTCACAGAAAAAGAAAACATCATGAAGAAATAGGAGTTCCTGTAAGGGCTACAAAAGATTTTGTAACAGACTAGCACCTAACAAGGTAATAATTTCCATACATCTAACAAAGGCCAAATCCCACCATGACTTATGAGCATTCTCAGCATTCCTTGCAGCCGAACCAAGTGAGTGCAACCAAGTCACACCATGAAACGAAACAAGTGCTTATGAGCTTGTAGAATGGGAGGCTTACGAGATCAAATGGAAAGCTATTCAAATTAAAATGGTGTGAGGCAGGCACCTGATATGGGTAGGTTGGTCAGTGACCATAACCAGTTTTCATTTTTCTAACAACAAAAATAAGTCTTGACATTATAAAGCAGGATTCAATAAAAGAGACAGAGACTAATCCTGGGAAAGAGAAGTGGGAGGTCAAAACAGGACTTTTACCTGGAATACAATCAGAGAGTAGCAAGTATTCAGCTTTCCACTCGAAATTTAGAAAATAACTCAGCCTCAAATCTCTGTCAGTTTATTATATCATTGAAAAAAGTACCCCCCGACACAGAGCATTACACTTGCTTTCTGAGAAAGCACTGTCTTAATTTACAGCCTATCCAATAACAAACAGCTGCAAAGGTTAGGATCTACATTCTTGCAATACACCACTGAAAATCCACCTTCGTTCATTTTTAGGAGGTGCCTTTTTTCTTTTTTCACCCTTTATTCCATGTCTGTTCTTTGTACAGAAAAATGAGTAGCATGATTTAATTTGATCAGTGGCTCACCCACCCCGGCTTTGCTTTAGAGAACCTGCCCCCCAGGTTCTGAGTACAGGTGATCTCAGAGGGGAGCCAGGCAGAGTCAGGGATTCATCAAGGGAGTTGTGTGGGTGATGGGTCTGACAGGTACCCTGGTCAGCTGAATGCCACCTCTAATGGAACTGTGTCACCAAATGGGCAGATATGATCATGGCAAGAGACATAACTCTTTTAAATCAACATTTTAAAAGATCACAGAATGAAATGAAGAATCCTCACCCACCCATCAGCATCCCCAGTGCCACAAAATGCATTTTTGCTTGATAATGTTTATATTAACGTTCTCTTGCAGACTTTTCAAGCTCAAGATAATTGTGGAAAGCGTTGAAGGCCTGAGAAACACAAATCTCATTAAAATTCCAACTAGTTGTGAAGAAAGGTTCATTAATATGAGGTAGACTGTAAGTCAGCAATGCTGGCATCCTTGCTAACGCAACGAGGTGGTCTCAGCTCAGAAGACTTAAATGGGGGAGCAAACAGCACTAGCAGCACACTGGGTCTGGAGTGTAAACATTTATCATCAAGAGAAACTGATATTGCTCCTGACTTTCTGGGCTTTAAGTCTTCTTATTGTTTGCAGCATTTGGACAAAAATACTGGAAAAAAATTCTAAAATAGCGGGTAATGTGTAAAGTACAGAGTAGAAACATTTCAGACAAGGACAGTCATATCAAGGAAACACCAATTCCTCATGCTTTCAGAATATGTAAATATTTTACACTTAGAAAAAAAATTAAATGCTCATAATTGCAATAGGTGCTTATCCCCTAAGAGCTCAGTTGATGGAGGAACAGACATGTCAGTAGACACACCTGCTGAAATATAACTTAAAAAAATAAGTGAGAACAGTAGCTATCATGGAAACAACGTTATTTTACAACAGGTGTCATGGAAACACTCATCAGCCCCAAACAAAGCCACACCAAAAGAACAACTTCAGCACCTTAAATCAGGATTTACAAGCAGTCACAAGCTCCAAATTATCTACAAATTATGATTACCTGTCCAGAATTACACAGCCATCTTGCACACAAGCATGACTGTTCTGGAACTCATGATTTTTTTAAAGCCAAACTTCTGTCTCGGCAGCAGAATTTAATCTCTCTTATTTATGGTTCTCCCAATTCCCCAAACAATTAGGTCGCAGCAGAAAGAGGGAGGCACTGACAGAGGCTGATGTCTCTTCCCACACCACAGCACATCGGGCACTCCTCCTTTCTGGCACTCTGGAGTCAGGGTGGCATCGCAAGGTCGCGATGATTTGTAGCGCCAGAGGATTGCAGAAGCCTCAGGCAATTGTCAGAAGCCTTGACTTCCTCCTAGAGCTCACTGAATTATTTCCAAATTTACTACTACGGCAAACAGCTGCCAAATAATCTCAGTGCCCAAGGCCCAGAAAGGCAGAGAGCAGTGAATTAAGTTCAGAAGAGATGCAAAGTTTCTGTCTGTGCGAGATGTCACCATCACATACGCAGGCTGATTTACTTTTTAGTGGCCCAACTGCATCCTTTCAGCGCCTGATCATTCTGGAGGCCATGAGAAAGATGACACTTCTCCAATAACACGTTAATTACAAACTTATATAGTAGGTGACAGAATACTGATGCTATAGATCAAGATTCTCCCTAACACTTATTCAGAAGAAAAGAAAGGGTATTTCTGAAGCTTTAGTTAGCAACTGTTGGGTGTAAAAGGCAAAGCCTGAGTTAGAGACTGAGGGGCTGTATAACAGAGCACACCTGTTACTGCTGTGTTACAGCACACCTGGAACCACAAACACCAGCTTTTAGTTCACACTTCCTCTTACCTCCGCCTCTGCTTACTCATCTCTAAAGCAGAACTGCAATTTCTTACAATCTTAGCTGATACATTTGGAGAATTTTGATATTTGAGAGATATTACATGGTACCAGCATGAGCTGTGGTTGTGATTGTGACTGAGGAATAGTTCGCCAAGTCAGGGAGCGGATGTGTCACCGGTGTGTATGCAATGGAAGCCAAAATGACTTACTGTCCTTACCCAGCTCATTTTACTGCTGATGGAAGGAGCTGTGGGCAGCAGCCAGGCATGGTCCCACCTGGAGCCTTTGGAGAAGACAGGAACTCAGTGATGACCTCCAGGACTTTGGAGCTGGGGGTAGAGGGGGCCCAAGGCCCAGTCAGACCCCACTGAAATAGAAATATTAGCAGCATATGAAAGGGCTGGAGCTGCTTCAGAAGCAGTCAGTGGAGAAGCACAGCTTCTCTTGGCACCACAATGTTGAATTATTTGTTCCCAACACTGGTTTGTTTTTTCCCTTACCTGCCCCATAGCACGCTCCCTTCATTACATCAAACTCACTATTATTTTTAAACAATGATCTGCCAAAATTTTAAAAAGCATTTTATTTTAATTAGATATTTTTGACTGATTATGAACAACAAAACGAAAAAAAATATCTTGAGTAACAATATAAGTAATTTGAGTAGCTGATCCATATCTTCAGAAATGACAAATAGAGCTTGCTAAAAGTCATGTGTAACTCTAAAAATGTCTGTACTAGCATAAAAAAAAGCAGAATGAAAAACGTGTAATTGCTGCTCCTTAAAATTTTGTATTTCTTAAAAAAAGTTACTCTGAATGTTCGTAGTTTTCTCACATTAAACCATTGTATTAATAAAATATCAGTTTATATACATTTCTATGCAGCTCAATGACTAATATGCATATTTTTAAAATGCTGTTTGGTTTGGATGGGGTTTTTTAGAAAAGACTTTTTTGGATTTGGCAAGCTAGATTAGTGGTCTTAGAGACAACATAAGAGAGCAGATTTTAATATGTGAAAGAAATTAACTACAATTGTTAAATGTTAAAATTTCGGAATTACCCTGACCCTTACAGCACCACTACTGCATTGCCTCTTGCAGCCTCCCTTCTGCAGTAACCTCTGAGATGGGCCTAATGAAAAAAGCACAAATACACTCAAGTCCCTTAAGCCAACCAAAGTTCATCCCAGCTCTCTTCCAAACTTCTCCTATTTACTAAACTCAGCAATGCTGTGTACAGTGCTGCAGTAATAAAAATGTCATCTTTTGCACTTTGCTGCTGGCACACCTGTTATGTCATCTCTTTGATATAACATATTCTCCCTGCCTACAATGTATTAAGTCTCTCCTACTGTTGCTATGTGGTTTTCATCTCAAATGAGGTGTATGAAACAAAGGACATCAGTGACTATTACCTGGTGTTTTTGCTTTCTCAGTTATGAAAGAAGTTTTCCAATATAGCTGCAATCTCTACTCCCAGTAAGCCCAGCTCCACAAGTTATGAAAGCCAAACTCATCTGTCGTTCATTCGCACTGAGGATTATCCACAGCTGCCTGGAAACAGCTCCTTCTCCTCCTCCCTCACCCCATTCCCTCTAATAGTGTTTGCCTCTTCCCTTTCCCTACTATTCATTTGGAGAAATTAATTCATTTTTAGCTCCACATAATTTCAAAACCCTTTTCATTTGCCGCACTCTGCCTGCAACACAGCTTGTTCCTCTCTGGGAACAGCAGGGAGCTGCACAGCTACTTACACACAGGCGTTTACAGGCTTGGCTGTTTTCTCCTAATCTAAGGCAAAACTACCCAAAACCTTCACATGCTCCACGTGCCCAGCCCAGCTGCTCACTCTCACCATGGACACCAGCCCTGGGAGCCCTTTGCTGTTTTCACTGGCTACTGCAACCTCTGACTTTTCCTTCTAAAAGATATTCCCATCCAGGACACCTCCCTGTGCCTCTCCTCTGCCTCTTGTGAAGCAGTTTTTCCTCAATTTCCTTCCCTGACTGATCCAGGTCACTACAGAGCTGCTCCCACTGTAGAAAAACCCCACTCATGTGACAGAGCCAGGGTCTGACCTGGAGGCTTCGGAGCTTGACAGGACAGCACGGGGAGGAGGCACCCACACAGTGCTGGGGCTTTGAGACAGCCTTGCCTGAGCTCAGTGACACCGAGGAACTGGACTCAGAGCTCAGTGACTGCACATCCTGAACAGCCAGGACACACACACCTGCTGGGAACACACCTTGAAAGGGCATTATCTGTCTGACAAACTAAAGGGGAGAAAAAAACCCACACATTTTTTCCTCCATTTATTTCAGTTAGGCGAGTGAACTCTAAATGCATCTGGATATGAGCACATCTCTATCAGGCAAAATAATTTGAGGGAAATTTTCAAAAAATCATGAACAAAAGATAGGGATTTTTTGCAGGCACTAAGGATGGCTTTGGACACTTCTGCTTTCAGAAAGAAGAACATTTCAATAGAGTAGGAGAGTAAGGGTCACATCCAGCAAGCAAAAGTATCTGTAATGATATAATCAGTCTGAACCAGGAGACTGCAGAAATCCCGTGCACGAAAGAGAACAGTTCTGGTTCAAATGACAACCTGTCAAAAAAGGTGCTGGTCCCCTAAACATACTAGAGGGAGATTTAGTTTTAAAATTATCGAACAAAAAAAGAGCCAAGAAGAGGAGAGGAGGCTGCTATGATGGAACACGCAGGAATAATGGTCTTAGGGAACAGGTACCAGCTATTCCCAAGGGTTTAACAGCTACACCAGAGCCACAGTGACAGGCAAGGAGCCAAGCACGATAAAGCAGGTAGATGGAAAACTTCCAAGGTCTAGTGATTGTGGTAATATTAACTTTTAAATTTTCCTGAGGCTGCTATTTCAGAAAAAGCAATTCTAATTTATTAGGACTTCTTAAGAAATCCACCCTTGAATGCAAGTGATAGAAAACTGATAGTAATCAATTGTTTTCTACAACAGTAGGGAATGGAGCAACAAAAAAGCATTTAACTCATGGTTAAAGACTGAGAACTACAATCAGCCCACAAACCACACCTGAGTAATTTTTGAGGAGTTAAATCACTCAAACCTTAATCACAATTCATGCTGAAATTTCTGCAAGTTGAGTTTTGTAGCTGTCTCAGTACACACCTAAAGCATCATAAAACCTGTGAGAATCAGTAGTAAATAAATGAACGTATAAATAACTGTTTGACATAAAGGATAAAAATTCTTTCCAAGCATTTAGCCCTTGGATGGATGATGCCAACATCTGATGAGATAGGAATATATAAAAGAAAATCAGAAGTAAACATCAAATTGCAGAACACTTATAGGCAGTACTACCTTTTTCCTTCCAAGAGGTCTTGAAAAAGAGACGCCTGTTCCCATCTTGATTCTTTGGGCATGGTTCACAACACCAGCACACTTCTTTTACTGTGATCAGGTAGGTTTAAAGACCTCATCTGAAACCAGCCTTAATAAGGACCTCTCCTCTGTGCAATTTATCCATCTATGTTCTCAAATTTAAGTCATAATATTTAATTCCTCATTCACACATAATATCTGTGAAAAGAGATTAAAATAAACATCACAGAATTGGAAAGTCTTATTTCTCTGGCAGCACTGAAGGTAATAGAAACCTCAGAGATAATGGTAACATTGTTCTCCTCTGCAAGGCCACTCACCAGTTTTTGTGCTATCAAGAACAAACAAATAAAGGAAATCAGGAGGAATCCAGTTCCTAAGCAACGCTGTATTTCTGTACCCCACTCAGGCTCTGGCAGAGGTTTATCTTGCTCCAGGCTCTGAAACAGGATACAAAAGGTCTGTGGTACTGTCTGGGAAGCACAGTCTGGCTTCTGATGGCACCTTATTAAATCACACTCTCCTTGGGCTGTTATTACTAACCTGTATGATGAAAATCATTGCTTTCCCTTTTTTCAAGCGTTTGTGTTTCTCATCTATCTACCCAACAGAGCCATCAGGGCAGTGATCAGACCCTTCTGTGGCTGCACAATGCCAGGCAACAGGAAGCCCTGAATCCAGAGCGAGGATCTCTGATGCGACTGCAATACAAAACATAAACAGCAACAAACAGCCTGGACACAAACCCAAATTTTCCTCCTGCCAGTTGTTACATTTGGTGTTTGTTTCTCTGAACACTTCACCTGCAGCAAACAACTTCTCCTGCAACCAGAACCAGGCTAAACTGCAGCACTGCCACAGACCAAAAGCAGGCACAGGGCCATGAGGTGAGGAGTCACCATGAGCACAGGAGAACCACTCAATACACCCTGGTTATAAACTCCTGTACTCCTGTCAGCTCCTCATCTATGACACTGTAGTGAGACCTGTGGAAACAAGAGTATCTGCCATCTGTTCAGGAAGATATGGCACAACTGAAAACATCCAGGTAAGAGGGGGAGACAAAAATCATCTTTTCATAGTTATCATTACAGTATTTCTTACACCACCCACAAAGCAGTGGCACAGACCACCAAAACATCACTGTTACAGGACAACAAAGCAAACAAAAAATTGTTTTTCCCTAGCACACAAACACGCACAAAATGCATCCTCTGATTGCACAAAGCTCCGTGAGCAATTTCGTAGAAGGATTATTTTGTCTTCATGCAGTTGCCTAGTGATAATATTTGTCCATCTGTTGTAAGGCATATTTCCATATCCAAAGGCACAGTAGACGTTGCCATGTGCTGGAGGGGGTGCAGGATTCTTGCCTTGCAGATCAGCCCATTGATCATAATGAAAAACGGCAAAATGCCAATAGTTCATGCACTGAGACATCTCAAGGATTCACAGCTGAATAGCTATTTAAATAATAAACCCACCCTACTTCAAGTCATATTTAGAGCTAAGTATCACCAGACTAACAACTTTTTCAGCAGTGCAATGTTCTTTATAAGTAATAAGCAATGTAAATTTTTGCAAGCTGAAGCATGAAGCCATAACTATACAATAATCACTACATATAAAAGTAGACCTTTTGACCTCAGTACAGTTATTTCACTCAGAGGAATACTTCTATTTATGAAAAGTTCGTTTGTTCTGGCCCCACTTCTTCTAATGATGGTCTGTTACAATCACAAATGGATGCAGGGTTGATTTGAACAATTTCTTTTGCTCCTAAAATTGGTATTTACATCTAAGCACCAGTGCACAAAGTGTAAGTTGTTCCACCATATGACTTTAACCACAAGAAAAAGAGAAAATGCTCTCCAAACAAAATTTCTCCTATTTTTTATGTTTTAACAGCAGAACCATCCATTACTAAATGGAAATTATCACCTTACTATTTATCTAACCATTCACCAATTACAGCAATTGAACAGATGTCATTAGTGAGCCGGGGTTCACTCTGGTGAAAGCACACACGCTCCCTGAATTGTAGACAGATGAAATTTCAATTCTAACCCTGGTTTTCAGGAATCCCACGTACTCCTGCCTTTCTAAACTGCATCAACAAAACTGTAGCATTCCGTTACAAATGATTAGCACTGAAGAAACACAGGTTTAACCTTTATAGAGATGTTTACAGCATAGGCAAAGCACAGCACTCTCAGAGTTCACCACTAATGACTTTAATCCAGTCTAGATGAGCCAGTCTTCCAAGTGGTTAAAGCTAATTTAGATTAGATGCTAATTTAGGTCTGGGCCTCTCCTGTGAGCAGTTTGTGCCAGATTGAATACGGTGCTCTTGTAATATGGGATTACAGTCAAAAGAATTAAGGAGCAGCTACGTAATTAATTTCAGTTAATGGTATTTAAAGACATGCAGCTGTATGCAAACCAGCTCCCCAGCACCAAGGAGTGCAATAACATTTCATTCACAAAGCTACCAAGTGCCCATAACGTGGCCACACTCACAGGCACGTGGCTGGTGCCACAGCCCTGCATTTGCCTATCTGAGCAGCACAGGCAGGTCCCTTGTCCCCTCTCTGGCACAGCATGAGAGCACGTCCTGCTCTCTGCCCAGAACGCTGCTGCAAGTGAGGAATGTAGGATGGACAAGAAACAACTGCAATGAAAGGTCAAAGGTATGAAAAATGCAGTTTTCCAATTGCTTAATATTTTCCTTCCAACAGCTCTGCCGCCCCTCTGCCCAGTGCAGGTCTCTGACACAGGCCCGGGTGGCTCAGCTGTCCCACGGGACAACCTCCATGTCTGTCACTGGACTTCCCACACGGACAGTGAGGGGCCAAACGACCCACTGCTGTGAAGAGCAGTGGTGCTGCTGCACACCCTCTGAAGGGACGTTTTTGCATGGTAAGATATCTTTGTGCAGCTGCTGCAGAGGGTTGTCTGAACCTCTTGATACCCCACGGGAATTTTGCTGTAAGAAGCTTCTCCCTCTATTTGTACACAAGTCCTGCATTTAACTCAGTGGTGCTCCTCAGGGACTGGGGGACATCAGGGATGTGCTGCCAGCGCTGGGGACTGACTCTAAGGCAATGAGCTTTGCTGGCAGGTGGTCTGGAGAAAGGGTCACTCAGCACTGGACTGTGACACCAGACAAAAAGGATCTGTTTTATGTATGCTCAACCTGGTGCCATTTTTGACCCATCAGTGAAGAAAATGGAGAGCTGGATGCTGAGTGTTGTTAAAATACCATTCTGGGTCAAACACCAAGGCCACCAACCCAACCTAAATTCTCCTCCAGTCTTTCCCTGACCTCCCCATTTCAAGTCATAATTGTATCACCTTCTTTCCTGCACAGGAAATTAAAAGTACATAAAAATTATTACCTGTGCTAAAAGTTACACGTATTTTTTAACGCACATTGAAGACACTATAAAAATGTGCAAGGCTTGTTAAGAGTGGAATACTGAAATCGCAAGCAGGATCTCCACTGAAAATCGATACCAAGAGTTTGCTGCCTTTTTCTTTAAATTTCAACATGATGCTACCAATTCTTTTTAACTTTACATAAAAATACCACTGCAGAAAGTCAGATCCCCTCTACCCCCTGAGAAGTGGCAAAATGTAAATGTTCGGAGACGTCTGGATGGTTATTTTAAATGTCACCAAATCCAAACCTCAGCATTACAGGAGTTATTAGCTGTATCCATGTTCTGTACATGCCAAAACATTTGCTCTCTCATCAACCATTCTTTTTTATCTTGCTCTTAATTTACTAAGTTCTAAACTCACAGATGGCTTCAGTAAGTTTAGCTTACAGAGTAAGCAATACAGAAGAAAAACTACAGTAATGAACAATGTCTTTAACAAGTCACACTTAAGGAGATCAATAACATCAAACTCTTGAAAGAATGCAGTAAATCCTTCTCACCTGTCACATTCACATACTCACAGATAATCATGGCAGCCTGAGCTTATTTAAATAAACTGAAAACATAAAACTGATAATTTAAATCACTAAAGCATATTCACTTTTGCTTTTACCAATTCAAAACAAGAAATTTTTGCCAATAATTTTCTCTGCAGAGTCAAATAAACAACCAGTAGGTTTCACAAGTCAGTATAAACTGAATTTAAGGTAGTACAATAAAATTACTATAACTGCAATGTAAATCTCTACCATGTTTTACAAAAATAGATTATTTTATGCATGTTAAACTACTTATTAAGAGGGTAACAAAACAACACCAGTCAAATTTCTATAGCACTGTTTCAGCTTTTACCTTAGTAGAACTAGATTAGTATAAAAAGCAATTTAGTATTAAAAATTCAGGTCATGCTATAGCCATTTTTTGATGCAAAAATCATATAAGACAGGAGACCACTAAATTAAAGCTAAGCTTATAAATGGACATATGTGTATATCTGGCACCATACATTTGCATTGCACACAATAGACATAGCATGATGAAGAAATAACCATATGAAACTTGCCCTAGAAATATCTAAAATAAATTATTTTTCAACCATAAAATAGTCATAAAATTTCTTTACAGCATATGCTACAGCCTTAAAAAATCCTTACTGAGGAAGAAAAACAACACAGAAATTTCCAGAAATATTGATTTTGCCTCCCATTTTCCAGACTCAGAAATTTTCCACTTTCATTCAGTTTTAGTTAAGCAGTGTCAGTGGTTTAGTGCACCATGTGTTCCATCAGTAGCACCTGAATGCTAAATAATAGAGGTTGGTATTACACTTCCCTGCAGACAAGATGTCTTCATTTGTGGATGGATTGAACAAGGAGCAGAGAATCTGACCACACAGAGGAGAAACTAAATTCACCTAATACACCATCTAATGACAGGGGGGAACAAGAAGAGCTATGAACAACCAAAATACGTGGCCTTACTGAAAACCTGTTCATCACGATGATGCCGTTAAAATGGAATACCAATAAAAATGGCAGTGATGGTCTCTAATGCGACCTGTGATAGCAGATTACAGGTCTGGGCGTGAAATTTTAGCCCAAGTGTCAAATGCTGGCCCGAATATCTTGTGTTTTCACAGCACCAAGCTGTTTCTCCCCTCGCTTTCAGTGAATACAGGGGTAACATTTGAAGCAGTCACTTGCTCATACTGTATCCCAGTGACCTGGAAATGTTCTCCCAGGAGGGGTGATAAGGTTATAGTTCTGCATTTCTGCTCTCCTCTTTCAATTAAGGTTTTTAATGTCACCAAATATGTTTTACGTAAATGCAAATCAAGGATTTGTTACTGAGCTGCATTTGGTATTTATAAACTTCTGAGAGAGCAGGCAGTGAGGCTCGTGGTTTATTGGTGCTTTAAGCCCATTGTAATCTACAAAATATGATCAGTTATTGTGGTGGCTTCGAGTATTTAAAGCAAATCCATTTTTCTTTGTCAACCACTTTATGTGATATGAGATGTTAGACACACAGACTGAGTCATTTTCTCATTAGCTCAGCCAAGCATATACATCTTTCCCCATCCACTCCTTGAATTTATGTTATGAAAAGATACATATTTTGAAGCAAACCATTTTCTCTGCATGTTAAAAACAAAACAAAGTTGGAGACTGAGAAGGGGAGAAAGGGAACAGCTGAAAGTAATCTGAATCCCAGAATACATTTAAAGGGAAGAACAATGTATACTTCTGTTGGGAGATAAGCCATATTGAGCATATCAAAAAGACAGTCCTTGGATGCCACAGTTTGCATGTGGCTTGAAGATAAAGAAACAATGCTGCTTTCTTCCCCTCTCTAATCCTTCAAATGCGCAGCTTTAAAATATCCCATCATTTAATTATGGATTTATGATCAGAAATCAGGTACACTTATTTTTTACAGCTAATTACATTCAGAGTGATTAAGAAATCAGTATATTCGAGTGCTTTTGGAAAATAACTAGTGAAGTTCTAGGACTATTTCTGCAGTCCTGCTCACTGGGCTCATAGTCAGGATTACTGTACCCAACTCAGCTTTGCAAAATTTTACCCATCGAGTTTTGCTGCACTCTATTCATTCAAAATGAATATAGCTTTAATTTCATTAACTGCAAGAAACAGAGATAGTAAATTGTATTTATTTGATGTAACATTCAAAGACAGAGAAACCAAGTGTCTCAAAAAAGCGAAAGACTGAAATTCCAAGTAGCAGATTTCCAGCCTTTCCAACACCTGAGTAACTTAAATAGGCTACTCATCCCACTAAAGCCACAAGACAGGTGTGTGCTTGACTGGGACCGCGTGCTTTTAGACAAACTGATTTATGTGAACAGAGCTCACTCCTGTGACCCCAGCCTGGGATGAGACTGAGGTAAGGATTTTTCCATCGAGTCAGTCAATGGCCAGGGTCTCACTCTGGAAGTGCAGCACAGGTCTCTCAGCCTCGGACTGTTTTACCCTCAGTCATACACACAGCTGGGTCCTGCACAGGCACAGCTCTGCCCAGGGGAGCAGATGTGCCCGTCCAACCCATCCTTCCCAAGCTGAAACAGGACAGCCTGGCTGTGTCTTGGCCAAGCTGGAGCAACAGCAGCACCCTGCAAACCGCTGCAGGGAGAGGGGGTGCTCTGGAAAGCTCTCCTGCACTGTAACATTTAGTCTTTGTTGTTCCACTAGATATATCCCCATGCAAAAATAATGCAATATTCCATTCAGATATACTCCAAATTGTGTTTTAGGGGAACAAGAGCTTGTTATTTTTGAACACGTCAGAAGCAATAGAGATTTCAAAGCACAAAGTGTCTAAGCAACAAATATTAATGCCTGCTTGAGCTGCTTTGTAATATTTTACCTGGAGATCTGCCAAATTCTTTGTCTGAAATTCAGCTAAAGTTTGATGATAACAAGTAGAATGGCTATTTTTGTATCCAACATGCATATTATCCGGAATAAAAAGACAAATTGTCAAGTGAATGGCACTGTTGTTACAAAGGTGGTATTTAAACAATTGGAGAACTTAGAAGCAAATAGAAGGCAACTAGCCAATTCCACATTGCTTCAAATGACATTTTCACAAAGCTCCATTTTCCAATTATTTCACATAACGTGCTCTGCTCTATGGGTTTGGATCTCCAGTGCAAGGCTGCAACACGAACTCCACAGCGTGCTGGCGAAAAAGACTTCTTAGGCTATTTTGAAAAATACTTTTTTTTTAAAGTAACTAAAGCCAGAAGAACAATTTTCATGCATAAACACAGCTTTCTGGCTGTTTATCACTGCTGTCAGACCAACATTAGCTGTGCTCAGCATGGCATTTCCCCTCAGCTTTATTTTGTAACTTCCAGTGTATACTGGAAACGGGGCTTACCAAGAAGAGTGTTTTTAAGAGGTTTATTGCTAAGGATAAACTAATTCATGAAAATTTCATCCACACAGTAAACATCCCACAACATTAAAACAATTACAGTCTCACTTTCTATCCCATCTGCTTCTCCAAGTCTGGAAGTGCACATTCTCTCCCACTTTTACATGACACTGCCAATACACACAGACTCATCTCACATCCAGTCCCTCAGGCACCCTGCATTTCCTTTTCTGTATCACAGTTAGCCCAGTATCTCACCTCTTTAAATGATATTTTTAGACACCAACTGTCTCTAGATGCCCTATGCCCCTTGTCCTTGTTCCTGTCTCCAGGTGGTAGCAAAGTATAACCTTCTCACAAAACTTCCTTCTTCTGGTTCCAACAGGAAAAAGAGCAATGGATCAAGAACTCAGTCATGATGACCTCCCCAGAATTATGAACTCTTCTAAAGCCCTTTAAAACAAATCAAAATACTCACGTTTCATTTTATTTATTAAATAGTACCTATGGCAATATATCTTTTGCCCTACAGATACTTGCTTTGGGGGTCACCAAATATTGAGAAGTCTCACTTTTCACCTGTGGACATTTTCCCCTCTTGACCTAAAAGCTGCTGGAGGAGAGAAAAAAGGAATGACTGAATTAGCAGAAAGATGGTCTCTTTGTTCCATTAGTCATACAGACACACATTTTATTAATCAAAATAAAATGGTTTTAAGTTTTGCTGCCACCTCCCCCACAGTCTCACAGCCATCTCCGCCAGTGGCAGATGGGCTCAGAAGAAACCTCTACAGAGCAGCCATCAAGAGCATGTGCAAAGATTTGCTCCAGAGGAACACAAAGGGAAGGAGCTCTCTTCAGCAGCAGCCGTTCCAGGAACAGCCTCACCAGGTGACTGACAACAGCCTTATGTCATCTCAAACTTATCCAGCACGATTTATATTTTCCCTACAGCTAACTTTTTGAAAGAAGATATGCACTGATCATGTCTTGTCTTCATCTGCTCACGTTTCAGCCTCTAGTTTTTAAAACTTAACTCACTCATCTCTAACATGCACAGGCTCTTTCATCAACCACAGACTGCCTAGACATATGCTGGATGACACGTCCAACCTGAGCACTTTGCGCAAAAATCCCAAATCCTGGTGTATTGTGGTCAGAGGTTGTTCTGGTTTGCATCTCCCTGCCTTCAGGCATCCCACACTCTGTGTCCCACACATTAACAGCTGGCAAACCAGATGTGAATTTGAGACAAACTCAAGCATGTTCCTGTCAGAAGCAGTGTAAGCTGGAATGCTTATTCTGGCTCCAGTGACCTGATCTGCCTCAGTATTCCCTGGGAGATTTTTTCCTCCCACTGTGTGCACACCGTTATCTCTTGCCTGGAGCACTGCGACTGAGCTCTTGCATTTCTAGTGCCTCTTTGCTTTATGTCATGTCGACACTGGTTTAATAAACAATATCCAACAGGCTTGTGACCCCAGACAGGTAAACTTCTGGCAGTATAAAAATGCAACAAATCATTACATTTATGCTATGGTAAGATATTATGTAAGGTACTTGCAGCAAAGAAATTAAATTGACTGATACCAAAATCAGCATTGATAGTAACAGCTTGAAAGAGAAAAGAAAATAAAGAACAAGGAAAGAAAATCACCCTGAGATTTAGGTTCAAATGTTACAAAACCTGCAGACACAACCAGCTGCAGCAAATAGGATGTCCTGGGTGCTCCAGCCCAACACTGTGGCTCGCCCAATTCAAACCACTCCTACACTTTAACACAGGTGCAATACTTCAAGTCCTTCCCCAAGGAGCTGTAACTGCCCTAAGAATACCCTTAAATAAGAATATTCATTTACTGGGCAGCATCACCCAGGGAAACCAAGCTGACTCTAAGCACTGCAGGCAGTTGCCATCCACAAACCTCAGCTCTCCTTGGCTCCACAGGCAATCCTTGACTCTCAGCACTAAAGGGACAAGTTCATTGTAAACATTTCGTTATTCATCCAGCCTGATAAAAGGCCTGCAGGCCACCTCCCTGGCTCATTCACAGACAGTAGCATGGTTTGATGATTCAGTGTATTTCCATTCTCTGAGATGATGATTATGGTTGCTGGAAGTGATGATAGCCTCCCAAGACACTACCATGATTCAAAGCCTGCTTTGGCAAAGGCATTTATTTAATTATCCAAGGGGCATTTAAGAAAATGTTTTTGTTATATATATATGCAATTAATGAGCTGTGGTTATCTGTATGTCAAGTGTGATTACAGAGGTGACTGCCACATTCCCCCACGATTTTTTTAGAAATTAGGAAATGAGAAAACAAATTTTCTTTAAATCCTCTTCTTTTCCCATCATCACGTAGGCAGATGTCATTTTCATTATTCTGTAAATACCAGGTCTCCTCTCCTCTGTGGTCTCATCCTGTCTAATTATTACTGTCAGGAGACACATTTTAGACCCTATACCTAAACATTTCAGCAGAGAACCTAGGAAAAAAACTAAATTGCTAAGCACCAGGCTTATTTTTCTGCCCAAGTATGAGACTGCAGATGAATCAGACCATAAAATAATCTTTCTAAGTGGACAGAAGTAAAAAGATCTAAAGACCTGATTGTATATTTAAAATAATAATTTATTATGGTGCCATAGACATAAGGTATATTAAGTAGGATTAGTTCAGCAGTATATTTAAAATGTCTATTTTAAAAATCCATCTCATTTCTCAAAGAACATACCACAGCCTCCCTTGCTTGAATACAATGAAATTTATGAATGTGGATGAGGATTCTCAGCAGGAAAGGCTTTTGAACAGGCTCAGGTTTTCACCTTCAAAAAACGAGCAATTCTTGTCTCCCCTGCCAATCCCGTGTTGCATGGGAGTTGTGCTGAATACTCATCTCATCAGTCAATGCTTTGATTTACCCTGGTATGTAGACTGAAGACAGAGCACCTCAAAATGTAATCACTGGAATATCGTGACATACGTGATAATTTAAGAGGTTCAAGCCTTCCACTTACTATCCTTTACTATAAAAGATGTTTGTCCTTGTCAAAGGCATTTATAGCAGGGTGTAAAAAATAACTATAATATTTAACACTGTACATGAACAACATGTTGCTACAACTTTAATTTTTAAGCTTAAGTTTTTGCTGTTTCATGCCCACTTCAAAACCAAAACCCAAACCCAGCCTTTCAGCCATTTTCCAGCACTGACTTGCTCTGAAGGTGCTAAGTCACTGGGGAAAAACATTATTAGATTGCAGTAACTTTCTACCATATCTATTTGGACTGTACTTTGCTGTACTTAGTCCCAGCTTTTTCCTACTGCTTACAGATTGGCCTTTATTTATTTACATACCTACAGATATAGAAATGGACAAATCTACATACCTATCTACATATCAAAAACATAGCTTATTGTTCCTGATTTTCATTATTTAGTTGAAATTCTTAAGTAGGCTTTAAAGGAATTGTTTTTCTGCAAAACAGAAACACTGAAGGAATCCTGATCCTGCAGGCACAGAAAATTGCATTTGAGTGCTCAGCATATTCAGTAAGGCTTGAGTGACTCATACAAGGACACGGCTGCAGAATAAGTGTTTTTATTAATTATTTATTAATCTTCAGTGTTTCAGTGCCATACTGAGTTAGCATAACTTTCTGAATAAATTATTCAGCTTTTCACAGTTCAACCCAAGCACAGCACAGCTCAAAAGAGACGGCAAACCTGCAACATATAGCACATACCCACTAAACCCCTTCCCTCTTTGAGCTCTTGATATTTTAATCACATTTCTACCCAAGGATGCACTCCTTAGCATCAGGCAGTGTAAATCAGAAGAGTTCAGTCATAAATACTATAGAAATTCAGTGGCTGTCCCAGCCGTTGGCACCACAACAAACTGAATGAACCACTGGAAGAAGGAGGAGGAGGTCACAGCATCCGCGATGCTCCCGCAGGCCAGCAGGGCTGGCTCAGGGTCCAGCCCTGCCCTGACCCTCTCTGGCAGTCTCACAGGGACTGGGCAGAGCAGCCAGTCACTCTTTCCCACCTGCAGGGAAGTGCTCCCTCCTGAACCATTGTCTTGTGACCTGAGGCTGTGGCATTTTCGTCATTTGCCAAATTCATGTTTTCTGCACTTGGTACTGCAGCTCTGAAGAATCTTGCACACGTGTAAAAGGCCAGTTTAAAATCTTGCCAAGTTTATGGACTAGGTGGTGTTGTACAGCCATGAACTACAGAAGCTCACTGTGTCTTATGGTGCTTAAAAATAAAAGAGGAAGCCATAAAATGTCAATACCTGAGAAAAAAAAGTGACCCATAACGCAAACTAGATGAGAAGGTTTTTGAGCATTTCCTTCTGCAGAGTTACTCTCACTGGAGCAACCTCTCCTGCCCGGGCATGGGGAGAGCAAACTGGGCCCCACTCATTCCTGCAGCTCTGCAGATCCTCACTGCGCCCAGCCACCCACCCAGAGCAGCTCAGCACAGGACTGGAGCCAGAGCAGAAATTGCAATGCAACCTGTGTTGCTGAATAAGGCACCTTCACCTACCTCCCGCAAAAATCAATCAAACCCTGATTCAACTTACATAGGCACAGTCCCCAGGCAGAGGGAGGATTTGGTTCATCATGCAAATTACTCCCCACAAAAGGATAAGAGTGTCCTGCTTGAAGCAAACAACAGGCTACACATTACCAGGAAAAGCTGCTGTCTTGGCCTCCTGAGATCTGACATCCTCAAGAATGTGCCTGCAGCCTGGGATTGCTGGTGTGCCCAAGGAATCTCATGCTTTGGGCACTTCACTCCACTCAGCTCCTTTTCTGTGCCTCTGGCTACACAGTGCAACAGAAAACACAACCACCCAAACCAACCTCCAGCCAATCTCTACCGGCAAAGCACGAAACCCAGATAAGGGGAGAAAGAGGCAACCAAAAAAAACAAACCCAAACCAACTTCCTAATGGATTATAAATTATAGAAAGAACATTCTTTGCTATGTAATTAATGGAAATTTACTATTTTTAAGCTTCCTGAGGGAAATTTTCCATGTCAAATCGATTTGTAGGTAGGACCCAAGAGGCAGAAAATCACAACTGCTTCAGTATGCTTCTTCATTACACTGTTGCTGGGGGTTTAATTTTCAGTCACGTTCTTTGGTGACTTTGATCTTTGATGACAGTGTTAACTCTATTTGGTTCTCAGTCCTGCATTGATTTTAAAAAGCCTTTTGAGATACCCTCACTAATTATTTCGGTGGAAGTTTAATTAAATCTTGTCACACAGGAATAGGCTGCTTCTTGGAATAGCTGCTAAACATTACACAGCATGTAATTGGAGAAAAAGGAGGATGGATAATTATAGTTGGACAGACAAGTACATGAAGAAAAAGCAGAAAGCTATTTCTAAATATCAATTTAAGTGCAAGTGTCTGTGAACCTTCTCAGCCTCCTTTGTGCACAGAAGTAGCAGACTTTTTGCATTTGTTCTGTTTTCCATCTAGATATTTCTATATCAACACTTCTGTTCGCAGAGCTCATCCTAATTTCTGCAATAGAGGCAACTTTTTAATATACAAACTTCTCAAGATTCCTATTGGAAAAGAATTATTAACGTTTAGTCAAGAATACCTTAGGAGTGGATATCTTCCTTCAGACAACTGGTCTGCTCATGTTTATTTTAACAATGCAGCAAAAGAAAAGTTGCAAGCATTTCTTTTTAATGAAATTCTTGTGCCCACAATTCCTCCCTGTTGATCTGTAACTGCCTTTTATTTTCCATATGGAGTCCCACAAATTCATAAATAAAGGATATTAGATTGTAGCAGAGATTTAATTTATTCCTCAGCCAGATATACACGCACAAAAATGGGGCCTGTTATTTCTTTTTGTAAAAAATTTCACTATCTTTCTATTTCCTTCTGATTCTTTGATTCCCTAGAGCAATGAATAAATCTTTTACTACAGGTATTTCACCCAGCTTTAATGTTGAATGTCACATGTATATATTTCAAACTGAGCCAGCAGCTAGTTAGTATGTTCCACTTGGAAAACTCAGCAAAAACAGAAATAAATCTATATGCCTAAGGTTAAGCATGTACTTTTTGCAAGCCAATATATTTTCATATTAACTGGTATAAATATGGCATTCATACATAAATACCATACTTTTATGATGATGCCAATATTTCTTTTTTGGGGGAAAAGAAAGATAACCTGATTTTGAACGAGCTTCGAGAGCAGAAGAACCTGTTTGGAAGGTGTATCAACCAGAACAAAACAGGAAAAAGTTAAAGCTCAATGGTAAATGAAATGAAACAGCAAAATGTATTCACTTCCTAATCTGAATTTTAATACATGAACTGTGTAAGACTGCAGGATCAGACTTAAAGTTCCCTAGAGACTGAATAAAAGCCTCAAGAGGTTTGTACGATAAACAAAAAGGTCAAATTGGACTCAACGGAAGGAAAGCAACACCATCTGTTCTGAGGGGGAAGGTAACAGCAGTGGCAGCCACCAACAAAGAGAAGAGCTGGACAGGAAAGCCAGGCCTTGGTCTATGTTCTAACAAACCCCTTAAGGGAAATTAAGGACTTGAACAAGGCACTACTTTTAATCTCACTAATACATCTACAATATGGCTAGAACATTCAAGAACAGGAATTTGCTTTCCAGCCCTTGAACAAATGTGTGTGGCCATCTGGAGAGATTGTTCTTCTTCCAAATAGGGCAGAAAGTCTCTGAGAATAAACACTCCTGCTTGGAAATTAAGAATAAAACCTCTGTCATTGGCACTTCTTTGACACCATCTTCAGGTCTAGCAGAAGCACCACAGGGCAGAAGTTTGTTTCTTGTTTAAGAAGAAAAGAAAAAAATAGCCCTTCCTCGTGTTACTTTTGAAGCATTCTAATAAATGTGATAGGACTTGTATCCCCTGTACAAAGATGTGGAGGCTCTCTAAATCCCCCTCCAGCAAGGGTTTAATTATCGGGTTCTGCAGAACTATAGCATTCTCTTCCTCTTTATGCTACACAATAGTTTTTCCCTCTCTACATTAACTTTCTTTTACTCCTGTTAATTATTATCTTGTGTTCTTACTGTAGGCCTCTCACCTCTGAAATAAATCTAACCAATCCTTTAAAACTCGTCACCTCTAAAGCAATATCCAAGCTTTTCTGTCACAACCATCCCACCTGAGAGAGCCTCCAGCAGGATGTCTGCTATGGCTAAA
Organism: Cnemophilus loriae; assembly: GCA_013397755.1. Lineage (NCBI taxonomy): Eukaryota > Metazoa > Chordata > Aves > Passeriformes > Corvidae > Cnemophilus > Cnemophilus loriae. The sequence goes on from VZTF01001826.1 coordinate 573,718, forward strand.
CTCAGTAACAAACCCTTCAGACCGGTTGACCTCATGTCTGATCACCCCCAGTGGATTTTCACATCCCAATCACAGAATTCAGTTGGTTTATTTCAAAGTAAAGATTCAGACCACTGATCTCTCCTATGACGGGTTTACCTTTCCCACAAGTTGTTTTCAAGCACTTGCAGGCAGTGTGAGGCTGATCCTGCAGAACCCAGCTCCCAGCCCAGCTCCAACACTTCCATGAGGCCAAGTCCCACTGGCCATCACTGCCACATAACAGGGATGTTATTAGTGCAGTTGTTATTGGAGTTATGGGTGTCAGGGGATGACATATGGATCATCTGCCCTTCTGTCACCAGGGATCAGCAGACACACTGAAGTTACTGATTAGGTCAGCACGATTGCACAGCTCCAGGCTGGGGAATCTATATCATCCTTTATTCTCTGTGGTTTCAGAGCTTCCCACAGATTAATCTCTTCAGGCTGGGGCTGAAACATTCTCTAAACACATGCTGTAGCTGTACTCACAGGAGTTCTCTTGAATTGTTTTTTCCCTAGTTCCCCTTTTCTTTCCAGTAACAGCCTGGCTGACACCAACAGATCAGCGTGTCCATTAATTAAGGAACGACTGGAAGGGTGGATGCTGTAAAACATCACTCTCCTAAACCGAAATCTGTCATACTGACAGTGTGACTTCAGGAAAGTCATTTATTGTGTCTCTGCCTAATCACCATTTTACAGAAAGTGCCATCATGTTTTATTTACACACTCAACTCCTGAGGGTAGGAGTCCCACGCTAAATGTTCCTGGGATAACAGTTGTGGGTACTGGAATTCGAAGATATAAGTAACTCTCTAGGGGAAATATTAAAATAACTGTATAGAAGGACAGAAAAGAGAAAATTGTTTTTTCTTCTCTTAGCCATGTTCAACCAAAATAACTTTGGGTGTTACCTTGTTTAAAAATAAAAGCATAATATTTCAATATTTGCAGACAGAGTGATCCTCAAATTGTGTCTCTCTTGTTGCATAAAGCTTAGCAAAACTACAAAACCAGATATCACTCCTGTTCTGACTCTGAACCACAGTATAATTTATTTGTTTCTAACCTCTCTGAGACTGGCATTCCTTAATTAAAAGAAAAAAAAACAAAAAACAGAACAGTAATGACTCGATAAAAATACCCCAAAGTAAACAGTTCAACCAAATCAGATATGAAAGGGAAGAAAAGTCTGCAGACCTCTATTACGGAGACTGATTATTAGCAAATGTATAAGCACTTAGACAAGTCCTTCATTTTGATCAGAGTAGGAAACAACACAGACCTCCACAGAAATAATGCCAGAAGGGATTTTCCTCCAAGGTGCTGTGGGAACAGCAGGCAGTGACCCTTCACAAACTATTTGTTTGACTTCACATGTAGCGAAAAACAACAGTCCCTGCAACATAATTTCTGATTTCTCTGCTAAACTGTTCTTAGACCTCCAGAAGGACACTCAGCAATTTGTTCAGCTGAGCAGTAAACAACCCCTGCACACAGCAGGAACATGTGCAAAGCAAACTCCACCTGCATGTTCCTCTCCAAATTGCCAGAGGCTGTGAGAACAACTGCATCTCATTTTTTAAAAAGAAAAAAAACCAAACCCACAGGAAAATTGCATCATTTTCCAGAACAAGTTGTTAAAGCTCCACATAAAGATGAAGTACCATCCGATGTACTGTCAATAACTAAAATTAAACTCACATTTAACATGGCAATAACAAAGCAGGCAGCCAACCCTCAGTTTGTTCTTTTTTTAAGGTATAAGCTAATACAGGTATGCCAGCCCCTGCTCTCCTAGCTATGTTATCCCTACAGTTCTGATTTGTCACTACTGTATCCCACCAAGAGTATCCCACTAATGTCTGAAAATGTTTTATCCAGTGTCTCTGAAAGGATTAAGGAAAATGCACAGTGTGTAGTTCACAAAAAATTTAAAAAAATTTAAAAAGACAATTTGCATAGCAAAGTGTTCATATTGAGGAATTCTATGATACTGTAGAATTAAAAGACAAATTAATAGATTTCACATTAATCATTTTATTGTTCACAGAACTGCCCAAAGCTCCTTTGGAGAAGTGGGTAATTACTTATCCTCCCATTAAGTAAATTATTTCCTGATGCTTAAGGTAAGTTTTTGCAGGAGATGGCAAAAGAGTCTGGAATAACATCCTCAATCTGTGAGAGTGTGATATTACGATATGGAAAACAAGAATCGTGATAGATCAGTCACCTACACCCAGGATAGAGTTTCTTGATTTCTGTTAAATAACAGAAAAAATACACTCACAGAAAAGCAGAGCCAAGAAAGTACTTTAAAAAGTGTTTTGCAATAATTCGTTTTGTTACTTAAAGACATCTAAGGGGATTTTCAGTCTACAGTCTCCCTCTCGAAAGAACTCGTTAGGCAAAAATCTGCTAACTATTGTATGGTCACAAACTGTATAATATTAATGAGGGCAGACATAGAGAAGGGCAGTATTTGTTATCTATATGATTCTGTCAACTGAATGGTTTACAAATGAGGAGAGACCCCTACCTCTGTTATCTGTGAATTTTACTGAATTTCACAGAACCTTGCAAAGACAGGTCTTTGTGACTAATGACAAAATGAAATTATAGAATTATCTAGGTTAAAAAAGACTTTTAAGATTGTTGAGCCCAACTGTTAGCCTATTTTTTAAAGTTTTGCAGGCCAGTTGTTGGCCTGCAGCACTAGCAGAGATAATTACGGTAAGGTAAAGAGTTCCATCAAAACACTTGAATCGTTGTTCTTAGAAGCATAGAACCATTTAGTTTGGAAAAGAACTCTACGATCAGCAAATCAACCATTAACTGCCACATCCACCACTAAAGCACGTCCCCTTAAATGCCTCCAGGGATGGTGACTCCACCGCCCTGGGCAGCCTGTTCCAACGCTTGGCAATTCTTTGGGGAAGAAATTCTCCCTAATACCCAATCCAATCTACGCACATCTCCCCCACCCCACTCCAGCACAACCTGAGGCCGTTTCCTCTCATCCTATTGCTTGTTCCCTGGGAGCAAAGCCTGACCCCACCCGGCTCCAGCCTCACATCACAGAGTCAGAGAGAAGTTTATCCTTTCCTCCGGAATAAACTCCCCCAGCTCCCTCAGCCGCTGCTCATCAGATTTGTGCTTCCATTTAAAATTATTTTATCACCAATCTTTCTACACATTTGTGTCTACCACAGCATACCACTCAGGAAAAAGCAAAACCCACAAATCTTTGTAGCTGAGATGTTCTGTGGGAAACCAAAGATGTGTTGAAAGAAAAATATCTGAGGAATAGTCTCTGCCAGAATCCTTCCCAGGACCATTCCCCTCCCAGGACATTGTAGCTCAGTTGCATCTAGACTCATCTGTATGGATTTACTGCTCATTAGTAGGGTGGTGTTTTGGTCTTTGGTTTTTGTTTTGTTTTTCCAGAAATTGCTTAGCCATAACTTCCCCATTAACTGAAATATCAACTTTATGTGAAAAAAATTACAGCAGCACCTCATGCAGTAAATTTCTTAGGAGAGTCAGATAGTTATTTGTCCAAACAGAATTAAAAAAGAATACACACCTATTTTATAGAAGCAGAAAACATTAAAGAACCTGGTTTATAGCCATATTCATTGTGTTTCCATGTTAACCTCAGGGTATGTTGAACTGAGGGACACTTTATGTGAAATCAATGCCTGTTGTGTACACCCAGGCTTTTTCAAATATTAGTGTACAGATTGACACGTGTTTTAATGGAAATGTCATTTACTGCATGCAGCCAGCCCTAATACTATTGAAAGATGTGATTATATTTGCACTAATAGTGTTATGATGCTGCAGGTACGGGCTTGTGATCTCAAAGCTGTAGCCTCGTACAGATGGAATTACCAGGGCCTGATACTCAGTTAATACTCCTCTACAAATTAGGAATGAGAGACCTGACACCTCTGTTGTGGTGCTGCCGCTGGAGTGTAAATCCTCTGCTCACAGAGGCACTGCAGGCACACCAAGTACTATGCAGAAATAATTAATTGTCGTATTTGTTACCACTTACCTATATTCAGTAAATTTTGGACCCCATCCATAACCCCTAAAGACAGCTTGTCTTCCATGTCAGAGAAAAGTAGTTGTTAGCAGACTAAATGCCAACACCAAAACTGTTAAAAACTTGTTGAAACCCAACCTACACTCTCAGCTCCACAACCTGCTGTCCTTGCCAATGAAAGCAAGAACTGGGTGCTTAATGACCTTTTGGAAGGATTTAGTAATCTGTAGGATAAGTTAATTAAACCCAGTTAAGTACTGAAGAACAGTCTTAAATCAGAAAAAAGTTGAATGAGGTTAAGCACAAATTCAAAGGTCAATACTCAGACTTACAGATTCAGGTGTTCAATTGGGACATTAATTAATGCAACTTTTTTTTTTTACCCAACTGTAGATGCAAACACATATTTGTTTGTCAAGAGACAGAGGCTGGTCCTAGGTGGTGCTGAATGTTGCCAGATGCCCTTAAAAGGTGTTAAAAAGAGATCTGCGATATACTGAGGATAACCTATTTTGCAAACCTTGAATTGCCCACAATACTCTTTTTAATGTGTACAAACCTCCACATGTTTCTGTTAAATAACACAGAGGATCACTGCAGAGCACAAAGATGTGCTTGTGCTGCTATTTCTCCGTCTCATTTGCTTATTTGGGGCACACTTAGTCATAATTAAACAATATTGATGGGATGTTTAAACAATTTCTGTATGGATTTGCCCATAGGGCTCCCAGAAAACTATCTCTTCCTATTCAAACGAGCAAAACAATTCAGGAGTTTTCACCAGACACACACATTTTAACTGTCTTTTAACGACAGAATAATGAATATTTTATGGCTGCAGTTTCTACTTTAAATGAGATATTTTTATTGATGTTGGGATTGTCCTGGAATGGTTTCATTTCAAAGCTGGCAGGATTGTAATTAGGTATTTTTTAAATATTTGGTACTTTTTCCGATCATTCTGATAGGTACAATTTTCTCGTAGCTGAATATGCCAATCATTAAAATGACTCAGTTGTAAAGCAAATAGATCTGTTTGATCAAAAATGCAGTGTAACAGATTATGAATATTTTAAAAATTGTTTTTCAAATGTGTATTCACATCTTTGAGCATACTTTTAAAATACACATTACAACGGAACCAGCAAACTTATACTTTGAACAACATGTCCAATTTTTGTTAGTTTTACTCATGAAAACTTAGTTTTATGCCACAGAGAAAAACAAGAGACTTTTATAATGTCAATATACAGAAAAGGTTGTGCATTAAACAACAGCAGAGCTGGCCATCTGGAAAGAAATGTACAATCTCTATAAATCTATTTAATTTGGGAGATGGGTGAGTTCTAGACACTGATTTTTTTTTTTTCCTCTTAAGAATATCATGTTCTAACAATTTTGCAAGTACACACAAACATATGTCTGTCAGGAATTAACAAGAAAGTAGACTGTAGCAGTGAGATCATTGGTCAACTCCCTAGCCTGATGAAAATCCATATATACCACATAGGACATGATAGAATTTCTGCTTGCAGTGTCAGGGGTTTATGAAAGCCTTATTGGTTCAGGAGAGGAAGGTGCATGGGGATAGTTGATAAATTCCTGAGCTATGCTTTGCTCAGGCAGAAGTGCCCATTGCCACAATCACTGGCACGGGAGAACAGTCAAGTCTTGTCTTCCCTTTCCGCTTTTCTCAATGTCCCACTGTCTGCGTGATGTCTCCCCACACCCTATTTCCCATAAAGACAGAGAACCAGAATCTTTTGAAATGCCAAACAACTACTACAAGCTTTTCCTGAACGAGTGCTTTATTACAGTGAAAGCCAGCAGAAAACCTGAGTAGCACACAAATCCTGACAAAGACAGCTGTCTCTTGGCCCTAACACTCAGCATGTCCTGATTCCTCAGTCTGAATACCTTTATCCCAGGGAATATCTTGTGGCCATACTTTTTATCTTATTTGGGAAACAAACACAGATCACCAGAAAAACTTTCAAAATGCCTGGCCATATACCTTAGAGGTGCTTCAGAGTTGATCTTTATGTGCAAATAATGAGTCAGGACCTGAGTGCTTCACAGTTCATCTTAAACTCTCTTTACAAAACCAGATGAAATTGATTAAGTGGTACAGACTGCAAACACCCAATACCCACCATCTAAATTATCTGTTTAATGCCACTTAAGGGGGAAGAAAACTGGCCTGTGGCTCAAGGTCTTAATTTTAAAAGAGCTCTTTGTTATTTTTATTTGTGTCCATCCAGAACAGTAATTGCTGAATGCCACATAATAATAATAATAATAATAATAATAATAATAATAATAATAATAATAATAATAATCCTTTCTCAGTAACTGCTTAAACAAAGAGCCTGCAGTGCACTGAATGGAGGCAGCTCTGCAGCTCATCCTCAGCACGTCTTTCCTGCCATAGCATATATGTCATTCCTGCTCCCAGCAGAATCAGTGCTGATCCTCCTCTGTGCCATTCTTTGCACCTTTAACCTCAAACAATAAAAATGTTTTTTAACAGGAATGGGAGTGCACAACATGCTTTACAAAAAGCAGTTCTCTACTCACGATAAAGGGCAGGAATATAAAGGTTTTAGAATCCCCAGCTTTGATCAAACACACTGTAATTACAGGCAAACAGAATGGAGACTAGTTAAGTCTCAGCACAAACAGAAGGTGTCAGATGACTCAAGAAAGAAACCCAGTACCATTCTTAGAGGTGGTTTTCTCCAGGACTGCGTTTCTCTGCTTCATTCCAAAGCACTGCCCCGGAGCTGTAAATCAGCACCACGCTCATCCCTGCAGCTGTAAATCAGCACCTTGAGCGCTGAAGGTGCTGCCTTCAGGACATGGCACTGCCAGCATCGAAACCAGTGGCCAAATCCTGCCCTCTGCTTTAGGAAGATTTTCAGATAATGGGGTAAGATGGACAAACACAGCTAAAACTGGGCCTTGAGCCACAACACAGCACCCTCCTCACTCAGGGCAGTGGGAGTCCCTGGGCTTGGTTCATTCTCTTTCCCCAAAAGCTATTGCTGCTTTTGCCACCGAAGCAGAGCTCTCTAAGTGCCCTGAGCAGGCCACGCACAAGTGACCAACCCTGTGAGACTGTGCCAGGAGCACTGGGGCACCAGTGAGCGCCAGGGCACTGATGCTGCTAAGCTTGATGTGGTACAGTTCCAGCTGCTAGCCTGGAGATCCCAGAGAGAACGAGCAATTTATACCATACCTGAAATCCAAAGGATCTTGCGAGAAAAAGATGTGTCACAGAAATGTGATACTGACAGATGAATTGTTATTACCTGGCCGCCAAATTGGATGTGGGAAAGGGTCACTAAGAGGTTTGATCTCAGCACACCAATGTGGTCACTAAATACCACTCACAGCAGCAGTCATTTCCTGGACAACAGCAGAGCAATGTGACCCTTATTAAACCTACCCCATCAATTGGAAATCACTACTATGGTTATGTGGTTATGATTATTAAGATAATTAAAATAAAACAAGTGAGTAAAAGATCCCATCAAGTTTGACCTTGAATAATTAGGTTTCTAATGCAGAGTAAGGCCAGTAATAACAAGCCACCATGAAATCAGAAATTCAGAAGTTTTTCTTGCAGGCAGAATTTACAGGAAACACATTGCTTTTCCAGTGTATTTAATTTTCAATATGGAGTCTGCAATGAGCTGCTAATAATCATGCACTATGCCATCAGGGTTTTGCACCTATTTACATATAAATAGTTCAGACCTGCCTTGGCTACCAACAGTGGTTAATTTAATTTATTGTCCTTTGGCAAGTGAATAGTCATTGGTTTTCTAGCACTTTTAACCTTAGCAAACCCTTGGGAAATAAAAATTAGATTGAAAGAAAATTACTACTGGTGGAGAACAGCAAGAAAGTGACAGTAGTATATATAAACCTCAGGCAGCAGCAGAATAAAGTGTCATATTATTGTATGCTGTCTTCTAAAGTTCAATATTGCTTTCTTGATTTACACTTCTGTAATTTTTTCCAAGTAAGTCTTCTTGCTTTGGGGACTTTTGCATCTAACTTCATGTTTTTCAGCCAGGAAGAGGGATTAACCTACTTACCATTAAAAAACATATCAGAACTCATAAGCATAAGCCAGCAATGTGCAACCAACAACAGCTAAATAAGGTGACAACCACTGAGCACTAATGACTGGATATCAGAGTAACACTAATTGATCATCTCTCCTGTACCCCTTGTGGGAGAACATCTTTGAAGGGCCCCTTTCGGCCCCTGGGGTGAGATGAGAAAACACAAAGCCCTGAAGCATTGCTGCCCCCTGGCACAGGCACAGCGGCTCCTGCCTTCCCTCGGCAGGCAAAGGGCTCTGCTGAGGGTGTCGGTGATGAACCACGGCACTGCCATCGAGCCTAGACCAGGAGGGGCAGGAGTACTGTAATAGCAACAGCACGTACTGCACTGCTCCCACAGCAAATAGTTTGGGGGGAAAAAATAACATTTTGGAATTCCTGACGGCTTGTATGTACGTGAAACTGCTGCACAATTCGTTTTCCAGAATTTAAAGAGTGAATGATTTCAGATGGAAAGGAAGTTAGAGGTTTGTTTTGTGAAGCTCTGTTGTCAGAGCCAAACATATCTGAACTCCACAAAGATGGCAGCAGATTTAGAAAATCTGGAAATCCTGAAATGTGGAAAAAATTTAATACTATTTTTATGTCGATACACTTTAAGTAAAGTATTTTTGTGTCAACTGATTTTAGGTGAAGTATTTTTATGCTACAAGTGTGTTACCAGCAATATGTTTTTTTCATCCCACAGGGAGATTTCTGTTTAAAAAAAGAAAATCAATAACCATTGTTTAAGAAAATAAATTCTGTTTTCAGCTTGGAAGCAATTTCCTTTTCTGCACTTCTCCAAAATCATATTTTGCTTCTCAGTCACCATCAAAGAATAATTTCCAAAAATAAACTTTTATATTCCTGATGTTAAAAGCACAAACATATTGTACATACTTGCTCAAATGAACCAGTATTGTGTGCCTTGACACGATCCTTACAGGTTTGTTTCAGGTACTGTCAGCTATTTTAGCAGAGGATGAGTCACTGTGTGAAATGCAAATCCTGTTCCATTTCTCATCAGCCATGATTCACCCCGAAATTTATAAGATTTTAGCAAGTTGCTATATTATCCATTAGGTACTTAGGCTATTTGCTTCAATAACACAACATCGCTTTATCCCTTAACTTTAAGTGATTAAAACCCTCTGTGAAGCAAGAGAACATTAACAGTTCTCTTCACTGGTGGGAGCTGTGTCAGAGATCTCACTCCAAGAGATATTTAGGGTGGGTGCAAGTATTTCACCAGGAGGAAACGTGACTTCCAGTGAAGCCCAACGCCACCAAAGCCTCGAGTCTGCTCCAAGCTTGCCCGACGCAGCTCAGGGCCTTTGGGTGTTTTGCACATTTTCAAATACAGCCTCACAAGATGGATTATGCCTACACTGCTGAGTCACTTCTCAGCAGGGAGCAGTTTGCTTTGCTTCTCAGCAGGACTCCAAAACTGTGCTGCTGCAATTTAACTATGCCCAGCATCCAAAAAGCTTCACTTTAAAGCCGGCTTGGCAATCCCCTCACTGGGCTCAAAGCATTGCCTTTACTGTGGTACTGGTATATCTGACCAGTAAAACTGGTGCAGTTCCTCTGTCGACAGTTGAATGGTTTTTGACTAAACACTTAATTTCCACTGAATCAACAGCTTTTCAGAAAAAAACCATTTTCTTTTAAAAGAAAATCTTGTTTTGGAGAATCCAATTAAGTTATTTCACCTGAAGCTAATGTGGTGGTGACCTGCTGTTGAACTGAACTGATATGCTTAATTCAGGATCAGCAAGTGCAACAAATATGACCCTACATGAGCACCAGGGAACGTGGTACTTTGGGCAGCTGAATTTGTGTACTCAACTAACTTAAGAATAACTTTAATTTCACTTAATAGAAAATAAAATTTTCCTTGAATGGTAAATAGTGCCATTTCCTAATCTATTTTTATAAGTTTTTGTGCTATTAGGAAAAAAAATTGTTAGTTCTCAATCTTTTCAAACAATTTGGGCTGAAATTGTTCACAGAAAAGAAATTGTACATCCTGGTGAACATTTTGAAAAGGAACTTAGGACTCCAGTCCTACTGAAAGTAGTGAGATAATCACCTGTGTCACTTTTGAAAATGGGAAGAAAGCTCCTGTCCATCCTAGACATTTTCCATAAATTTACTGCTACTGTGTACCGTGTGTTACACATTAAAACCAGTGCAGAGCCAGCCACTAAAACCAGGTTTCATGTCATACACCTGTTCTGAAATCTCTAATGACACTTCTTTGCTCAGGATCATCCTCTCTTAAGGACTGCATGGAGCTGAGATGCTGGTCACAATTTCAGTCCCTTTTTGCTGAAGAAGCCGTTATATACGGGGGTTTGATTGCAGCATTTTGTCAGCAGGTAGGAGTCCTGTTACCAGTTTGGCCTTGACACAAATGGTACGAGCCACAGCAGCTTCCAAATACAAGATTTCCTACACATTAGGATCTGAATGGAATGAATCAAACAGCAGACAGAGAGGATTATGAGTCTGTGGCTATATTCTGACATATATTGGATTACTAGGATTTGCATTCATTAGGAAAGTTAGACTGGCATTTGCACGAGCGTGATATATTGTGCAGTTCATGGAAGTCCTACAGGTAATAGGAGAGGGGTAATTATAAGGTGCCTCTTTCTGATGAGCAGCTGCAGGTTTTGCACATTTTGACATTGCTGGTGTTATGCTGAGCATGGCTCTGGTCCTCCACACACCCTCTGCTCCCGTGTGACACTGATGGGGTTCAACTGATGTAGGGGGCTCCCTGCACAGTACTTGGTAAAAAAAAACCCTGTGGTAACTAAAACTTTTCATAAAATATATTGAGGGTCAAACCAGAGCTTCAGCTAAAATCCTGTGTAAAATACAATTCATATTGAGGTGCATGGGTTGCACCACAGTAATGACAGGCAAGGTTGTAAGGTGGAGATGTGATCTGCACTCTGTTATAGGTAGTTAAATCAGTGACTCAGTAAATCAGAATCTATAGGAGAAAAGAAGAGTCTTACCTCTTTATCTATTAATTTGCTTTCTACATATTTGGATAGCCATGAAAGCTACTTAAATGGCCCCTGAAGTCTTTGGCTAATGGCATCTTTAAGTTTGACTTGCACATGACAGAATTCACACCATCTTAGGATCTCAAATACATTAGTCTTCAAATTAAATTCTGAGGACGATGATTTATAGCTCTGAAAATCCTTTCACCCCCATGCAGCCCCGTAGACTCAGAGTTCCTCGAAGAAACTGGAAGTGCTTCCTGAGGAGCAGCTGTGCTGTGTGTCCTGCCTGAGCACTGGAGCTGGAGAAAGTGTGATGGTGTTGGAATAACTGGGATGTAACAGCACAGTGCAGGGGGTAAAGCAAGCAAGGAGAAAGCAGAGAAAACAGAAGACTAGAACCAAGTTCTGGGCAAGGATGAATACAGGATTATACTGCTTAATTCCTTTTTTAAGACAGGTGAATAACAAGCTCTTATTAGTGAAACGCTGCTCTTTTAGCCTTCAATATTTAAAGGATTTATGAAGGCTTATTTTTAGGGACCGCACTAATAGAGTCCTCATGGGTCCACACTCCATCAGGCCATCTCCTAGTGTGGACATTTTTACTTTCTTTTCTTTCAAAGTTCGTAAAATAATAGAATCCTCATTTGCTTTACCAAGCTAAAGGAGTAATTAACTGTGGGAACAAGAGGCAAGAAGAAAGAAACCTCATGCTTAAGCTCTTTGATTGCAGAGAGAAGCAGAACTATTATCAGCATTAATATAGAGAGATCAGAAGCCTCAATATGAAGGTATTAAAAATGCACACAATATTGATCAACAGGTTTACCATAATTATGTAGTAGGAGCTAACTCAGCCAACTGTGCTTTCAGACTTTCTGGGTGATGTATCTCCCAGCTCATGAAATATAAACTGATGCTATGAATCCTGACTGACAGCTTCATTTGAGTAATTTGCCACAGCACACTGACATTTTATTAAAGCTCACTAGAAGACACATTGAAATTAGTGGGGGAGACTCTTGCTTTCAGCAGGCTTTGGATAAAGTAATAGGTGTTATAAGATGGTGGGAGACCCTGTAAAATCCACAGCAGCAGCTTCCAAATTTCCAGTAAATGAAAATGAGTGGGAGTTGTGCACCTGAGTCTCCCTTTGTGCTTTTGAACACTCCTTTATTACCCTGAACACTTGTCAGCATGGAGTGTCAGGGGAGAAGCATGCAAGGTGCTTCACGCCTGCCCTGACACGTCTCCCCCAGGTAAGTTTACTCTCTCGTATCCCCTTCACTTTCCTACTCTAGTTTCATTTCTCAGTCAACAATTTTAGCCAGTCCCTCCTGCCACCTTAACCTCTATATGGAGCTATTTGCTACTGTTTCCACCAGTGGATTCCGGAGCTATTACTCTGATAAGCAAGATAAAGTTTCTCTCTATCATTCTCAGTTCCCAGACTCTCCTTCCCAGGCTGTTCAGCTCTTAGGATGTGGTATTGTCTATTCTGATTTGGAGTCAGAAAGTGAATCCCTGAGAACAAAGGAGACAGGCTCTTATCCCGTGCTTTGTCCACTCATACATCAGCCTAGAGAACCTCAAAAAAAATATTACAGGGAAGAGACTTGGGGGCCCCTAGTCCTGAGCAGTAATTTGCAGAGCTGGTGCATCTTCACTCTGCTAACCTGTAAGAGTCATGAAAGGCTGGAGCAGAGTATCAAGGACCTGAGCAAGCCACAGGGGCTCTTCAGCCTCTCCCCCTCCCCTGGAGTTTGGCTGCCTGTGCTCCAAGGCAGCTTGGATGTGGTGCAGCTGTACAGCTTTGGGTCTGACTGACGTGTGCAGAAGAGCTGTGGGAAGTTTTGGGTGCCACCACCAGCGCTGCTCTCTCATCCTGCTGGGACCCCGGGGATGTGTCCCATCCGTGTGGGCGAGGACCCTGCCCCTGCCCGCCGGGCACGCCCCGGCTCGGCTGCCCCAGCCCAGACTGAGCAGTGCTGGCCCTCGACACTCGGATCAGCTCCGTGAAATCCAGCAGCTCAACGCCTCGTACCAGGACTGCACAAACATCATTTATCAAAGGCTTAAGACTGAATCCATTCAGGCACTCAGCAAAAGGAACATCCCTAATAGCCTTCAGCCATTCAAGCCCATGTCCCAGAGAGCAAGGCAGCCAGAGGGCTCGAAGATGTGTCAACAGACTCTTTCAAGAATGCCAAATAATGCATTTTTCTCTCCTGTTCAATTCTTGGGTCTTAACAGCAGTGACTAAAATAAAACAAAATAAAATAAATCAGCCTGCATGTTTCCAGTTTGCACAGTTTAACCATCAGGAGGGGAGCATTTGACAAGAGGAAACAGAACACAAAGTATGAGCTATATACTAACCCAAGAAACTGTGATCGTTTTCCATTCCTATTTGGTTCACATTTCTGTTTACAGGTATTGCAACTTTTTATGCTTTTTCTTTACAGAGTTACTGGCCAGACACACCTTTTGTTCCCTTTTATAATGCAGATATGTGGGCCTGATCCGTTCTCCATCTCTTTGTAGCTAACCGTGGTGCTGAAGTGCCATAGTTCCTTTTATTTAAAGAAAACTCAGGGCAGAACATAATCCCTGAACCAGACCCAAAGGCCACTGAAATCAAAATATTCTGAGTAGTCCCAGTGAGATCCAAATCAGTCCAGTAAAGAGCACTTTCCATAAAAGCTAGCATAGAAGTGACTCCCTTATCAAAAAGGCACTCCAAAGCACATTTGTTATTAATTCTGCTTCCTCCTTAATCCCACTCTAAATAGTTCCAGCTTCACTTCACTCTCTCCTTGAAAAGTTAAAACTTCCAGAGGTTTTGAAGACACCCTTTGTCAAAGGATTACTGGAGGTACCAGTGGAAATTTATGCATCGTTAATTAGACCAGGAGAATGAATTCCTATAAAAATTGCACATCTGTAAGTGTTAATTTAGCAGCAAGTAGTTATTTTTCTCTGCTGGAAAGGTAGATCGAAAGCAAGCTGAGAAAATAAAAGACACAAGAAAACAAGATGAGGAAAACAGTATGAAGCTTATCAGTAGAAAATGTTAATTACATTTTAAAGTCCTTAGTCACCTAAGCTTCTGTGTACAATAGGAATAGAACAGTCCAAATTATCTCCGCATTTTTTTTAAAAACTGTGATTACAATTCTATTTGTTACCTTTCTTTAACTGGAGAAATATCAAGCACCTCTAATTTCTGGATATTGTTGTGTCACTTTTTATGTAATTTCTTGTGTGTGGGTTCCAGTGAACACACATCCAGAGGTGTGTGCAACCATGTGAAATGTGGAACCAGATGACTGTGAGCCACTGGTGGCTGTGCAGCACTGATCAAAAGAGCTCCCACCAAAGTCTCAGGCTACAGGATATCAGCAACGGATCCTACAATCACACCTTCCCCAAGACATCATTGCAGACTCCTTCAGAGTAGAGGCCAGTAAGGTGCACAGGGGGCTGAGCCAAAACATCCCTTCCAAGCACAGTGGACTTCATTATTGCTGTGGGTTTCATCCACAGACACAAACACTGTATGCCAAAGAGAATAAAAAGAGGTCTCAGCATCGTCTCTCTCTCTGGCTTAATCGACTCATGTGGGAAGAGCTGCTAGACCTCAAAAAGCTAATACCCATTTGGTGATTCTGTATGAGAGCCTCAGCAATGGATATTTCTGTGGCACTGGACAGAAACATTGCATGTGTGCACCGAGTGAAACCAAGGGCCCTTCTGCCATAGGCTGCTCCAAGGATGTTGCACAAAATATTAAAAAAGAAACCTTCACGCCTGGAGTCCTTACCAGGTCACCTCAGCCTTCAGCTACCCTGCCAGCTCAGTCCTCTCCTTGGGATGTAATTAAATAAGAGCAAAATGGTATGAACCTGCTAATGGCTTCACATTGCCCAGAAGGAAATCACTGAATTACCCTGGGATGCCTGCTCTGATTAGAAAGAGCACTGCCTTGATTGAGGCACTTCATTTGGCACAGAGGCTAACAGTGTATGAGCATTGGAACTGAAGAGCATTAAAGGGAAACCACCTCAGAATATTCTGTTGCAAAGAAGATTAGTGAAGGGTAAAAGAATCACAGACTTTACACCCACTCCCTCCTGAAAGGCCTACAGACAGTCTGACCAAGCTGGCTGGAGTTTTGAGCTGAGCTGGGTGCAGTTACCTGGGGGTGAATCAACAGGGCTCAGAGCACAGGCCCAGCTCTCAGGGGTAGAAACTACAGTTTGTTCCATCAACACAGTTTGACGTATGCTGTGAAGCCACTTTTTAAGTCAAGCTCTAAATATCTGTAAATTAGTAGAAAAATCTCTTCTTGTGCAAGATTATTCAACCTCTGTCACAGAACAGAGGCCACCCTCCTCAGGCCAAGCTTCACTGCTTCCTTTCTGTCTCAAATCTCCATGGAAATCTGTCGAGTACTGACTGCATGAAGCTGCAGTTTATCCTTAACCTGCACATGATTTCTGTTTCTAGAGTCTCCAGCATATGATCAGATGTTTTGCCCACAAGCAGCTGCTCTCCTGAGCCCAGTGCTCCTGCAGTGCAGCTGAACCAGGACCATCACTGGTACCCAAACCCCAGCCAGATGGTTCCCTCCCTACATTTGTCATTCAGCTGTCCCTTTTCCTGACAGCCACAGTTGGTTTCCTGGGCTGTTAATGGTGGAATTTGGTAATAAAGTGCATCTTATTTGATTCTGAACAGGCAATTAGACTTCCTCATTTCGGTTTTAGGGCTTTAACTGCCTGACTTGACACTAATGTGAATCAACCAGCATCCCACTCTGCTATGCCACTACTATTAATGACAGTGTAATGTGTCAATAATTTTGATATAATATATCACTGGCAGCTCATCTCCATATCATTCACCTTTTTTTTTTTTTTTTTGCCCCAAATTGGTCTTACGGTAGGATCACACATTCCCTAATTAACACCTTCTTTCCATGGTTACTAATGAGTCTGTTGATATCACTTCTTCAGGCTGCCTCTATTATTATAATAAAGTCTTCTGGGTATATCTAGCTCCAACTGTCTGCTTTAATTAAGACACAGATGTCACTGACTTTCACTTAACACTTAACAGACACATAGTCCCCTGGATGATAAGTGAGGAAGGAAAATGCTTTGTCTTTTGATTCTTTCTTCACTGTGCGTGGCAGGACTCTGGGAAATGTCTTGGATAAGGGACTGGAAGTGAGACTGATAACTGAAATAGCAGCACATGGGAAGAGGTCAGCCTTGGGCTTTTTTAAAGAAAAATGAGGCTAAGGCAGAATACAGTGAATTTCTGGAGGCAAAAATTGTTTACGGAGAAGATTTACACAAATCACGGGAGAACACACCACTCACACTCAACAGGACTTGTCAGGTTCACCCATGGCACTTTCCGCAGCTTAACCAGGAACTAGAAACAGTCCATTGCGTTCATTGCATGTTTTGAGGACAGTCTGGTCCCAAACTTAAAGAAGGCAATCTTATTTAGCTTTCATAAAGTCATGGAATGGTTTGGATTGGAAAAGACCTTATAGATCACCTTCTTCCAAACCCCTGCCACGGGCAGGGACACTTTCTGCTGGACCAGGTTGCTCAAAGCTCTGTCCAACCTGGCCTTAGACACTTCCAGGGATGGAGCATCTCCCTCAACCTGCTGGCCACGCTTCTTTTCGTGCAGCCCAAGATATGATTGGTTTTCTGGGCTGCAAGCACACATTGCCAGCTCATGTCCAGCCTCTCATCCACCTTCAAGTTATTTTTGGCAGGGTTCCTATCCATCCATTCATCTGCCAGCCCGCATTTAAATTGAGGGTTGCCTGGTATCAACAGAAAGCTTAATCGGATTTGACAACATTGGATCATGGAAGTAAAGGTTTTCTGTATGGGATAGTCCATGAGAAAAGGCAGAACACGAAACGGAAACACAATGTCTGCTACAGAGAACTCGTCAGTAAACTACCCCAGTATCTGTGCTCTTCAAAGCCGTGTTCAAGCTAATCCTTCAGGAGGCTAGAAAGGTGGAAATCAATAGTATTTGAGTGTATAGTTTCAGTAATGAAAAAGCTATTCAGGACATAGCATTAATAACAAAGGACCTGTTGTAAAGGTCTTGTATCTTTTGATCATGTTTGTTTACAAAAGGGGAACATGTTTACAAGAATAAAATATACACTTCACAAGAACAGATTCTATGTTAGTGTATTTCTTTTGGTACTACACAACATAACTACAGGCATAAAGTTCTATTATTTCTTAAATTTAAAATAACACCTTCAAATTCCAGACTGTATTTTAAATATTAAAGCTGAAAAATAGAAACCAATTTAAATAATAAATACTGATTTTATATTTTGTGTGGTTTTTGAAATGGAAAAACTCAACCTTTGAGCACAGAATGACAGTTTAAAACTGTGGCTGATTAAGCTGTCTGCTCGCAAGCTGAACAGGCAATAGCACTTACTGTATTTAATCCATCAATTACATACAACCACGTATGCAAGTGGTAGAAGAGTCCAGAAATAGTGCTGTAGTGCCCTCCTCCAGAGACCCAAAATGGGACAGCAAATTGTCCAGCTGAGGTGTTTTCTGACAGTTACCACCCAAAAAACTGAGCAAGTATCTCCAAACCACGGTCACATTTTCATCTGCAGTGGCTGCACAGTCTAAGCCACACCACAGCTGTGGTACAACCACAATTTAGGATAAAGATACTTCTGTCTGCAAAAGTGCTCAAGAGTAAAATTGCTCTTCTAGTGATAGTGCAGTAACTGGCTGATAAAAGCAAAGAGGGTCCAGACAATCCTGAAGGACCAAACTGAGATGGTGTCTTCCTAAAGCCTTTCCCAGGCAGTTGAAAGAATGCAGATTTCCACACCCCAGGAAGGTTTACTGCCTTCTCTGGAGAGTGCTGAGCCTTTTTAGTATGACTTTTATTCCTACCTCAAGCTGCTTCTGAAGATCAATGTTTTTGCTGTCAGACTATATGGAAGGGCAGAGATTTTTAACTTTTTTTCTTCAGATCTTCAAAGGATGAGACATACAAAATTCTCCATTGGCTTTATTTCCGCTCTTCCATTGCCTCCACCAGGGGAAAAAAAACAACCCAAAACACCAAAAACATGTTCCACATTATCACAGCCCCTTGTGTCCATGCTACAGTCTCTTCATCAGACCAGCCACCCTTTGGTTACATGCTTGCAGGAAGTGACTCCCGGTAAAGGAAAAAAAAGCTTCACTTTCATAACAATCCTATTTTAATGGGCAGATCATCACATCTGGACTTGAGACAGTAAGCGACAGGGGCTATAAACAGGAAAATAAAAGATTTTGTGGCCTTTGTATCCTGTAGGTAGGATAAATCCTTCCAATTACACAAGATCCTGGCTAAAGTCATTACTTGCTGTTCAGAAGTCTTACAGCATTTTTCATTCTTTGCTAAATTTATCACACTAAATCCCTTCCCTATGATCAAAGTCTTCTGGGATACAGAAGCTGAAAGATATAAAAGTGCTTTGATCCAAGGGGACTCTGATGAAAACAGTCTTCAGTACAACCTCTTAATTGTTACCATAACTCAGCATGATACTATCTCAATGTCATCAGCAACAAAAGACTTCTCAACAGGAAACACTGATTTAGGGGATCCACCCATTATCTCATATGCATTCACAGGTGTTGCTGAGAAAGGCAGCCTTGTTCAGATGTTCCTCAAAATAATTAATTTTCAAACTACTGTGATTTTTTAAATACAGATTCTTCTGCATTCCATCTCACCACCTTGACCAGAGAGTAAAAAACACCTGCATGGCAATACTTCACATTTTAAACACTAAGGCTTGCTTCCCAGTGGAGGTCCCGCTCAAAAATCAATTATATCAATTGGAAACAACAGAGGAGTTAATGTATTTTTTATTTTCCCTGGTGTCCTAGAAACATTCAAGGAATACAATGTCAGCTGAGGGGAGAGAGCAGCAATCAACAATATAAAAATCAGCTTGTCAGTCTAAGATACTTGTCTATCGATCACTCCCATAGCCAGACAATATATTCAATTCCAGACTCAAAATGATAATTCAGCCAGGCATTCCCCCATTGTGCTATTGCTTTCCATTGCATCTCTGGCATTTTCAAACATTTAATTATCTAAATTTTGCAGGACTGTCTACATTTCTGTGTGTATTTCGAACAGGAGAGACAGAAGCATATAGAACGAAAGTTTTTACGTCGTTAGAAGAGGCGGCAAATTTCAGGGTGGCTCATTTATGTCTCTATGGAAAAACTAAAAATTTGCTATGCACCTATCAAACACTTGCTTCCGTATCATTCTGCAGAGCTACCCCCTGCACGTCCTTCTCCCTTTCCACAGCAGCTCCCCAGGGTCTGCACTCACCTTTGATCTGACACTCCCTGGGCACAAGGTCGCAGGGAGTTCAGAGCACCATGGCACAAGACTCTCCATCCCCTGGGATGTAAAGCTGGGCCCATCTCTACATGCCTCAGTCTCTGAGGTCCTGGACACCCCAGCGAGCCAGCCCCAGGGGTTCCTGCTCACACACACTGGAGTTTGCTGGGAAGAACAGGCTGAGCACATCTCAGCCTTGGACTTGCTTCCCTTCAACCCCTAACCTCCTGCCTAAGCCAACAGAAGCTCCCTGGAATTCTCCCTTTTCCACCTGCACCAGCAGTTCTTCTGTGCTCAAGTGACACTTTATTTTAAAGCAGTATTCCTTTCTGATGGGAATATTAGTAGATGACATTCCCCATGCCTGTGCCTCCTTCAGGTGCATATACAGAATATCTCGTGTCAAACCAGCTAATTATGCCTCTATTCCCTTGTTGCAGATAACAGCAAAACTTCAATTAAAGCTTAGCCCCTCTTCATGATACTTTTAGTGTAATTTCTGAACAACTGCATTACCCCAGTAAATGCCTGAGTTTGATGAGACACAGGTGGGAATTAAAAAGTGATTTTTTTTTCCCCCCCATCACAGTGGGAGGAGGAAGCCAAAGCTCTCTGTGTTGTGAAAAACCTGCTCTTCCTTTTCTGAAATGTGATCTCTAGCAATAATGCCCACCTAGTGGTTTCTGGATGCCAGAAGGAAAACAGTTAAGGATTTTATGAACACAATTAAGGACACACATAGGGCAGCACTTCAGGGAGGTATCAGAGCCTGCACTCCCAAGACTCTGCACATCCCTTCAGAGAGGAGCTTCCACCCAGGAGACCCAGCACGAAAGTACTGAAATTCTTGTGTTTTAACCCATTTTCCTCTCACCAATACTTGTTAAATACTACAACAAAAGTGAAACTTTTGTTTCTTCCATTGAACTAAAGAAGTTTGCCATGACCCACTTCATCCCCTGACATCTGATTCCAAGGAGGGTGGAGAAGGATCATAGGTGAGATTTGGTAACAAACTCGGGAATGATGTACCAGTTACAGCAGCATTTTGAGCACAGAAACCCTCATGATGCTTCAGTAACAAACAATACTCATTTATGGCAGCATTTTTCTCTCACAGCTCTGAAAGCGTTGTCAAAGGAATTATTATCCCAGCTTTGTTTTTTTGGGAAGAAGCGCACTGAGTACTGAGGGCCAACATTTCCAAACTGGCTAGTGATTTTTGCAGTGCTCCTGTGTTTGAGAGCCCAGCTGGAGCTAACAGACCTCATCTACCAGAAGCACCAATTACACACAAGTCCCACTGAATCATTAGGAGCCGAAGGTTATCGGCATTCCTAAAAAATTAATTAAGGAGAACAAAATGAGTTTGCTGCGATAATTTGGACGTGCAAAAATAATGGATTGCTTTGGAAAAAGCATGGCCCACCTCTCATCCAAGGTCACACAGCACATTTATTGCACAAGAGGGAACCGAGTCCAGGTCTTCTAATAGTGTACAAAGTGATATATTTATATACACATTTATGGAGTAGAACTGTATGGAAACTGGACTAATGATTCAGCCGTTTGCAGTATTGTCTCTCTCGGGCATAATTTGAGTGACACTGATGAAGCATCATCATCTCTTCATAATCATCCCTACCCCTGTGGACTCTGGAGTACACCAGAGATATTTATGAGACCAGTTAGGAAATATACATGGGCTCCTTGTCTGGGCTACGAAAAATCACAGTAACTACTACCAGCTCTCTTTTTTATTTTTTTAAAATGGTTTCTTTGAAGCATAAAAACATAAAAGGAGGAGAGACAAATTTTTAAAGTGTGCTGAAAAGAGAGACAACAACATAGCTAACATACACAGGTGTGGTTTTCTGGGAAAAAAAAAAGCAAAAAAATCTCAGATCAAACATCCAATAACCAGATTTTTTCCCCTTAGTGATATTTAAAATACACATAATATTATTTCCTGATAAGTCTACTCCAGGTATAATTGTTTCTGCATAGGCAGGGCTCCTGTGAAATAGGATTTGCCAATCAGACCCCTGATGAAAAGCAAAGCAAACAGTCACTGATTTTTTAAGTTCCTAAACCTGGCATTTCCAGAAAAATATCATGGAAATTCTGAATGAAGAAAAATTAATACTAAATGTCAGATGCAATAAAGAAACGCTAGGAAAATGTCTGAAAATCTGAGCATCAATGTTTAGAACCCAAATAACCTTCCTCCAACTGACACTCAAGGATCCACAAATAGATTTACAGAGACTTCCTCATTTAGAAACATTGAAATATGTGTAAAAAGGAAAGGAAAGGAATGGGTAAACTTTCATTCTATTTTCCCTTTTCTATTACTCATAGTTCCTTTGCATAAAGCTGTTTACATGTAAGCCCTTATAGATTTTATATTGTCCACCATTAGTATTAAAATTGAAATTAATTATAGGTCACATGCTCATCTGCTATAAATTAGGGTAGCTATTGAAATAAAAGATACAGACAAAGTAGCACTGAATATTAAAGCAATAAGGTGCTCTTTCTTTGTCTGCCCGAGCAAGTGTGTTGGAAATATTCTTTGGAAAAAAGAGTGAGAATATCTGCTGACAAAATAATCTTTTTCTACTGAAAAGCATCACTTTCCTTCACCAAAATATATCCATTGAGACTAATGCTCACACAGCAAGAGAACAAACGCTACATGAAACTACACCTTAAACATCTGGTATATTCACCAAAATGAAACCATCCAGACCAGCTAAGAATGTAAAGCTGAAAACGAAGCAACTACGTAACAGAATTCAACAGATACTATTCTTTCAGAATGCTTGAAAAAGCTCCCTGGAAATTCATTTCTAGAACAAAACTGTGTGTATACACCAGAGACTCGTGCTTCTAAACACATCCTTCTGCTTTCCTTCTCAACTTTCTATTCACCTGTTGCATTAACCCATCTTACACAGACAGGAACCTCATGACAAAATGATGCAAACCAACCTACCTGAAGTCACAGTGTCCTGGGAGCACAGCTGGGAAACAAATCTCTTGCTTAGTCCCCATCCAGTGCCATAGGATGAGATTGCCACCTCTCCAGCATTTGGTGGCCCCTGTCACTTTCAGTCATATGTGTTGCTGAGTGCATAATTCTGCTGGAGAGGTTATTAATTTCTCAGTGAATACTGAAACTACCAGTGCATAAAGCCAACATCATGTCCTGGTTAGCATCAAACCTCTGACTGCTCTGCTACTGTGGTACAATGCATTTGCTGCAGCTGAAAACTGCAACATCTAAAGCTGAATTTTTTTTAAAATTAGGATTAAATTTTGGCCCTGTGCCTTGTCAACACCATACAGACAACATAGAATCCTTGGGTCCAGAGAGCCCAGCCCCAAGACCTTTCTCTGAATGGGCTTCCAAACCATGTCAGTGAAGTCCAAGCTTCCCAGCTATCCCAAAGAATATCAGGTTGCCTGTAAATTATACAGGAAAATCCCATTTTCTGTAGAGCCCACACACTATACCCGGTCATTTTCCGTGCTGTGCAGTTCCCAGCTGTGAAGGACTCCCAGCCCTGTGTGCAAACAGCAGGCTGCCCCTCTGGGCTGTTACTCACTTCTGTGCTGCTGCAAGAGCACAGGCTGGAGCACCAGTCCATGCTATGCTTGTGCTCTGCTTGGGGAAGAGGTAATTGGGTTTACACCTTTTAATGAAGTTTCATCTCTAATGGCAGCCAGCTGCTTTACCAGACACTATAACCTCTTGTTTGTCCCTCTATAGACTGATAAATTTTACTCTTGACCCTAAGTTGGTCAACACCCATGAGAAACATTCGTGTCAGATCTCTCTCAAGCGTTTTTTTCACGGAGTCCAGCACAGTGTGTGATGGTGTGAGAGAAGAAAGAGCCCAGCCTCAGTAACAACCTGCTGTTTGTGTTTTCCTGTAATCACATCTGATTGCTGGGTACTGCACCTCATTCTCCATGGCTGCAGAACTGCAGCCTCTGAACTTTGCTATATACAAACAGCAATTTAAGCATCACCCAAAATCTGAACTTCCCCTTAGCAATCTGTTTCCATGAGCCACAGCTGCACACACAGGTGCTCCTCACAGACCACCCACACCCTGAACAGCCTGTCCAGCTCTGCTCTCTTGCACTGCCCCTTGCTTAGATCTAAATTCCAGAGCAGACCTGACAGATGCACAAAGCCATGGGGTGGCCTTAGGTACTTGAAACCAGACCTGTGAAATCACAGACTGCCAAACTCATGCCGCTTGTGGATTAATTGAGCTTACAACATTTCTCTCCAGGTTGCCTCTGCTCCCTCTGGTCACCCCCTTGCTTTTTCAGCATGATGCATTCTTTTCCCAAGCAGTTTCATGCAAAGACCAAAACAAGGGTGCCTGTTGCTTATTGTTCTGGGGATTTTTTCCCTGAAGTAAATTAGGTAAAGCTCCAGCTATTAATTTGATGAAAGAGGTGTTGGAAATTACAGCAAAGAACAGCATTAATCCGTAAAAAATTCCACAGTGTTTTTATTCCAAACTCACTTAATCAGGCAATGCAGAGCATGTGTGCTGGAGGTTTGTTTTCTTGCATTCACTTTATGTTCTTGTCAATCTCTTGTCCAAATGCTCTCTGATACTCAGCTCCTCCTCTGGAGCTGATGCTGTGTTCAGCCTTGTGCCCCTGAAACATTCAACCCTTCCGGTTTCAGTGCTCCCCTTGACAAAAACCCCAGTTTCAAGTCTCTATTTTCCAAATGCTGTCCATGAAAAACAGCTTCCCAGGACTCCTCATCATACACATATGGGGTTCTGCATTCAAAGACACTCCTGCATCACACAGCTTCTGAAACCCATGAGCTGCAGCTTAGATGACACTTTGGGGTCAAATCCTACTATCCTCTGAATTAAGCACTTTAGGTGGAAATGTGTTCAAATGATTCAGTCACTGTGTTGACTGAAGCTGGTCCATTTTTTTTTTTCATTTTCCCCTTCTCTTGGGCCAAAGGAACCCATCTTCCAGTGGCCAGCTTTAACCACCATGAGCTCTTACTCTTCAAAAGCACTAGAAAACGTTTCATATCACGTGCATTTCATGCTGAGCACGCTGCACCCCATCCATGGGAGCTGTTCACTGGCTCTGGCACTGGGAATATGTGGTATAATGGCTTTGAAAACCCAAGGCTCTTCAAAAGGCCGTTTTCACACCTTCTCCAGCATACTGGGAAACTCATCAACACGCATTCATCCCTGTACCTGCTACACACTGGAAAGGTTTGACATTTAGGCAATTTCTCTTGACATTGGTACAACTATTTTTTTAAACCATACCCTCTGCAATTTAATGTCCAAACTTTATCATCAGATGACTGCTTTCACAGAGTTCTTGATGAAACTCTAGATCGTTCATGGCACAGTAATTTCTCCTTGTTAATATTCTATTCCCTTCTAGAAACCAGACTGTTTTAAAAAGAAAGCGGTAGACCAAGTTACAAATTCCTGAATTAAAGCAAATCTTATTCTTTGGCATATGGGGAATAAAAGCAGCTGGCTAAAATCAAATCCTTAATTTTATGTGTTTCCTCACTGTACATTTACCTATTGCATTATTCAGGCAATGCTTGCCTTGTTAAAGGCTGGGTCAGAATAAGCATGAAATCAAAATGGGCTCACCTGCACGTAGCAGGATAGCAGCTGTCACTTCAGCAAAAGTCCCCTTTCTCATGACACAGCACTTGAATAGCTCTGAAAACTCCAGTGTAAATGTCAGCCAACCTTTCGTGGTTAGTAACTACTGGATTCTGACATCAGTGACATGGGAATGTGATAAGGTACCAGTTTATCTTAGATTCCACATAAAAGATCAAAAGCCCATGGATTCAGATATTAGCTCATCAGCAAATCGTTATGACAGCGATACTAGGACAAAAAAACCAAAAATCCCACAAGCTTGCAGACAGGATGAGCAAGATGTATTTCCTGAAATTACTGTTTCAGTGAAAAAATAAATACAAGCAGTAAAGGGGATCTGACCTAAAGACATGTAACATCCAGTTTCTGTAACAAAGCCTTTTTTTTTCTTACTTAGCAGCACTGCATATAATTTCAGCTTCATTCTCCTTTTAAGATGAAGAGTGATGAATAATCACAGTGAGCAAAGAACAAATATATTCAGAGCCATTTCAGCCACTTAAAGCCAGAATTTTGCCCCAGCTGTTTGCTTTCAGCAAATATTTATGAGCACTATGTTTTGTTCAGACAACTGCTTGTTGAAAGCAAAGCCTGGGACTGTATCTGAGACTCATTTAAACAGCAAACAAAATTTGTTTGGGGAACTTTAGGCGGAAATAATTTACAAAATATATATATTGCAAACAGGGCTGCAAAACAGTGGCATTAGTTAGCACATGCTCAGAGGCATAAGGACCTTAAGGCCATCTGAAATTGAAAGTGATCTAGTGTAACAGGTGATTGTAACCTCATTCTTGAGACACGGCAATGTGTTCCACAAAGCTAATTTACTAGAACCAGCTCAAGAATTTGGAGAAGCAAAAGTAAATCTTTGGAGATACTTTCCCCTTCTCCAGGACTATTGTGCCAGGGAATTGCTCCCACCCTCGAGGCACAGCAGGGTGGGAACACCTTGCCATTAGCTGCTCCCCTGCCCTCCTCAGCAGCAGCAAGTCCAGCAGTGGATTGTCAGGAGGAGAGAGGGGATGGGGTCCTGTCTGCCCATCTGCAGGAAATTTGCTGCTCTAGGCAACAGCGTCCTGTGCTTAAAGCTAAAGATCATCCTGCAAGGAATAACATTTATTGCAGAAAGCAGGTGGGATGAAAGAGCAGGTCAGATACTTGCCACTCACCCACATCTGCAATCAACTACCAGCTTTGCATACCTGAGTCACTATACCCAAAAAAGCTTAAAATCAGGTCTCTTTTCCCAGACATTGTTGTACTAGACACTGGACTGAGATTCAGAAATGTGTTTACTGTCAGCCCTCAAAACAGCAACGTGTGATGGGCCGGCAGAGGGTCCCAGCCCCGCACACCAGTGGTGTGAGCAGTTCCTTGCCCCAGCCAAGCACGGCGACAGGCAGGCGTTGTTCAGCCTCTGCCACTGCCTGGGCAGAAGGGATGAAGCAGCAGAGTGTGGCAGTGCGATGCTGCCATTGTCATTAATATCAGAAGCAGTGCACAAAGCAGCCACGGGTCACGTCTCCACAGCACCGGGCTGCAGCTGCTCTGAAATACAGAGCTGGCTTGGCCCAGAGGAAGGACCAAGAGGCTGAACTGATACGTGCTTCGGGTTTGCCACTCGTAATTCCTGCACAGCACATTGAAAAGCAACAGTCAGGAACAATTGCTCCCTCTCATCTAACAAAAGCCAAAGCTGTGCAGCGAGAAATACAAATGGGTTTCCACTACAGCCAGCTGTGCCAGAAGCGTTGCTCCCTGGCGTGGTTGCTAAGAGCCCTACAAGCAGTATCATTATCCCTGCACATAAGCTCTTGTTGGCACCTTGTCAGTTTTGGACACCATGCCCACGCTAGTTTTTAAAAATTTTGTTGTGGATCAAGAGTGAAAGAGTTGTTCAATATCATCATTAACAAATCATCAATCCAGTTATCTGCCTTTCTATTTCACTTCAAATTTACAGTCTCATTACTGCTTCTGTGACAGGAATAGATTTTCAGATGATTTCAGAAGTAGTTAGGATGACATTATGACTCAATGCATGTGATCAAATGTCTCTCTGAATGAGTCTGTTGGATTAATGAAGCCATTTGATGAATTAAATGATATCCCAGCAAAGAGCAGATGATGATATTTCAAAATGGCAAAGATTTTTTCACACATTCTGGTGTTTTCAGTGTCATTCAGTATTAGGGACAAATTCCAATTATGAGAGGATTTGAAAGTTCAAACACAAGGCTTCTCTGATCATCTGTGGGAGTCGTGCCTTAGGGCCACTTTCTGCAGTCACAGCTGAGCAGACAAAGATATAGAGGGCAGGTCAGCCAGCACAGCCTTAATCCACACATAAACCAGAGCCAATACATGGAGAAAAACCAAAAAACTTAGCAAATTATTCTCTAAAAAGGAAGAAAAGATACAGATTCTACATCTCATTCACAATTGCTCCCAGAAGCACCTCCTGAAACGCAGCAGCTCTGAGCATAAGCTGTATCACACTGATAAGATTTGAACTTTGAGTCTTCTGCAGGGCTGGAGGAGGAGGGTGAGCAGTGCTGGGTTTGAGAAGCTTTTTTACCTTTTCTTCTCAGCAATTTCCATAAACATATGCTGACAAACATCTTCCAACTCTAAATATCTTTCTAGCTTTTATATTTTCCCCTAAAAAATGTAAAAAAATAAAAACAACTAGAGACTGCACTCTAACGAGAAAAGACCAGATCACAATCTTAACACTTAGATAATTTAACACTGAATATCTCCAAGAACAGCCAAATCAAATGCATTCCATAATCCTTAGGTTACTTTGCCAACATCAAGCTATATATATTACCCTAAGTGCTGGCCCCTCAGATTCACTTTCACATTTTGGATAGGATTTCTTTCTTATGAAATTGAGTATCCGGAGTTGCACTGACCCAAATGTGTTAACTGTGTTATTTACACTAGCTCATCAAAGCACTTTACTACCACATGAAATGTATTTCCAAAATAGAATTTGTGATTATAATGCCATCAGATGTCCTTAAAACCACAGCAACAGCAGTTTGAACAAGCCTGGGCTACCTACAGGACTTTTAGTAAGACTGAATTTCAAGTCTGCTACAGAGGAACTCAGGCTCCTTCTGCATTTTGCTCCCCACATAAGCAGAGACTGTTCTCCCAAATAAAAAACAAGCCAGACACAAGCCTGGCTCAGACAACTAAAGTCTACTGTTTTCACAGGTGAAAACACACACAAATATTGAGATAAAACATGCAAGATCCTGAAGCTTGTCCTCACTGCGTTGCCCTGGCTGAGGGTGGAAAATGACAATCTGTCAGCACCAAGGAGCAGTGGGGAGCCAGCACACAACACTTCTGCCTTCTTTATACAGCACTACCCCCAAAACAGAATTTAATCCCTGGCAAAGAAAACAAGTGAGGGATCTTAATGTTTGGTTAAATGGGAAGAGGAAATTCCCCACAGTTACCCAGATTTGTATCTTTATTCCCCCAAATACATGTTTTAAAGACCTGATCAACTTTGCCCTAGTACTGAAAAAAATCCCAAAACTCAAAGTGATGCTTCAAGGCTGAAATCAGGAGAGACAGAATGATGAGACCAGACAGTTCCTTGAGTTTAAACCGTTTTTTGTAACCCAGAGCATGCAACACAGTGTAATCAAATGAGTTATTGACCTAGGCGGTACATCTTGATGGAAAAAGGTTTTGGAAGACTTTGTATAGAAGTTTCTTGCACAGAGTAATTCAGTCAGCCTTTAACTCTTCTTTTACTGAGACAATCTAAGAGAGTCAGGGCTGTGATCTCCCATCTCCACAGGAGACAGGATTTTCCATGTACACTTTCTTCTAAATTCTGTCTTCTTTGTAACACTGTCCAGAAAATATCAGGGAAGAGTTTCATTAATCAAATCACTGGAAACTCATGTGAATTTTTTCAAAACAAGCCACAAACTTTTGGAATTCAATAAATTGATTGTGCTCTTTAACTTCCTTTCCTCCCTGTTTTAGCATTTGAAGCACTGTTTTCTTTTGTGCCTGGCTATGTTAGACTAATCAATAAGAAATTATACTTTTGCTTTTTTATATTCCAACAACATATTTCTCACTGATTCATATCGATTGCAAAGCAAAACCAGAGAAAACGAATGGAAATCTCTTACAGTGTTCTTAATGCTGCCATCTAGTACTGGAGACCTGCACTGTCAATGCTAATTTAATTTGCAGAGAGCATTATTTTTAAGTGTGTGCATCTGGAGTTGCGTGAAGAGTTTTGTTGTCAGCAAAATTAATTATCATATTATTTATTTTACTTTAAGCCACTTTCTCAATTAAGACTAAGAACCAGTGTTCTTAGTGCTATTTGATTACCCCAAGGGATGGGTGACCAGCTGTGACTGCTTGCTGCTGCTTACCTACGGGTGAGATGAATATTATCTCCTCTTTTAACTTTAAGTGACAAAATAATGGGGTTTTTTGCCCTTTAAACAGTGCTGAGCTGTTTGTCTTTTCCCTGCAACTAGACATCTTTTACACATATAAAGACACCTTTGCACTTCCAGTGAGGAACAGAACTCCTATTCCAGCAGGAGGCATGTCACCCTGCTTTGAAGGGAGCCTACAGCACCTCCTCTTAATATTTGCTAGGGAAAAAAACCCACAGAGAAACACTGTCAAATACTTTCCATTTCTTCCCTTTCCTAGACTCCACTTTCTAATCTACTTTTTGGGGAGGCACTTGCAAGTTAAGAAAAGAAGTTATGTCTAATTATGCAACCAAGGCACCAGCAGGCAATGAGAGCCTGCTAGATAAATAATGGCATTTCTGTTCAGAGTGTTAGCAATATACCCTTGGAAAACTGATTGTCATTGGAGAGTGGAAGATGGGAGTGGGTGAAACGACAGCCAAAGCATATTTTTGGGATGGTTTCCCTAGGAATTAATACATTGTCAAGTTAACATTGTCCCCCTGAAAGGCTGCACACCAAGCTGGAGAGTTAAAATTTGAATGGCTTCATTCACATTAACATTACAGTGCAGAATTCATCCAGAGAAAAGGAAAAAATAGTGAAAGCACTTGGTTTTTTCCATCATCATCACTTCAGGCTCTTTTATAAAAATAAATGTCTCAAAAATAAGTAGGAAAAAATAGCAACAGCAAATTTGCATCCCAGAGAAAAGTTAATGTTTCTACTTGGCTAATTCATCACTGAATAATGAAATGCTGACAACAGTGACAGAGCATTTTAAAAGTTTAACTTGCAAATGCACCGGCTCAGATTTCCAATAGAGCTGAGGATGTCAAATGCTTTTGGAAATCCTTGTGTCCCTTGTTCAGTGCTAATTTGGAGCTCAGCTCTTCAGAGTGCAGATCTAGTTATGGACCATCAGCAAAGTCCAAAACTGATTTCCTTTCCAACCTCATTTCTATAGAGTGAACAGAGTCAAGAAAAAGAAAACAAAGGATTAGGAATTTCCTTCCTATAAAAAATGCACCGAGTAACAAATTCATTACCTTGCTACTTAAGTCTCCTCCTCTCAAATATCTCCTACATGCACCACAAAGGGAAAGTCACCTAAATACCAGGAAGGTTTAAACCAGTGCAGTGAGAGCAATATGAAAATTGGGACAGCAGTCCACTGCCCATATCCAAACAAGATATGAACAGCACAAAAGAATTTGAAATATGGTGAAGACAACATGTTTAAAACTATTAATGCAGTTAGGGAATTTTCTGTAAAATTCTTCAGTCACCTGGGAAGTTCTGCCTGGAAGAACGTGGCTGCTATTAGTAAGCCGAAGTATATTTGGAGAAAGCTTTCAAATACAAAATAATGATTAAATATTAGGGGGCAAAATTACAAGTGGCTTTGAAACAATTTTTACAAAAAAAGCAGGGGAAAAAGAACTTAAAAATAAAGTGTGTGCTTTGCTACTCTAGGAGGGAAGCAGTGAGACTCCTCTAGGAAAATCCACACAGTTAAGACAAAGGCATGGACAACTCAAGGGGTCAGACCAGTAAGGAGGGTATGACAATGGTCACAAAACAAGAAATAGATCCTTTATTTTCCTTTTGTGCTCTGTGCTTGGAGGCCAAACTAAGAATCACTTTTAGTTATCTGAAGATGCAGACATTGACCTACTAAGACTGAGCAGACAAGGCAGTAACTCCCATCAGCTTGGGGGCCTTGAGCCAGGCACTGGAGTCCTTGACAAGCCTGACCTCTCCTCCCTGTAAAGATCAAATGACAGTGCAAAAGTTGGCAAAATGTTGTCATCCATGCAGCAAGAGAGATTGCCACACTTTTTGCTTCCCTGTTCATTGTAGCTTGGTATTTAGGAGTCCTATATGTCCCTCAGGCTGCTCAGATTGCATTCATGCATTGTATTGTAACAGCAGCTTCTACATGTGTTGGTGAAGTTTTTCAATCCTTCTGCTCCACCTTGGGGTTGCTTGGCTAAAGTCAACTTCTTCCTTACAGTGCAGCAGGTCCAAAGGAATCTGTACTGCATAGGAGGGACACAGAGTTTTCCCCAGTGGCCTAAATCATTCTTAACCAGTGTTTTGCCTCTTTATTTACAACTGTGCTTGACTAAATTCTTCTGCAATGCGCATAAAAACACCCGAATATTTGCAATGGCATGCAGAGATTGCACACACACTAATGTTTCACGATAGCATTATTTTGTCCCACTAAGCAAAATGAAATTGTGGCAGGATGTTATAAAAAAAAAAAAATCTCCAGAGCTCATATCTGCCTCTGGAACTGCCACATTGTTCATCACTGAGCAGTGCCAGGCAGTGGGCAGCACAGGGCCACCTTTTTTGCTGTGAGGAGGTTTAGACACCTCTCTCCCCCCATAAAACTCTGACAGTTGCTGAGATGATTTTTTAAAATAGGTACAAACAGAGAAAACCTTCCCTTGTGGAAAGTCTTTAAGAGATGATAGACAGGAAAAGTGGAGTTCCTATTCTGAATATTCTACAACAACAGAACAGCACGCAACCAGCTAAAAATAACTCACATAACTAGGCAGCATGCGCTTTTTTTTTAGCTTGTAGAAAAGAACAAATCTGAGGAAGCTGTCCTGCTCAAGGTGCTCTGAAGTAACCAGCTGTTTGCCACGGAATTGCTGTCAGTAAGATTCATGCCCAGCCCAGTTTAGTGCATCAGGGTTTCTGCTCTGTACTCAACCTGACCTAAACGCAGGGAGGGTCTAACCCCAACATCCAGCATTTCTCTCTCGTGCCAGGGAATCCCTCATGCTTCTCTTGACAAGCTTCTCGCCAGCAGCAGCAGAAAGGAAGAAGGAAGGTGTGGTGGCTTGCTCAGGAGCCAGATCAGCCCTTCCTCTGAGGCACAAGAGCCTCAGCCACAGGACACTGAACTGGCAGCTATTCACAAAGATAGCAACATTTGGTCCCAAATCAGAGGGCACGTCCTAGATGTGTCTGGGGAACCAGACTTTGCTGTAAGAAATGTTTTTAACCAACTGCTGTAATAATATTCTGCAGTTCATTTGATTTCCTTTCATATTAATTTACTGTACACATATGTTTATGCTTTTCCTGGTAAGACTTCTCTAAAGCAGAAAATTAAATTATTAGACCAATATATTGGCATGAGCATAGTTGCAGTTCACGTGCAAGTGATTACAATTAAGCCCACAACCACAATTATTGTTACAATAACTGTATTTCATGAAAACCAGTAACAGATTACTAATGCTAAGGCCTTTTGCAGTGATTCAAACATGATGCAATTTTTAGCTTAGCAATTATTTTATATTTGGTATAAAGCATTTCTAACTCTGTATTGCTAAGAAACACACAATATTTTTATTAACATTAACATTCACTACAAATATTATCATTTTATAATTGCCACTGTTGCCTGAAAGTTTACCTGCTTTATCTGGTTGCACTGGTTGAACAAAAGATATAACTTCACTGTGTGAACATTATATTTTTTACATCCTTAGAGCACTGTGACTGCAATGCCATTGCTATTGATTTAAAACACTGCTATTGCTGTCGTGAGCAGAATTCAACCCAGCCTGCGTCCCATTGTGAATGATGCCATAAAAGCACATAAAAAATGACATTCCCTTCTTCAATCTCTTTTTATGATTAAAAATGGGCTTTAGTTTGGACCACTGGATTTTGAAAACCACCCTAGACTGACAGAATCATTTTAAATAAGGCCTTGTCAACAGCTTCATTTCTTTCCAACCAGCTGTGCTGGAACTTACACCACCTTGAGACAAACATTATGTCATCACTTGAAAAAAATAAATGGTCTCGCAGATACTGAGCACCTAAACCATGTATGACTTGAAAACACAAAACCATCCCCTGAAGTTCCACTGTTGGTTTCTTCAAATTCAGATTAAAAAGCACTTATGCAGTATGAGAAGACAAGGAAATCTTAGAAAAAATTGTTCTACCATCTTCTAGAATGGCTATGAGACAGAGTTTAGCACAATGAATGATTCACAGGACAGTGAAGTCAAAGTGCCCATAAACTTTTACAAGAGTGGAATTAGACCAGAACTTTGTGTTACAGAAAATGTCACCCTGTCCACTTAATATTCTCTTGGGAGCAACACTATAATAAAAGAAGAAGAGAATTTAGCATACATGGCAAGGTATGTACAGCAGGTCTATTACTTCCAAGGATCTCCCGTCCTATTACAAAGATATTTCAGTATCATTACCCTTGGTAATGGGGAGATTTCTGGCAGTCCCAGGAAAGGCTGGAGACTTGCTGAAGGTCATACAGGAAGTCAGCAGCAAGGTGGGAGCAGAGCATGTACCAAGTCCTCAGGTCAGCTGCTAGAATGTGCTGATCCTCCTATTAATATGGCACGATTGCTGTAAATGGGATTATCACCATCACCACGTTAGAGAGATAAATGAACCCTTGAAAGAATTAGAGCTGCTTAAACGGCCATACATCATACAATAACAGGCTGCTTCTCATCACTTTTACAGAGGTACAATCTGACTGTCATGGAGAGAAACGTATTTAATTCCACACTGGGAAGTGGGAAGGCAACGTTGAGTGCTTTTACATGCAAATCTGAAGAAAACTTATCAGCTAGCATTTCCAAAGCTGTTGTTGCATATGCAAGAGCCATGATGATAATTTCAATTCTGTGTTGCTCATCTCTCCCACCTTAATTCTAGGTTGTTAGAAACTCCATGCAGGGGGAGGAGAGAGAAAGCTGTGAACGCATACATTTTGCAAAATATCATCCCCAGGAATAGAGAATGTTTTTCAAAATTTGTCTGAGAATGAAATATGT
Organism: Cnemophilus loriae; assembly: GCA_013397755.1. Lineage (NCBI taxonomy): Eukaryota > Metazoa > Chordata > Aves > Passeriformes > Corvidae > Cnemophilus > Cnemophilus loriae. Next base: position 608,373 of record VZTF01001826.1, read on the forward strand.
CTTGCAAGATCATAATCAATCACTGAAAGTACCTCATCTGGAAATCCAAGTTAATAGAACCATACTGCAGAATCTTCCCACGAACAATGTCTGCAACAAACCAGACCATGAAGATTTGTGAGCATGCAAAACAAGTCACAATATGTTTCTTGAATTCCTTCCATCCATCTTTTGATGACATCCAACTCCAAACAGGGGAGTAGAGTGTTGCACCACAAGTCTATCCTTGGCCTGAAAATTGAGCACAATGCAGCAAGGAAATGCGCTGCACCAGCAGGCTTTTTTCCCTTTTCCTGTACAAAACCTTAAGAAAACCCCAACAAATAGCTCCTCCCAGCACTCTGCTACGAACACATCACTTCCATACTCTCCAATATGAGACTGTACAGCTTGGGTCCAATACAGTTGCTAAAAGTCAATGGGCAGCTTCATATTGAGTAAGCTGCATAATTAGATCTGCAGTACACAATCTATTCTTATCAGTTACCACCCCTTGAAACAGAACTGCATGTCTGGAGCTGTGATAGCAGGAGGCTCAGAACCCCTGCAGCACACCCTGGAGAATGGGGGGATGCAATGTGTGAGCACACTCGTAGTTAAGAATGGAATGGAAACGTGTCTCCAAAGCAAAGTTCCAGAGGGAAAAGAGAGGAAAGATTGTAGGAGTATTTGCTGAAGTGCTCATTGTCCAGATGACTCTGCCATGCTGAACCCCATTTCCTGAGAAACTTCAAGAAGCATCATAACATGGCACCATACAGGCATCAGGACTGGTGGGGTTGCATATTTTGCCATATGTCAGGCACAAGACCTTTGTGTTGGCTAAATCTATATTATACTCTTCTGGTCATACATCATTAACTCAAATAACTTTTCATTTGGAGTCGACTTCTAGGGGTAAACGAACCAAAACCTTCTCTTTTATTGCTTGTTAGAGCTCTTAGCAGACGAGAACTAAGAATTTTCTTTGCTGACAAGGTAGTACATCATTTCAAGATGAAGTGTAGCACTGAATTACCACCATTACTGTTGCCACTTTACAGCAATCTCTGTTTCCCGATAATTTTATTTATTGATGTAATTTTTCTACAGTGTTGAATGTTCCATTTTGTTTTTCAAAGTTGGTTTTCTAGAATAAGCATATTTTCTTAAGTACTTATTCAAAATTAGGGTATTTTTTTAAAACTTCAAATTAATGAAATGTGAACACTTCTCTGTAAAATACAGACAAATAATAAAGTCACTAAACTGTATGCCTTTGTCAGATGGATATGAACGTGTCCAAAATTACTCTGTTGAACTCCCTGGAGGATGTCTGATTCTCTAAATTAGGAAAACTCCACACATGCTGCAATTATATTCTTCAGAAAGTTAAACCTGTGGCTACTGAGAACACTTGATTAATAACAAAGATCCAGCCAAAGTTGTGTTTGGTAGCACATTTATATTTAGTTATATTTACTGGTCCTTCATCAGCTTCACTTCCTTTTTCATGAGGTCTAAGAAAAGACTTGAAAAGCATGAATCAGCCCTTCTGGATTTCAAGAATAAATGCTGTAAATGATGTGAAGTGCGAGTACACTGTCATTCAGGCAGTGTGATGCAACAGCAATTAAAACATCACGAACCCAGAGTTCTGCATTTCCAGTCCTGGCTGCACTGAAAGAACGACGCCACCATTACAGGGTTCAGCGAGGAGCTACAACACTCGGGGCACCGTGCACAAGAGACAGAGGCCTGTGCTGTGCACATTTAAGTCTGATTCAGGTTGAACTTTCTGTTCTGGGTGGGCAGACACCAAGACTAATTCCTGCTAAAGACTAAACCACCCAGAGGACTAACTGCACCCCCTTCACCAGGGACCTCTGTGGGAACGGCAGGCCAGGAGCGATCTGTTCCTTCACAAACTCTTCATTTTCTTTCCTTTCATATTTTACTGTTTTTCAGATTTGCCTCTGAACATATCAAAGTGTAGGATCTGCCTTTTGTTCAAGAAGAAAATACTTGATGCAAAACCTGTGACACAGATCACTTCTATTTGCAAAGCACTGAACAGTGTTAACCACCCAGTACTGCTCCAATTCCCTCTCACCAGAATGGGTAGAACCGTTCTGCTGACACAAGGGATGTGGGGAAGAGGATGCTGGGAAAACAACTTCTCCTGGTCCTCATGCATTCCTCCATTTTCAGTCTCACTGCTCAGCTCTGATAGACTTTGATGGAGTCTTCCTAACGGTGCAGTTCCTCCATTCTGGAGATGCAGCACTGATCCTGCAAAGATGTTTCCGATTATTCACGCGTGTGTTGACTCTGCTCACACTGCTCTGTGTGATACAGACTGCCCCATCTCTGAGCCTTGCTGAACTTCACCAAGAAGTAATGACTTCGGCACTAAATATCAAACTGCACTGGAAGAGGTTTAGAGACAAAATCATAAGCTTACTGCAGGAAGGCTGGTGGAACACAGACCTGACCACAGAAGTTCCACCCCTGAAAATCAGTGTAAAGGAAGCCTGGCCAGTAGCTACAGCATTAACCTATCAAGTCTTCCATTTCTCTTAATAAACACAACATGCTGTCATAATTTTCTTTTCACATGTTGGCATTTCAAATGTGTTGCTTACAAAGGTCATCTGTGTTTGGGGGAAAACAGTTTAATTGATTTTATTATTGCAGAAAAATAAAATAACCACTTGCACCTTTGTTTGCAGATAAAAAACAAAATTAATGGTTGCATACAGCTGAATTAAGCACTTAAAGTTCAGTCCCTACAAAATGCTGACACTGTAAGCTTAGATCAATACCAAAACAATTTACACTTTAGGAGCACTGGCTCTGGCTATTAACTAGTAATTATGCCAAGTTTGCTTTTAAATTGCTTTAACTGTTTCCAAGGCATAACTGAATTATGGCACAACTTGTTAACACTGTCAGAGTGGGAACTCACAGCACAGTCCCGAGCATGTAACACCTTCTGCACTCCCAGGTTTGACTGGTCACAGCTGTTCACTCCATCGAATCCTCCACTCCCCTGACCTGCTGCTCTACTGCAAACCTCTTACATTTCAGATTCTGGGTCTTCTACACACTGCAGGTTATTCAGCAGGGTGAAGAAACTTCTCCTGGGTAAGAAACTGCAGCCAGCACGAGCCCCTGCTTAGCCCCATACTGGCCCTGAAGCAGTACAGGAACTGCTAATGCTTTTCTATTATTTTCACAAGTTGCAGGGAATGGCAACTAAACCTTGGACTTTATCTCCAGACTAGAACCACTATCCTTCCCAGAAAACAAAGTCTAGAGCTTGGCTTCGGCCCACTGCAGGAAAAGATGTTTTCCTCAGTTAGTAAATGAAGTTCCCAAACAATAATATGAAGATACAAACATTGCAAGTTTACTTATAAGCAAAAGCAAGGTTTAAAACCCCTTCACATCAAGTTCCCTTTGTATCCTGCATTTATCCTGCAACAGCTGCTGAAATTAATCTCCTCTGTCATGCAAGGACCAGTTTCTCCTTCACATATTACCCATGTGATGATGAAAAATGCAAAAAGGAGTTCTGCCAAGGACAGATAAAGCACAGCAACGTGTGAGGAAGTCTGTTGTTAAGCGAGTTGGACCAGCAAGACTAGGAAAAGGAGAACTAATTGCCTACCCCAGAACACGCTCTCTGTCCCCTGTGCCTGGCTTTAACAAAAATACATTGTCACACTAATCTTGAAAGTAACCGAGGAGTTTGTTTTAATAATGTATAAATCAATGTGTACCAAAGACTCACCTGAGTGTACTACAGCATGTTCACACTATCATCTCCTCTAATTAATGACTCCTGCTGTGGGCTTCACTCCCTCTGCTTTCCACAATACTCCAACCCAAAAGGCAGCCAACACCATCAATAGAGCATGCACATTCAAAAGTTGAAAAACATATTAGTCTCATACTTGCTGATTATCTCTATACCTATATTATTTGGCTTTCTTGTATGAAAAAGAAAAACTGATGAGAAGAAACAGCCCCAACACTTTTTAGACATCAGGTCCCTCACCCACATCTCCCTCAGCTGATGAGTTAACATTATCCATCGCTGAGCATGGCGTTTTGACAGCTTATTAAGACCAGCTTTAAACAGAGAGAGGTACTATAAGACAAATTGATTATGTGAATATGGCTGAATTAGGCACTACAGGATTTCATCTGCAGAGTTATTTTTAAGCTATATAAAAAGCCTTGGTCATTTGCTTGCTGAAGAGGAAAAAGAGCTTCAGCCTGTTTGCTGTTTTTAATCAGCCTGGTTTGTTGCCAAACATATTATTTGAAGATGGTGTCAAAAAAAAAAGACATCACGAGGTGAGCTCTCACAACACAGCTCAGCTAATAATGGGATGATAATTTTTTAGAGTGGAATGATTCTTTAGCTATGGGAAACATGATTTTTGAGGATAAACACATTACCCAGCTGGGTACCTCAACTTAGGCAACTTTCCCTACACCATCAACAGCAGGAGGGAATCACAAACAATGCAACAACAACTGAAGTATTTCTTGCCAGCCTCTTGTCTGCACCAAGCATCAGGAAACAAAGAATTTAGCAGTTTCCTGTGCTGGCCAGCATGAGAAGAGTTGAGACTGACAGCACCAGAAATCTTAATTCTTCCTTTTGGCTTCTCCATCTCTTCCTTTCCTACCAACTGTTACATTCATCTCTTCACACCATTTCTGTTTCCAAAGGCTGCCCTGCCTTTGACAAGTGCCATGGACTTCAACTGCCTGTCCCACTTCCACACAGCAGCCACGACACAAACACCCTCAGTGCCCCAAAACCACCCGCTGCTCCTGCCCAAAGACATCTCACCTGCCACGCCCCGGTACCACTGCAGAAGACCTGCCATTGTCCCCACACTTGGCACTTTCCTGGCTACACGTACTAGCTTCATCCCTGTCTTTATGTGTTGATGCTGCTCTACCAAAATACTCATGAAAATGGGGACATTTGACTTATGAAGATGTGACCTTGATCTGCTGAAGGCCTGAGCCCTCCAGACTCCAGCAAGTAATCAGTGCCTTAAAGTGGGACCTTTTGCCCATCAGATTCAGAATCTCAAGATACAAACATCAGAAATAATTACAAGTAAAAACTTGCTGGCATGTCTTGAAGTAAAAACATCAATTCTGATGAAATTGCATCTTTTGCCACTGGTTTCTACCTCCCCTGAAAAACACAGCATCTCCTGGCTCTTGTGAAATGTTTTGACTGGCAATATAGAAGCCAGAGAAATAAGAAAATTCTCTCACTCAGGACTTTTAAAGTCATTTAGTCTGAGGAAAATTTTTAGAATAACTGTTATAACCTTCTGATAATTGTAACACACACTTTCCAAGCAGAAATGTCTCAGACATTCAAAAAAAAAAGGAAATATACTGTCAAATATGTCCATTTCTTGAGCTGACTTTTTTCAGAAACGTGACCAGAAAGTCCAAAACCGAGATTGGCAAGTCGATAAGAATCCCAAATCCTATCTACTAAATACTATAAATTGGACACTTACTTGGGCTTCAAAGATAACAAAAGAGGGTTTAGACAAGACAGATTAGCTTTGCAAACTAGAATTCTTCCTTTACCTAAAATAAATTATTTGATAAAAGATTAGGTTGTTTACGAAGCAGTAAGGACCTGCCTCCAGCGTTTTCTCGTCTGCCGAGCGCTGTGACAGCGGTGCAGGGCGGGCACACGCTCCAAGGATGCCATCGAGCTCCACACCCCAGCCACCCCACGAGCTGGCCTTTTGCTCATTCCCAGATTGCTCTGCTGGGGCTGCAAGGTCCCCACTCTGACCTTATTGTGGTGGCAGCTCTGCTGGCACCAGGAGCGACACAGGGAATGCAACTCCATTTAGCAAGACTTCAGTCTTCCCTTTACTGTTACCAAATGCCAACGGGCAGCCACACGCACAACAATGACATTTTCCAGCAGCAAACCACTTCTCACACAGCACTGCTGTCTCTGGAAATTGGGATTTCCCCTTGCTGCTTCTTTTAATCCATGCAGTACTTGACTACTGAAAATCAGTTTCAATTCAAAAATATCTGCTAGGGACATGGGGAAGGGGCAATATGCAGAACTACCAGCTCCCACCATTTCATCTCAGCTTCCCAAAGGCTGGGCAATCTCTGTGATGTCCCAAACCCAGGAACCATGTCACTGAATCACATTTTTTTAAAAACAAAACAAAATTCTAATTATAACAACTTGCAAATAGAGCTTAGCCTCAACTACTATTGGGAAAATAGCAAGTGTTTTTCAGAACTGGGCAGGGACTTCATTGCTGACCTTTATTTTTGGAACTGGCAGTGATGAAATCACTTTTTTGTGGCTGCAAACCTCAATGCAAAGAACAGACAATAGGTGCATTTTGCTTGTTTTGCTCAACAAATTTTCCCCTGGCTGGAGAAAGTATATTTGCCCAGGTCAGTTCTGTTCTCCTGCTTCTTTTTTATGCTTTTTCCTACTCTTTCTTCACATTATTTTCCATCCACCTTACCAGAACTAGACAGAGGCAGTCCCATGTCTACATATAATTGTCACATAACTCTGCACATCAAGGAAAAATCATCCCTAGGCAGAGATGCTCCATAAGGGCCCAGCATGAATAAGCCTCCACGACAGGCAGATATTTTTAGGTGACATTTAGGACCTTGCCTGCATGCTGCAGATCTACAAAATCAGCAAGGCAAGCTCAGGAGGAGGAAGATTGTGCCTGGATCCCCCAGAGGGAAAAATCTTGTGGAGACAGAGTAATTCATTCACACCTCTTTCTCACTCCCTACCACTGACAACTTGCCAAAGTCACAAATCCCAGGGAGCTGCTGCCAAGTTGCTCTTTCTTGGGAGCAATTTTCACGGTAGCTGTGGGACAAGCAGCCCTCCTTCCCTGGTGCCAGCCCACCCAGCTGCTCAGAGATAGTGTGGTATGTGACAAGCCCGAGCAGGGTGCCACAGCCTGCTCTCCAGCACCAGGGAGCCGTGCCTGCGGGACAGCCTGGCTGCCTGGGCTTCCTCCAAGGAGCTCCTGGCTCTGTACCACTGCCTCTGCACAACCAGGCTGTCGCCTGTCAGCCGTGACACTGGCACAGAGATGGGCCTGCTTCCAGCACGCAGTGTGCCATGCTGTCCCTCTGCTCCACGGTGACAGCAGCCTCTCGTCCCACGGACCAAGAGGGCTGGAGCACAAAGAGGGCCAGCCTGCAGTTCCCGTGCAGGCTGTGCTCCAGCTCACCGGAACATGCAAGAGCCACAGGCACCAAACCACTTCTGCCCACCCCAGCAACACCCCTTACCTGCTGCAGCTCCCAGCTGTTCTTCCCAAAATCTCTTTCACTCAAGTGAGCCACTCAACAGCATCAAATGCCTCAGGAACACGGTGGGGTCCATCTGCAACAGCACTTCTGTATGGAAGCATGACTCCAAAGGTGTCTGGAAAGAAGAGGCACTAGGAATGCTAAGAGCTTGTGTGCTTGAGCTGCACTGGAGACCACCTCTCCCTCCTGGACAGGAGTCAGCATGAGCAGCAGGAACAAACTGGAGCACTTAGAGGGCTGGCAGTGGTTAGTTTGGCTGAATTTAAGGGGCCTCTCACAGAAGGCACGTAATAAATGAACTTTATGAGTGATGTAATGCTCCCAAAGTAATTACAAGTTACCCTGAAAGGCAAGGGTGGCTATGCTGAGCTGATCATCTACATCTGTGTACAATAACTGCATAACTTCGGAAGCCAAACCTGCGATCCACTCAGTTCAGAGGTCAGGTAAGTCAGTTCTTGCACAGAATGTGTCAAGTACCCAAAGCCTAATTATTTTGTTATTTAGCATAAAGGAGATTTGACTCCAAAAGAGTAAGTTCATTATTCATCAAATACACTTAAAAAGCCTTCTCAAAAAAATAAAAAAAAGTCCTGTGCCACATGTATATTTCTCTGCTGCTTTTCCTACGTGCTAATAGATAAGGATTGACTTTGCGAAATTGCTGCAGCAAGCTGAGAATGATGCATGAAGTGAGAAATTCTGCCCAATGCACAGAGAATTTGGATGTGTTATGTTACCTGCTGTGCATTCCACAGATACACAATATTCATCTCAGTCAGAGCAGCAGCCAGTAAAGCCTTCAAAGCCCAAACCGTTGTGCACACCTGATGCAAAAGCCCAGCAAAGCTGATGGCTCACCCCTCATGGAGCCCTGCTGTCCCCTGACTGCAAAAGGGGGAGGAGGACAAATGTCTGCAAATAAACAGGTGGTGAGGGAAAGCAGAGGGTACCAGAGGGCAGCAGGGCAGAATCAAAAAAAGAGCATCAAGAGTGTAAGCAGCTCTGCAAGCATCAAGTCTCAATCATGAGCACAATTCATGTGTGGAGATGCACAGAAGGGATTAAGCTCCACAAGAGCAGCACAGCTGTGTGTGGAGAGCCTGAAGAATGGAGATCTGAGCAGAGCACTGCAAAGGCAGGGAGGGTGGGTATGTGGCAGGGCCAACAGGCCACATCACCCCAAAGGGCACGTAGGAACATCTGTTGTGACTTTAAAACATACCTAGCTGTGAGATTTCCCTCCTAAGCCACTAAATTGCTACTTGTTGCTCTTAGATGCCCACAATATATTGGGCAGTACTCAAGAGAGGACAGTAAAGGCATGAGGAGGGTAAAGGCTGCATCCTGTGCTTCATCAAACAGTTAATTCATTTTCCCAGTGCTCCTAACTGTGTAGGCATCTGAAAAAAACAACCACCTTTGTGGGAACAACCTCCTCTTCCAAACATGCTGCTACAGGGAGCCTCCCTGGCTACACTCCACATTTCTCTTTTCTGCCACAAGAGCACAGACCACTGAGCTACCAAGCCAGCAAATCTCCCCTTTTCCCACCAGCTCCATCTGCCCAGGAGCAGCACCTGAGGCATCCCTAGCTGGCTTCTCCACCTGACCTACATCTCTGATTTAAGGAGTTATTCAGCCTTTTGTGAAAACAGGTGGATTTCTACCAGAGAGGGAATTCTGTCTCCATCTGTACTGGGATTTTTAAAGTTGATCCGCACAAGAGCTCAAAGACAACATTGCCTCTTTTTAAGAATGATGCAGCTGCCCCTCTCTTTGGCCCATTGCTCCCCTGTAGCATCCCAGGTCTTCTTTGATCACGCCTTGCCCCACACCCTGCTGAGGCTTTCAGTCTCCAAAGACCAGACCAGTTTATTTTGCATTAAGAGCATATTCTGTGAATGCACAGATCTGCTGCATGCAAAAAGCAGGTTTGTATGAGAATGGAGGTGAGAAAGAACAGCACTGAATAATAACAGCCTAGAACAAAGTCCACGCTGACCTACAGCTGACCTTCCTCCTCTCAGTCACAGAAGTGGGAAGTGCCTTTGCAAATCCGTGCTGAAATACTTCCTTTTCCAGGACCCAAAGAAAATACCAAATGTATAAAAAGCAAAATCACATCCTTCCTTTTTTGTTCCTGCATATGCAGGACATACCCCTTGTGTCTTTGGGAGTGTGTAAGCGAGCCTTCCTGTGACCCTGGGAGCTTGCTGACCACATCAGTGATTCTGTGCTCAGTGCCATGGGCTACCTGACCTGCATTTCAAAGAAACAACACAGTTTTGTTATTCCAGAAACTCAGCTCATTACAGAGCACTGCACTCACAGCAATCTGTGAGCAGCTCAGCTCCCAGGGCAGATGGAAAGTCAGTGGTGCTGTACAAGTGAAATGCTGCTTGCTGGTGATGCTAAAATTCTTGTGGAAAACTAAATAGCAAGACATGCTCAGCAGAAAAAGAACAAAACCATCCAACCTGATGAAAATTCTGGGTCTCTGCTCTAAATAGTGCTAAAAATAATTAAAAGCTAACAGTATGGTTTTTTTTCTTTTATTTTTTTTTAATTGTCATTTTGGGAATTCTCCCTTCCAAAAACCATCTATATCACCCTTAATCTGTGATAAGGATTCCCAGTCCTACAGCATTTCTCATAAAGCTCTGGTCCAAAAGCAAAACTGAAGCTAGGCATTTAAAATATGAATTTTAGTATTAGGCAATTATTTTTCCTTCAGTTTTCAAAATGTTGCATAAATTGTTAATAACCCCACACTGAGGAAATAATTTCATCATATATGATTAGCTATTTTCTGAAGGAAATAGCAGAGTGAAAAGTACAAATTGACAGATTTCTACTATTTTTCCTCTTTAGAGCTGCTGATCAACATATTCATCTCATCTTCTTCCCTCTCTAATTATCATGCAATGGCATGTCTTGAAGAAGAGAAACGGTATGTGCATTTCTGTGACAAGTGAAGCAATTCTCTGACATGTAACTACAAAATACTTGGGAATCCATAAAGGACAAAAAATGCCCAATAAAAAATTTAGATAGCACCAGTTCTTCATGCTGACAGAGCCTAAAATTAAAAACTGAAAGTCTACAATAACTGCACAGAACCTACACACAGAAATGAAAAGCTGAAGAGAGCACAGCCTCATCTCATTTTATATAATGGTTACTGCCATCCATCCACCAGCACCTGTGACAGCCAGAGCCACAAGTTCTTAGACAGAAGTTACTCATTTTGGAATTCTCATTTTCCTTAAAGGGCTCAGAGGAAGAAGAGTAATTCAACAGTTTACAGCAAACTGGCCACATCTTGAACAAAAGCATGCAAACACCATCTTAATTAACACCACATGGTTACCTCTGCTCATCTAACTTCCCAGAGCCTGATAGCAGCCTTGACAGGTTTTCATAGCAATAAAATGCAATAAATGAATTTATGTCCTGAAGGACTCTAAGCTGCAATGTCACAAAGCCATGAAAGATAAATGATGTCTTAACTAATTTTCTGATTTATTATTCCCCCAACTTCGCTCATTTTGTGATGAGGAGAACTCATTTTTCTATTTGGCAGATAGCTGTGCCAACCCTGTTAATAGCTGCTATTACCGTCACATGAGCATGTTTGTGAAAACAAGTGTAGTTTCATTCTGACACTGACCTCACAGCACTTCAGTTTTATTACAAGCACGAGATCTGTCAGTAACAAAAACTGATGCACTTATCCACAGATTCTCCTTGTCTGCCACTAGCATTTTATTCATTTTTCTTTTGCAGAAGTTTAAGCAAGGGCAGATTCATGGTTTAAATTACTGTCTTGACACATCATCTGTTGCTTTGTAAATTAATACAAAGAATATAATTTCCACAGTCTTTAGGAGATAAAGGATTACTGTTAACCATCACTGCAGGCACTGTACTGATCTGGATTTAACTTGAACCGTGTAAACCTAAATGGGCTTAAAAGTGGCCGCTAGAAAGATTTCCTCGTCAAACATTCCGACTGAGAATAATCTGAACCGAGTAACCCCATTTAATGCTAATAAGATGCTTTTAGGTGTCAGGACTCAACAGATGAATTTTAGGGTGAGATTTTCCAAACCTCAACTGTCTGAAATTGAGGACTTCTTAGTATTTAATGGGAGTAGGTTTATGCCAGTCATTAGGAAAATACTGGAATTCTGCCACTTGAAGGGCCTATATTTAACTGTATTATTTCTGAACATGATTCTCATTCTAGATGTCATCGATTTGGTGCTCCTAATACATATAAATACATGCATAAATAAACACACACATCCCTTCAAGAATTTTGTACCTGCCTGATGTCTCTCGATTGGCTTCTCACATCCCCAAATACAATTATTTGTGGGTGATCTTGGTGGTCATTCTTCTTGCCAAGATGGTTGCTTCTTGAAGAAGCCAACAGAACTGAAGGCAAGCAGACACTTCTGAACTTCTCCTCTGGTGGAATCTCAATTCAGTGACCAACTAGACCACCCAGATTCAGATTCTTCCTAACTTCAGACTAACATATCAACGCCTAGAAATTCTGGCAACTATTGTCATCCCACCTTTTCATGTACTAAGAAAAAGATAAGGAGGAAACAAGCTTTTTCTGCATTGTCATTCCCTTTACACGAGACTTGTTTACTCTTATACCCACTAGGTACCTTAAATGACACAAAACATTCCACTGTCTCAAAGTATTTTCTAAGGGAATGAGTTACTTGTGTTGTTTACTACATTTTTTTCCATTTAAATGAGCATAGCTAAAACAGCAAACACTACATTGTTTTGCTTAAACAATTTGCTGTTTTACAAGGTGCACTTTGCTTGGGCTGTATTTTTGAGATATAGCTATGTGAACAACTTGCTTGTTTTTCCAAACTAATTTTAAAACCTTTCTAATCTTCCACTTTGCTCAGAAGCTGGTGTGAGCTGCCTACCAACAGGAGAGAGACATCAAGAGAAAAGAATGAAACACAGCAGCCAAAAGTCTCATATTCACTATCATCCCTGTATGACATCTTCTAAAGCCAAAGGAAGCAGCTAAACAATGGAAACTCTTCTTTTTCCACAAAGGTATATTAGATTCAACATATGCACATACAAGCCACTGTGGTAAGTGGGTGATTAACTGCCTTGTGCTAGATTCTGAAGTTTGTACGTAGCATTTTGCCTTCACAGTTGCTTTGCAATCTATCCTGTTTTACTCTGTCATAAACACCTGCTGTTCAGACAACTGCGTTTAAGATGGGCTTAAACACCGGACTAAAACATCGTATCAGTCTTCAATTGGAGCCTGAGCTGGGCCCAGGGAACATGCCATCCCCCTGTGGGAGGCACATCACCGAGGGGCCTGGGGGTGCTGCAGGTGAGGGTACCCCCAGACTGGCGTTTGGAGAAGCTGCTCTGCAGAGCAGGGAGCCTCAGGAGATGACAATTCATGTCCCAGCAGGGGACAACAGAATAATGCCTGAAGAGATGTGTGTGCATTTACACCTAAAGGAAAGCCAGGAGGAGTCAGGGTGAAAAGCACGACCTGTCTGCACGGCAATGGATTGCAGAAGTCCTTTTATCCTGCAGGACTTGGGATCTCTGGAGGCAATGGACAGTTTGGCTCTAGCTGCACAGGAACATCTCGTCTGCATTAGTACTCCCAGACCCACTTGAGGGTTGTGACAGACAGCTGATGCCAAGTGCCCAATGCAACAACTTCTCCTCTGAAGCAAAAGGCATTTTCTCACCTGCCAGGCTCCACAGGGGTTAGTTCTAACAGGTTTGACATCTCCAGTCCCTGTATCACCACTTAGTTTGGACTGAGCAGCACATCTGTTCTGTTCCTCTCTTGTAAAAGATCTTTTGTTGTCTTGCACAGCAGAGATCATGTTAAGCCTAGACTGACTTTTACTGCAACATCATCTTGCTGGATGAAAACTCTTCTATCCTGTACTGTATTAAAGATAGTATTAACACCCATGGCAGGAACACAGGGCTGGGTGACACCTCCTATGTGAAGTTGATTCATGCTTGTGCTAAACCTGGGTCTGGTCCAGCTGACACAGTCAGCTAACTTACTGCACTGCCAGTTTAATATTTTGCCATCTGCTAACTGAGAGCTCTACTGCCTGCTGGGTCCCATAAAGACTTTTATTTATTACATTATACATGGCAACATCTGCCACAGGATTTAGCTCAGCTCAGCTTCCTAATTAAACAAACAAACACTACATCTCCCGTACATGATTGGGTCTAACTATTATTTATAAAATCTGAGATAGGTATTTAAAAGATATACATTGTGTTTTCCAGATGAATAAAAACCCCTCCCAGCATTTAGGGACGAACTGTTAGAATAATCTTAAGGTTCTCAACCACTCCATTTCACTGCAACAAAGCAACCAGAAGTTATTGCATTTGTTGTTTTGCTCTTATTTTACTCCTTAAATTATTCAATTTTATACTAATTAGAAAAATCAGATTATTTCAAATTCTTGTTAGCTCCTCTCCTGAGTACTGTCTGTCTGTAAAAGCAGTGGAGAATACAATAGACTCCCTCTGTGTTTGATTTCAGAGAAGAGACCCGACCTGAGCAACATTGCACTGCTCAGCCGCCACGAAAGGCATCATGAATGCACTGCCCAAGTCCATTTCCAACTTAATTGCAAAGGGATTACACTTCACACATTGTGGATGAGCAGGAAATTTTAAATACTTAAGGAGATGTTAATGGAATTTGACAATTTGCATCATCAAAAAGGTGTCCAGCCCTCAGAAGAACCCCGAGAAGAGGTTGTGACCGCTCACACCGGTGCCCACAGAGCGCCCCAGCCAGGAGGGGGATTTATCTCAAGGCTTTGCCAATCAGACATGCACTTCAGCATGGGAATTACTGCTCCTGGGTGACATGAGCTGTACAGCAGTATTTATCAAACTGACAGGCCTCCACTTCTGTGGAGCTGCTTTTTTCTGTGCACTTTCCAGCTGTAGCTCCTGCAGCCACTGAGTTCAGCTGAACCAAATCCCAGCCTTCCCGCGAGAATCAGATCTTCCCACTGACACAGCAAATCCTTCTTTATGCCACATAATTCCTTGGGTTCCTGGGTCAGTTCCTGATTCAGTCGGGAGCACATCCCTGATGTTTCCTAACTCTGTTAAAGGGAACAGCTCATTTCTGCTCAGAATTATTGTGGTTTAACCTCAGCCAGCAACTAAGCCCCTCACAGCTGCTCACTCACTCTCCCCCCATGGGATGGGGTGAGAGCTGAACTAAAGAGAGAAAACTCGTGGGTTGAGATAAAGACAGTTTAACAGGTAAAGCAAGAGCTGCACACACAAGCAAAGCAGAAGGAGGAATTCATTCACCACCGGCCATGGGCAGGCAGGTGTTCAGGAGAGCAGGGCTCCATCACTCCTAATGGTGTCTTGGGAAGAGAAATGCCACCACTCCAAATGTGTGTGTGTTGCCTGTCCCTGTCCTTCTCCTTCCCCCAGCTTTATACACTGAGCACGACATTGTAAGGTCTGGAACACCCCCTGGGCTCAGCTGTCCCAGCTGTGTCCCCTCCCTGCTCCTTGGGCACCCCCAGGCTCCTCACTGTGGGGTGAGGAGCAGAAGAGGCCTCTTCTCTGTGTAAGTGCAGAAATAAACAAAACATCTCTGTACTATCAACACTGCTTCCAGCACAAATCCAAAACACAGCCCCTTATCAGCTACTGTGGAGAAAACCAACTCTGTCCCAGCCAAAACCAGCACAGGATCATTGCTGGGAGATGTCCTGTTGACAGTTATCCTCTCCTCACAGAAAGACCATTCCAAGAAGGTACACACCCATTTTATTCTAATTATCTCCTACAGAAAGCATAAGAAATTCCAGTGTAACTATACAAAATTCTAGTGACTGCACAAAGAATTTTCTCTATGTAATAGATTCCTACTTTTTTGCGGGGGGCGGGGGGGGCAGTTACATTCAGAGCTGTTTCACAGAAATTCTCTCAACTGTGGCTCTACTAAATTCTTTTTGGTTCAAATAGAACTCAACTCCCAAACCCTTCTCTGAACCAAGGTGCCCTAAATCTGTATTATTCTGCACTTTTCATCCACAGAGTTCCTTGAAAGCACTGACCTAGTTTGTTCTTGCCAAAATACTAAATACGAGTGAAAATAAAAGAAACAATCCTATCAAAAAACATACTGAAAGTAACTGCTGGGACTTTCACTTCTGAAGTCATACAGAATACAACTCCAAAAAATGACAAATGAAACCTCAGTCTAATTGAAGAGAAAATTGGCAGGAGTAACAAAGTTCTCCCTGAAATGGCTGATTCAGTATGCATGGAAAAGCTAGATAAACATCACATGATCTCTCTGGACCCTCTAGACATAAACAATGCAATTAAAAGGAAACGTTTACTTCCACTCTTGACGGTATTACCTGAGGGATAGCAGATGCCAGATAGTTCAGTGTTTATTAGAAGCAAGCAGCAAGTTTGGCAATTGGAACAGGCTCAAGCCTCTCTCACATTTTTGTAATTTTATAATACCATATGGTCACTTCAGATCTCTCTGACAATCTCCTGGTTTAAGTTCAGCTGTTTCACAGAACATTTAAACTGAAGTTAAGCATATTGAAGATACAACATTAAGCAGCAAAGATATTTCGGGGAGGGCTGCAAAATCACTGAGAAATGCAGACTGCCGTTTGAATGAGTTAATATTTGTTAATAAAATGCTTAGTGACTTTGGGCTTTGGGTGTACGCTGAACCCCAACCTCACAAGGCCACAGCAAGGCTGCTGGGCTGAAGCAAAGCATGACCCTGAGGTCCTGCTGCACCCCCTGAAACACGGTGACACACCAGGGCTGCTGACAGCTTGGGAGATAAGCACAGCGACAGAAATCAGCCTGACCTCCGCTGACTGCACTTCCACTCAGTATTCCAGTTACTGCTTCCAGGGCAATTACCCAGGTGCTGATGCTTAAAGAGAGTGGCCTGCTCATAGTGGAGCCCTGCTCCTAAAACAAAACGTGAGCACTAATGCTGGCAAGAGGACAGGCACCTCCAGTCATGGTTGATTGGCATATTAGGTGCCAATCAAATGCCACTGACTTCCCAGGGAACCGAGGGCAACTAGAGCTCCAGCTCAGTCTTACATTTACTGGATTATCAACAAAATGCATTTTCTAAAAACGCATCAGTATGACACAGCAATAGGTTTTGCTAACAACTTATTTAACTGTATAATTTATTGATGATATCTACAGCAAGGAAAAGTATTCACAAGTTCTTCCTCCTCCACGGCGAAGAGCATAAATATACAAATCATATGAAACAGAAAAACTCAAGAGAGTATTTAAAGCCTGCTCTTATTTTAGCTCCACAGACTTAAACAACTTGACACTATGGTAATACAGTGGGTCTGGGCCTCATTAATTTTTAATCAACCTTTATCCACCATAGCTTTTGAAACGAACTGTTACTAATGACGAGTCATATGTCAGTCTAATGAATGGGATGCAAACTTCCATTAAAATAATGAAATTAGCTTGTTTGACTCTTGTTCCAGTTCCATGGCACACAGCCCTAGGTAATTACAGTTAGCACTACTTGCCCATATTAAAGTCTGTTTATTTACTTAAGGTCTTTAGTTAGGACATCCCAATTTAGCTAACGTCAGGTGTTTTTTACAAATCAGAGTATTTGTCTTATTAACAAAGAGATAAATACATGCAGGCAGTGCAAAGCGCTAAAACATCAATTATGCACACGTGGAACATCGTGAAAAAACAGAATAAGCGCACAATCCCCAGTAATATAAATACATCCCAGTGTTTCCCTGTGGCAGCAGCAATTACTTTTGGAAAACGGAACAAGGTCTGAAAGGCATCTTTGCTGGGTATAATTTGGCCTCTTCCACAAACCTTTGCCCTTTAGGATCCCAAGTATAGGCTAAAAAAAAACTAAACTAAATTTCCAAATATGATTGTGCTCTGGAGTGCACGAGTCATGACACACTGCAATGACCTTATTTTTAAAAGTGTATCACTCTAGCTCCACAACATGCCCCCAAGGAATGAAAGCCTTCCAGGCTAACTTGCACTGAAAAGCTGTTATCAGTATGTTATTGCATAAAAATATGTTACAGCATCAATAATGTGAGTAGGTCATATTCCAACTTCACAACAGCTTCTTCCAAGGTTCCTTCAGCAAGCCCCTACATCCCGTAATCACAGATAACATCTGAAAGTGATGTAGATCAGCCCTCTAGAGATGATTTTGGAGCAGCTGAGATTCTGGTGTGAGCATGTTCTTGTGCACAGCAGATTTTACTGCTAACAGAGGATTTCCTAAAGAGCAGCCTCTTCTTTAAGACTAAAAATAATCTGCAATGAATAACCTCAAAGTGCCAAAGCAAGATCTGTTAAAGGAAGAGCCATCACTAAAGCTACCTGAGAAATGAATACAAGTTGCTGTTGACTCAGAGAACGCATTGGAACCATTTTTATAGTTTCAATGTCTTAGGTTTTCAGTGAACTATTCTGATCTGTCCTGAGGCTTACAAACAATACTGTGTATGACTCCTCGGACAGACAGTGGCCACTCCTGCTTAGCCCCTCCCAGGCTGTGCCCCACAGAAACAAGGCAGGAACTGAACTCTCTGCACACAGGTTAGAAGGTTTCCCACTTACACAGCTCAGAGGCAGAGCCAGGAAAAGCCATAGATTCTTTTTCCTGGTGTCTTGGTTTGGGATGGCATGGCAGGAAGAGCCACAACTCTTTCTACCAGACCCAGAATATTTCACCTGAAGAGCAGACGAATGAGGAGTTTAACAGAAGACATCTTTCTCAAAGAACACTGATATCACCTAAACCCAGGTTGTTCCAACACTTCCTTTTTTCCCCAAAAGTACACAGAATATTGATCTAGATTCTCTCCCCAGTACCTGCTTGAACTCTGGTATGTGAAAGCCCAGAGAAGACAATTTCTCTCTTCTCGCTCTGACTGATGGGTCCTCACCTCTCCCCACATCCCGCCAGAAGTCTCCAAAGATCTTTTGTCTCATTGCTAATGGAAAAGTACACAGCTTTCTAACAATCTTCACAAGATGAGGAGAAAAACATCTTTGCTTTTCACATGTTTATGAATTATGTGCTTGCAATAAATTGTATTCACAAACACAAAAATCTATCATTATTTATACAGAAACTCCCACTTTCTGAATTCATTCTCAAATTGAACACAATATGAATATCTGTGAAACAACCTTTTTTCCCCTTTCCTCAGACACATCCAGCCACCTATAAACAGAGCTCTGGAACAAATACAAGCCAGGAGAGAGCTTGTGATTTAATGGGATTTAACAGGAAAGTCTCTGAATTACCCCAGCTGAGAGCTGTAAAAAAAAGTGACCAAAGAAATGTGGAGTGAGTGCTACATCCAGTGACAGTCACCGTGTCAGAGACGGCACCAAATGCTGGATTCTCCCAGCTCGGAGCCTGACACTTCTGACTGACAGTGCAAATGCCAGTTTTAAAACCTATAAAAGCCTGCACTGAAGGGACATCTTGTGCTCACAGAGGACTGACTGTCTCGTGCAGGAGAGACCACGCAGCTGCCTTCCTGTCCTGTTCTAAGCACATGAGACTTGATGACCATTTGACTAATAAAAGTCACCTTTGATAAAGCTGTGGGGGTTTTCTCCTGAACGTGCAGAGAACATAAGCATTAAAATAACATTCGCAAAAAGACAGAACAAAGGGAAAATTATATCAGGTCTGCTTTCCTCTCTACTGTTGTCTTCCTCCTGAAAAATCAAAGCCTTGACTTTACCAGATACTCTTCCTGGGACAGCCAGGCACAAAAATAAGCAAGCTCACGTTACTGGTTTGTCCCTCTCTCCACAAGCCAGAGGACACATTGATCTCAGCTAACTTGATTTAACTCATTCTGCAATCTTTCTTCTTTTATATTACATTAGGCCCTGATCCGTCTTTCAAATTACCTTTGGCAATTAACTGAGGTGGCTAATTCAGGAGCTTAATTGCTCTCTGTTAGTCATGCCATCAATATAGGCAAACCTCTGCATTAGCATACCAGGTAACTTTGGTATAATAGTTAAAATTTTCAGGGTTTGATTCAAGCCTTAGAGCCTAACAGTCCCTACTAGAAATATGTCCAGGTGCCTTTCCCATATTAATGCAAAAGCTCAGCACAGCCAAGAACCAAGCTCAGATACCCAGGGACCTATACCATCACTTCTACCAAAAGTCACTTCCCCTTTCACCAGGGCCCTTTACAGAAGGTCACACAAGTGATTCTCGACCAGTTCCTGAGAGAACTCCTGTACCTCAGTGTGTCAGACAGGGTGTTCCTGTGGCTGAACTCTTACCTGATGCTTCAGGGAGAATTTAGAAACAGATAATCAGGTGTATAAGAGGTCAGTTCCCAGCTCTCATTAGGTCAAAGTGAGCTTGAACTCTGAGGCACAAGGGAGTTTTCTTTATTTTTTCCAAAGACTGGTAGATTAAATAGTCCTGTTAGTTGTGTAGATTCCCAGTTCCACTCTGAATTTTTGGATTCCAGTTAACCCTCATGGCAATGAGTCCTGTGCTGTGGGTGAGAATTAATTCCTTTTACCATGTCAGAATTTCCTGAACACCTGGTAAAAGATATTCAATAATATTTAAAGGTATAAAGGAGTAACAAATGTTGTAATTAAAAAAACACCCTGGATCAATTATCAATCACCTTTCCAATTACCATAAAGGAATCAAATTTTTAAGTGTCTCTTTATGTAACTGTTCCCTCCTCCCCAAACCTGCTCCAGTTCTGTAACAAATTCTTAGACAGACAGACAACTGCAGCTCTCTGTGCACTGACATCTTCCCAGCTGGATCATCACTTGTCACATTTCTCGTGCATGGAAGAATTGTGGTTTTTTTTATTGCAGCTGCACGTGAAGTACCCCACAGTGGCACCTCAGTGTCAGACCTGGACAGATATTTCATTGTCGATATGGTGCTCTGTGTAATTTAAGTTTTTCCTCTGGTATGTACTAGCAACAGCTGCATTTAGCAAAATCTATCACTTTTGACTGTTACAAGTCCCCCTTAGTGAAACCCTCAATTCAAATTAAGTCTCAAAAAATTGATGAGTTGCATTTGCAAGAATTGCTGTATTTTTAAAATAACATAAAACTTGTAAAGAATAATGACTGCATAAACAAATAGCTAAAATAAGGTATTTAGGATATGTATTTACAAAGTTCTATGAGATCTTCTGTAGAATATGCTAGCAGCTAGAACTATAAAAACTAAGATAAAATAGGAAAAATATTTCCTTTCTTCTGGCAATGGATAAATTGCCTTTCTTAAGAATTGCTGCCATAAATTTTCAGCGCTGTCAAACAAGCCTGTACTGTTAACAGTATTCGGTGATTACTGTGAGGAGTAAGACTCATTTACAACATACCATAAATATATAAGGAAAATGAATTTTTAAACGTCATTAAGCAGTATTCCACAGCTATCTAAAAAAAAAAACCAAAACAAACATACTTTTCCTTGAAAGTTATTTGTAACATTTGCATTTTGCTAGCTCAGATCTAAAGACCCAGATCTGAAGTCAGCAAGATGACTGAAAAGGGCTTCACACCAGGCTCCAGCATTCCAAATCCTGGATTCAAACATCTCTGGAGTATCAGCGCTGCCCTCAGTTCAAGGGACACACACTCACATATGTATATATATCACAGAATCAGCTAGCTTGGAAAAGACCTCTGAGATCAAGCCTATGACCAAACACCACCTCGTCAACTAAACCTCTTTCTGCCTGTGTTGTACAGGTAATTTCTCTTTTTCAAATGAGCAGTGACATGACACACAAGGTAACTGCAAATTCAACACAATATACAGCCAAATACATTTATGCATGTCCCTGTTCCATACTGAAACGGGGTGCCATGTCAGTTTTAGGAACTTCATCAGAGTAAGGCCAGTGTGGGTGCACAGACCCCCATGGGGGCAATGCCCAGCCTATCCCTTGGCTGCAGCACCCCACTGAAACAGGGAAATGGGGAAAATCCACAGGAATTACCTGAGTTTGCAGGGCTGGCATAGACCTTCCTTGGGATTTCTGCCTCACCTTTCCTGCTAGCACTAACTCCCTAAATGCCAGCCATAAATTTACTTAACAGGTTGCAAATTCCATGCCCATATTTGCTCAGTCTTCCAGAAGCTCCTGGGTATGCAGACAGCATCATTTTTATTGCTGCAACAAATAACAATGAATTTTCATTGTTCCAAGATTCTGCCTACAACTGCTCCAGGCAGGCAGGCAGGCGTGTGTTCCACAGGCAGCCATCCTAAAGCTCACAGCTTTTCCCAGCTGCTGCCAGCCCAGTCAGTAATTTCCAAAGGATATCAGAATATTCATAGCCACTTCCAAACAGATTAGGCATAAGCAGTAAATCATATGAGATTAACTTGGCAAAACATTTTTATCCTTTCATGTGCAGCTGTTCAAATGTCTGTAGCGAAGGAGATTGTTTTGTTCAGCTCTAATATTTGGATTTACCTTTGCAACACAGAGGTTAGAAGGTATGAAGAGAGATCAAGAAACTCAAGTTTTACCCAATATGCAAAACAGGGTTTTTTTTTTTTTAATCCCTAAAGCACACAGACATACCTGCATTATAGACATCTTCCCTGAGAAAGCGATGGGAAACCCCAGGATAAGAACAGATCAACAAACATAAGGTTAATAGCAAAAGTGCTTTTTTTATTTTAAAACCTACATCAATAAAAAATGATGATAAGCAGGAATGGACTCCACCGGCCACATAAATACAAAACAGAAAATAGCAAGCACACTCAAAACTTGGATTCTTTAGATATTTCCTCACCTGAATTTAACTGAAATAAATTCAATTCAGATTCAAATTCAAATTTTTGTGATGGTATTTTTTCTTAATTGAATTAGAGATTCACTCAGTTAGATGTTTTTAAATTTAAGTACAATCTTCTGTGGACATGTGATGCCAGCCCTGCAGCTGTACTGACTTGCCCTGCTGTGCTCTAATACTCATTGGTTTGTATTGTATCTTCTTAGACATCAACAGAAACACAGAATTTGCTCACTGACCATCCTATGCACCCAACATAAAATGAACATGAATCTCTTATAACACACCTCATGACTGAGATTAGCCAAATTAAAATAACTCTGCTCTGACAATGAACTTCGATCAGGCTCCCTGCTGTTCCACAGCATTTACATGTGCTGGCTGCACGCTGCAGTGCTGGCAAAAGGTGATTGCTGCCAAGCTTCTGAACTGTGAAAATACTTGCACAAGCCACAAGTCAACCTTCATGAGCGTTTACAAGGGTAATTCCTCCCCTTCTCATATTTAATGTGAAAGGAGTAACGAGGCACATTAAGGCAACACAAGAGCAGATACCCTTTTACTCGAGAAGAACAAAATATACTTTCAGGTTGCACAATGCCACACAATACTTCCAGCTTAGCCACTCATGTTCTGCTCAAACTTTCTGTATCCATGCATTAAGCAGTCCCTGTTTGAAGGGGTGTCACATATTCCATCGTTTCTTTCAGGATACTCAGCTCCATATATTAGAGCAGACTGACTACACTCCTGAAGAACCCAACTGTTTCATGGTAACATATGAAATCATCATCCCAAAGGCCATTAACACTTCAGCTAGAGCTTTTTCTATTGGCTTCAAATGTACTTTGGGTCAGGCCCAACAGGTGAATAGTAATTACCAAGATTTCACTAAAATAAAATCATTTCTTATCCTACCATCTCCCTCCAAGTTCTCTTCCTTCTACTCCCTGCTGTCCTGCAGCTATCAGGATTGAAATGTGGTAGCAAATTCTTCCTCCCTGACAGAGCCAAACCCATAAAACAAGTACTTAAATGCTAAGAAAGAGCTGTATAATGATAAATTTTTAGCAGCAAGATACCGTATTTCAGGTGCAAAAGTGTGCACAAAGGTTAGAAAACTGCTGGCTTTTCTCTACAGAAAAAAACAAGATCATTTGTTGAGGCACTTTTTAGGGCAGAGAAACCAATACTCTTGAACTCCTTGTTCTCTTCCTCAGATATAATTACCCAGCTTTGTGAGCACAAACAAGGTTTGTGCCAGCGAACAGAACAGCTCTTGAAGCCTCTCTGATCCAGGAGCCAAAGACTAACAGGGTTAATAAACTTGAACTTTGAGTCCAGCCAACATAAAACACAGAAGAAAAGCAACCTGTCTTGTAATGTCCCTGTCCAAACAATTAATATTGTCCTTGTCACACTCTACATCAGCCCAAGGCCACTTGTGCAGCCCTCCTGGGACAGGCTGAGCAGGGGAGGCCCAGCAGGTTTGGGCTCACCCGGCTGCCTGGTCACGGAGCTCCTGCGTACGAGTTCTGTGCTCAGTCTTTGTTAGCCTGGCTATTGAATTTATCCAAGGAAAAGGAGCTGCTTCCACTTCGTTTCCATGACAACAACCCTGAGAATTTTGTCTCCATATAAGTGAGTTATTGCTTTTTGTGCTTCCATAGTCTAGGCAGAAAAATTAACATAATACGGTCTCAAGGAAGACAATCAAATCATCCTATCCTCCCAACACTCCTACAGGCAGTAAATTCTTAGATTTCATTACCAGAGGTATAAATGAGTTGAAAAACAATCCTCATTGTTTATTATGGAGAGATTTAATTTCGACTAAAAACTTCAATTAAAGAAGATTGTTTTGATGACCATGTTTGTGTACATATTAAAAGAAGAGAACAGCCTGGTGTATTATTGCCTATCTATAGTCTTTTGAAAGCAGCTTTGAGATGTTTATCTATAAATTTTGGTCACTATTCCTCTTCATAAATAATTTCAGCTTTCATTTATTGGTGATGCATTCAAAATATTTTCAGTGCTACAAAACAAGTAAATTTTTCCAGAACACAAAGATCAAAATCTGTACAAGACAGCCATTTAAAACATAAAAACACTGGTGTATATCTTTGAATTATTCAGACTAAAACTGTAGTGTATGCACCAAAAACCCACAGAATAAGTACAAGGCTACAAGTATCATTTCCACTGAAACAGCAGTGAAACTGCTCTCCTGTGAAAATTGGCTCTGATTTGAGAGATCCTCATCACAAAAGGAGGACGCTTCAGGAGAGTCTTGAACTGAACGAATTGGTGACTGACTTTGTTGAGAAAATATTTGAGGATATCTGTGAGAAATTCTAAGCAGTCCCACCAGTGAGAAGTTGAACGTGGTTGCCTTGTTTCACATCATTCAGCCCAGAGTTAAATACGTAAGAGATGTTAAATGAACACAGAAGACAGCTCTTCAAAAAAAGAGCATTCTCTTTCCAGTCTTGTCTCCCGAATTACAAGAGCCACCAGATCCCCACATCATAGTGCTCCTAGCAAAGGACACAGATCATGGATCAAAGTAACACTACAGGAATTTCACAGCGCAGCACAACTGGGACACTAATTTCAGAAACAAGTGACAAGGGGAGACAGATCTCATTGTGTGCTACAAATGGTTGCAATTCCACTGCCTTCACTGGAAGGCTTATTACACCAGCTGAAAATTTGGACCCAGCACCAGACTTTTTTATGATTGTGGCTATCCTGGAGTTGACTCACAAGGAGCAGCTCTGACGGATTCTGGGTTCCTTTCAGCACTTGAAGATAGATGGGTTCATAAGCATGGCATTTATGCTGCTATCAGGCACGTAGGTGAGCACGCTAAATCAGCCCCAGAACAATGTATGTTTTAAGGTCAGTTGAGCAGGAGAATCCAACTCAGTAAACAGTAAGGGCACAAAGGTTTTTCTTCAATGAGAAAAGCACCTGTTGCCTAAGATATGGTCAAAATTTTGAAGACCCAAATGGAGGGAAGCTCTGCCAGGTACGGTGCTTGCAGTCACTGTTCTGTAAAGCACACACCTGCTTGGCACGGCTGGGCTGCAGCCAGGAGCTGTTTTGGGGCTAACCCCAAACCTGGATGACCCATGAGGGTCTCAGGATTAGCAGAGCAAGGACACCAGCTCTGAGGAACCACCAAGTCTGACCCTTACTCCTAGAAGGGAGGGGCATAAGGGTCACTGAGGTAGTTGAGCAAGTCAGACCCCCTTTATAAGGCTACACTTTCAAACCCAATGTCTGAATAATCCTGGTTAGCCTGGGGAGAAAAAGATTGTTTCCATTTAACCCTCAAGCATGTAGTTCAGCCCAATCTAGCTTTAAGGAACTGACAAATTCTGAATGATACCAATAAATTCAAAAGGCAGTGTGTTCTTAAAAGGAATACAGGAATACCAGGAATTGGTTGGTAATTTATGCAGGAATAATAAATGCAGAAGTCAAACAGGATCTTCATTAGGAATCATTCTAGTCAGAAATGTAAGTGGACAAAGCCATGCAAACTATCGCTCTGAAGAGCAAGAACTGATGTCTGTGGGGATAAAAAAGAAGATTAGGAAACCATGGAGTGGCAGGAACAGATGGGTTTTTTTGAACTGAACTTCACTTAGTTCTAATCTCCCTAATTCCCATTATTATTTTTAGGCAGAAAAAGGTTTCATCTTCCAACTGTAATTGCCTTGCTATTTTCTGTGGTATTGCAAGTCTCACATTGTATCCTCCATGTATTATTTTTGCTCCTACATTGTTTTCTTTTTTATATAATTTACCAAGGCTGATTCTTCTTTCTAATCTCTCTGCAGTCTCCTATTTCACTGCTAAAACGTTGCCTTGAGATGACTGATGACATGTTTGACATTTACATTTTACTGGAAAGAATATAGATTGCATCTCTCTTATCTGTTCCTAAAACATTTCCCTCCACAGTCTCACAACAGGTTTTTGGGGACAATAGTTGCATCCCCATCAATTTTCTCCAATTCATTACATATTTCTTCGAATACTGACTTTTCAAAGTTTAATATTTGTGTGCCATTACTCTTTGTACATATTGTAGCCTCATGAATATTTCAAATCCAATAGCAGTACGATCACTCAACCTTATAAAAGCTCACCAGCATGTATCTTATTTATCATATAGGTCCTGCTTCTATTCCTGGGATTGTGTCCAAAATATCCTCTGAGATTGTTTTATCTTATAATTTGTATAAGTGAAAACAGCCTTACACTAACACATGTCTCTTTTCTCAAGCATTAAGCAATTATTATTCCAGTCAAACTTGAGGTAATTGAAATCCTTTGTGATCAGTGTGCCATCCTTTTAATGAGTCTCCACAAGTATTTCTTGATTCTCCTGCTTAGGATCATACCTTTAACCACCTCTGGACTCTATTTTAAGTCCAGCATCTCAGGTTTTTTCTTACCAGCTGAAGTCCAAGCATGATACACCCCCCTATCTGTTCTTCCATTTTTCTGTGTACCCCACTGCTGAGCTCCAGCCGTAAGATTCTGTAACATTTCATTGACTAATATTCCTTTAAAACTTCTCAGACCTCTAATTTACACAGGATTTTACTTCTAGCAGCTCGCAAACAAGAGTGAAGATTTAGAGGATTCTCTTTTTATTGAAGAAAGTAATTTAACATCCCACTCTGAATTTGTTTAAAAGCACCAAAGAGCAGAAGCTCTTCCTGCAGCTCTTACTCAGAGCAGGCTGAAGTGGGTGCTCTTTGCCACAGTGCTTTCACTCACTGGGGTGACCTGTGGAGCGTGGGCTGCTTGGTCAGGCCACAGAACTGTCCCTGCCACAGTCGCGGGTGCTGTGGATTCTGGCACGAGTCAAGGGTGCTGCATCCTGCATTTCAACTCACTCCTCACCTGCAGAAACTCAGGCTCCCTCCAGAAGCAGGCTGGGGTTCCTGCCATAGCTGGGGCTGTGAAGGGGGACCCAGCTGCTCCACACACGTGGTGAAAGGAGCTCAAAACTCCTTAACTTCACCACAGCCATCGAGCTTACACATGAATAAACTTGCTGCAGCAAGATCAAGTAGTACCTGAGTTATTTCCAAATGATGACATTATTGTATCCATCTGCCAAAATCTATGTCTGTTCACCAGAGAGTGCTGGCAAGAATGGATGAAGAACCGGCCAGTTAATGAACTTCTCTGCATACATCTGCTGGAAAAATACAGAATATTTTACCACCTGCATAGGAGAGAAGCAGCTCCACTGAGGAGCCAACTTCAGCCGTGTGAGCAGCAGCTCCCAAGAGACCACCCAGCAGATGGGTGCAAAGCCCCTCGTGGCTTGAAAACATTTTTCACAAATTTATTTCTTATAAAACTCAGTCTCTTTGTAAGATCCACAAGCTGCCATAGGTTTAAATGTAACTGTAGCGAAATAGATTAAAAAACCATTTGCCAGACTAAGTAACAGGTGCCCAGGTCTATACTTGCTTCAAAAAGCTGCTCTGAAGCCAAGGCAGACACGAAAAGCAATACAGAATTTCAGAATATGTTGGTTTTCTATGCCTGTCTGGAAAAACAGCTCAATAGACTATGATAGGACAGAGTTCTCACCTTCCAGATGAACAAGGCCATGAAAATTCCAAAACTTCCCCTTGCATGGTGTGGCATGCAGGAAGCTAATGAAACATGGCAAAAAACTTTTTCTCCCTACACACTTTCTTCCAGATAAAGAAGATGCTTTACCCTGCACTGACACAGTAAAAACCTCCAAAACAACTGTGATCCTAGTAAAAAAGTCAGTTGCTGAATAGTACAAACTGAGGGCAAATAAAAACTATTTGGTTAGAGAATTCCACAGCTTCCAGTAGCTTTATTTAGCATTTTAATCCCACTAGGCTTCTCTAATTAAAATCAAATTAATTTCCAAGTGATGCCAGCATGCTGAACAGCTCATATTCCCCGGGATCTCTGTAAGCTCCACACAGCCCCCCACCTGCCAGTCACCTCTTGGTACCAATCATCAAAAACTATTCATCAACATCCATCTCTCCAGGTTCACCTACAGAAATTAAGGTCATTTACTCTCAAAGCTCTTGGCTGTTATCCTATATTACCTAAAATTCCTCTTCCACAATATTTCTCTGCTCTGGGATTGAAGGAAGTGGGAACAGGGAGTAATAGGGGACTATGTGCAAGTTTTTCATTTTTACACCACAGCCTTTCCAAACCCAGGGTGAATCCTTTCCTGAAGCACCTGGATATGCTCAAATGCACAGAATTCACAAGGAAACAGTCACCCAGATGTCCACCTCCAGTTACCACAACCCCCACAGTTCAAGACTTCCCTCTAAGACTCTCAGCGGATTAAACTGCTTTTCATTTAGTATCTTTTCCTAAATACAAGGGAACCCCAGACTGCCTGGTGCATTTTTGTATCTCCTTATGGAGGCAGCTCCATTTCAGCAGCATGTAAATCAGCATTGCACATTGTGAGCCGTTTTCTGATCCTCCAGCGTGAAAGTCACTACGTGGGAAGCTGTTAATAATAACAATGAGGTGGCTATTTTAATTGCATTTAAGTATCCCTCTCTTACACTACTCTTCTTTAAAAACTATGATTCAATCATTTAAGTTATTAAGGCAAGATTAAAAAAATCAAAATAATATTTGGGAGAAGCCAGACCTAGGTACAACACTCTCACAGATTAAGGTGGGTGTATTCTGGGCTTTAAACAAAAAGCAAAGCACATCTCAGCTCTAGGAATTCACATTTAAATGAATCCCAGGGTTGAGTAGCCACAGTTTTGAGCATCACTTGGACTCCAGCCCTCTGGAGAGCAGCACAAGAACACACAGCCTGCAGTCACTGTACCACTCCGTGTCCTACAAGGTAAAACTAGTGGTGGTGCAGTAGAGGCAGTACAGCAATGATGCCTTCTAATATAATTTAAAAATAACAACCAAAAGTGCTATTAATAGGATTTCAGTGTTTGAGGTCTTGGGCTTGCTCCACGGACAGAAGTTAATTTCTCCATAAGAAAACAAGCAGCATTAAAAAAAAAAAAAAAAAAAGGCAGCAAGACTGCAAAAAGGTATTTGTTGGCTTGCGTGCAGCTGAAACCAACAACATTCACCTCCTGCAAACCACTCAGATAAATAACTACCTTACTCATCCATTCCACTTCAGGTATCTGTTCTGTGTATGTTTGGTCTGGAGGCTCCGTGAAGAATGTTATTGATCCTTTTAATGGGTAAGGACCTCGCTAAGTGATAAACTGTCCACCCACTTTCCCTAATTAAGAAAAATCCAATTACCACACACAAGTGTAAGTTGTGAGACTGTAAATACCACCCATCAGTCTTCAGGAGTCGGTACAACTGGCAGTATGTTCCCAAACCATCTGTACAGCAAAGGACTCATTAAAAATGACTTGACAACTTCTGTACTGGATTGCAGGACAGCAAGTTGACTGAAAAGCATCAGCCTTTGGAAATGGTAACAAAGCACCACAGAATTACCCACGCTCTCATCAGGAGAGAGATGTGCTCAGAGAGGGTTTCTAGAGCCTGAGGCAGAGAGTTCTCCTCCAAGTTCTCCTCACAGCCATACAGATCAATCTTCTCCCCACAATCCCCAAGAGAAGATGAAATAGAAAAAGCTCCCGGGCAGGTGGAAATGTAGAACAGCACTGCAGAACACACAGAACCCATGGAGCTGCTAGAGGGGAACAGAGCAAACAAGGGCTCATCCCTGGAGGTGATGTGATACCACACCTTGGAGACCGGGCTTCTAAAGTGACTCTTACAGGGGCAGAAGCCATGGGAAGGAACAGATCTGCAACATATAATCAAGATTTTGGGGGAAAAGGCAGGGATTGCCAGTGCAATGAAGAACATACAAAAATCTTGGAAAAAAAAAAAGTGTAAGAAAAGATACTCTTAAATATTTAAAGCAGGCTCTCCACTCCTCGCTACAGTGCAAATCAAATTCAGGGCTCAGAGCAGAACAAGGCTTTCTTTCCTTTCTTACTTCC
This sequence comes from Cnemophilus loriae, assembly GCA_013397755.1. Classification (NCBI taxonomy): domain Eukaryota; kingdom Metazoa; phylum Chordata; class Aves; order Passeriformes; family Corvidae; genus Cnemophilus; species Cnemophilus loriae. The sequence goes on from VZTF01001826.1 coordinate 638,696, forward strand.
ATTCCTGAAGTTCAAGAACATTACAGTATGATGGCAAAATTATTCTGCATTGATCAAAAGAATCTTCGGAAGGAGGACTGCAGAAATTCAGATCCTCCTCACCTGGGATACAGTGAATAAGTGCTGCCATGTTACAGATCACTCTAAGAAAAATAAGGAAATCATTAAATTCTGCTTAATTAAACAGGCAGACTTAAAATTTCTTTTTAAATTTTTCTTTAAACATTAAGAACAGCATAAAGGAGGAAAATTACACTGAAAGGTAAAACATCCAGTAAGGCAGACAGAGACAGTAATAGCAAGACTGACAAGCAAATCTATAACTGTGAAAGATGATACCAAAAGGACTATAGGAGTCTTAAGTAATCAAAAAGATTCAGAAGACTGAATAGTAATAAAAAAAAAGGGGGAAAGTGGCCATATGAAAAAAAAAAAGTGAAGAAAATGGAAAAATAACTGTAAATGCCAGGGCTAAAAGCAAAGGGTAGGAAAAAAGATACATCATCAGAGAATTACAGGTAAAGCTGGGATATGGCCTTCTAGAGAACTGCATTATACTTGTACCAAAGTAGGAAACCAGAGTGCCCAGATGGAGATCAGGCCTTAGGGAGTGAGAACTCCACCAGAGTGTCAGTGTAAGGTTGATACTCAAATGGAGGCTACCATGAACTGCTGTTCCAGTCTCACTGCACGGACTGGTACAGAGCAGGGAAGGTCTGGACAAAGGCATGCAAAATAGAGATAAAATGCATCCCTTTGTTCTGGCCAGTTGAAGAAATCAATGAAAGTTAGGAAAGAAACCTATCAACTTCCAGACAGGTTTTACATTATAAACCCTTTTTTAAGCACAAATAAACGCCACAATCTGTACCCCAAACTCTGCTTTCCAACAGTGTGTGAACACGCCGTAGGGGCAGGTCAGATCTTGTGGAAGCTCATGGCACCCGGAGGCAGGATCCTCTTGACACAGCTGTGACCACTGCGTGATCCTCCTAGAAACATTCACATCATGCCAAATACAAACGTGTTCTCCCTGGTGTTTATCTCCCAGACCAGGAAGAAGGTGTGCTCTACAGGCCGTGGGACTCGCAAAGAACCGAGACACCCAGCAAGGGAAAACACAGAATTAAGAAGAGGCAAGAGAAAGATGCTTCAAACACCAAATTGTCATGTCTTGATTTACATAGTGGACAAAAAGTCATGCACCAATACCCTCTAGTCCCTTGTCTGCATAATTCAGTACAAGCAAATAATACCAATCGAGGTGATTTGTTAAGCTAATCTACATGTTGCAATATTGATGGTGGATGTCATGCTTGTCTTACAAGGGTTAGCTTCATTTCCTTTAAAATTTGAAGACAATTCACTTCCTTTGAATACTGCAGGTGTATTTCATTGAATGGTTGAATTTTAACTGACTGAAAAATAACTATTTAAAAAGGACTTGTCCTGCACACAGGATTCAGCCCCCCTACACCTCAGCCAGTCCTCACCAGAACAGGGACGAAGGCCACAGATAGAAAGAGGGTCTGGGCAGGGTGTGAGCAATGGGTCAGTCCCTGCTCCATCCCCTACTCACCTGCACTCCTTAGGCTACACATGGCAATTAATCAGCATTCCCTGCTGTGTGCTGCCTGCCAGGGATGAGCCCGGGAGCACGGATGGAGGTCAGCGAGACAGGACTCGGAATTGATGGCTGCACCAGGCAGCCTGGATCAGAATTTATTTCCTTTGCTGGCAAGCACTAAACATTCCCTCTGCTGAAGAAAATAGTCACTAATGGAAATCCTGCCACCACCTTAATTATAACATCTCCAGCTTGGTGCCAGATTAGTGAGTAGCTGTGGAATAACATTTTTAAAGTTTGACTAATGATGATGTAGGTAATGACTGAAGCATGAAGGCATCAGCACCCAGAAATGCTCCAGGTTTGGACAAATTTGTCTTATTACATCTGAAAATACGACAAAAAAAGAAAACAAAAAATTGTGACTTGGGAATCGGGAAACTGATTTAAGGCATTTTATTGCCTTGTGATGATCAGATATGGGAAACCACCAACACTTAAAAGAGAATATTTTTAACCTGAAAAATGCTAAATAGCACATCTTACTAAGAAAATGCAAATGGATCATTTAGGATACTAATATCTATACAGAAATGTTCTCTATTTCTGTGCAAACAGTGAAATAAGGAGGAAGCTTCTGACATTACATTATAATTATATTTCACTTTTTTTTTCAGCAGCATCAGCTTCCACCAAAAAATGAAAACTGAATGGGAAAAAAGGCTTCTGAATAAAATGAAGATACACACAGGTCTCTGAAGTAAAGACCAGAGAAAAATGACATTAAAAAGCTTTCCTGTGTTCAAGGGATAAGTCCAGCAAAACTAAGAAAGATTAACTGCTCCAAATACATCTATGGTCAAGAACCAGGAAAGAAAATAAACAAATGCTTCCAGCTCATCTCTATGCATCATAAAACAAATTAAATTAGGTTTTTGTTCACTGTGTTGTGCAAAAAGTAATTTTATCAAGAGTCATTGTGATAAAGTCAGGCTGCTTCTCAATCACTGCACAAACAACTTTTTGCTCAAAGGTTATCTTCCAAGGACATTTTAAATACAAATATATGTGCATGAAGTTTCTGCCTTTCATACCTAGCATGTTTACTTCAAGTGTGTGCTGGGATAATAAATCTACCAATATTGTTGATATTGTTCTGGTTTATAAGTTTTATTAAAACTAAAGCTGCAGGAATTCTCACTGGCATAAGGGAAAGTACACCTTTTATGACTATCTACTGGCAGGATTAAAAGACATTGTGAAAAACAACCAATAAAGCTACAAATGGGAATTTTGTGTATTAGCCCACAGTTTCATAAATATAATGGAAGAGTAGATATCAAGCTGATATTTACATCTCTTCAATAAAGCCAGAATGCCAGAAGTAGAGGCACTCTAACACTGCTTAAAGAACTTCAGTTACAAGTTTTGCCAGAGTGAGACTCCTTATGAACTTGTTCCATGTTCACACAAGGAAGATGCAAAGTTTTGCCTTTTCTCCAGAGAATAACATTTTCAAATGTTTTCTTTATTCTCTATGTAGATACATTTCATATTTATAAAATCCACACCTTACCCTGACAAGCTTTAAGTGCTTTTTTAAGGTGTAGTGAGCAGGTTAAATAGTTGCTGCATTTTCAAAAGAAATGCAATGGTAGATGCAGAAATACAGGACCAATTTTCAAGATGAAAGCTAGGCTGCTAGAAGTCAGTTGGCATACATAGATATAGATGTGTATATATATATATATGACTGTAGACAAGTAAGATTGATAGATCTATATTAAGCTTTTGCATTTTGACAGTAGGATAGAAATATGCTAAATTATTTAGAGATTATTGGAAAAATGTATTTGCAAGAGAAGTTTGCAATAAAATTTCTCTCCAAGAGAAAATCCTACCAAGCAAGGATGTCTGGGAAAATTTTCAATTACAAAGTTGAGGAGGGGGAAAAAAATTTTAAAAATATTGAAGTGATTTACTGACTTCAGCACAAGCAATTAATTAACAGAAAGCGAGCTTTTCATCTAATTCAAGCTTCACTTTCAAAAGGATATATAGTCCCATGGCAAATATTTATTTAACCAAACTTGTTGCTGTGTTAACAAGAGATGTTCTTTAATATGCTGAATGTTACCTCTGTATTTTACACTAACTCTAATTGTTTTGAACAACGCAGTTGGGAAGTCAGGGCATGCACACAGGATCGAAGAGCTGCTGCACTCCCCACCTGACACACGGACAAAGCTCAGCATTCCCACCACGGGTTCTTGCCAGGTGGTGATTGTCTGGTCATATTACAGGTTCCAATTTCCAAGGTCTGCACACACCTTATATTTCTCCTCTCTGCTTCTACCTCCTATTATGGTGCAAACAGCTCTTTTCCCTCAAAGCCAAGTTTGGTGGGAGAGGTTTAACTTCCATGAAAACACTCCAAATACAGCATCACAAAAATTGCATGTATATATTTGATCACCACTAATGGCTGGTCTTGCTACAGAACAGACGAAACAGTTAAAAATCACTCAGTTTTAAAACAACAACAACAAATAACCCCACAACTTTTAAAGTCTAAAAATTCATCACTTGAAAGTGAGGATTTCAAAGCACAGGCAGTAATCACACTGTCTCAGGGAAATGAGAGATACCTTTTTTCCTCTCTTGCACACAAAGTGAGAGCTCTGCCTCCACTGCCAAAGCATTTTTGTGACAGCTGAAGCCAGTGAATCCTTTGGGTAACACCCAGGCTGAGTGAAATTGAGTGTCACAGACTTTGACCTTCAGCAATGTCTCTTCTCTAATTAAGAAAGCATGATACTGGGAAATGGAAAGAATTGTTTTGTTTGCAAGAAAAAAGCAATTCTGGCTGTCTTTCCTGAAAGAGGGGTATTTTTGCACATTTCTACATCTGGCAGAATAAGTGGAACAAAGAGCAGTGTTTGTAAGATAATTGAAATTTATGGTTACAAGCAGAGACAGACAAAGGTTAAAGACATAATTTTAACAATACATTGTACTTCACATACAAAACCAAGTGTGACACCCTGTCATCTGTTCACAGCAATCTCTGTCTCCTCCCAGGCTGAACAAACAACCAAACCCTGTAAATGTATTGCTGCTAAAAACACAGGAGGGAACTACAGCAACGCAGTATTCCCATGAGTTAATCACACATTTGCTCTGTGGTGACCCACTTTCAAATCACCTTGGGAAATGCGGGAAAGGATTTTAGTTATAGACTGCTAACAAATGGAGAAAAGAAAGGTTAAATGAAAATTGGAGCCCTATTTTTGTTTGTGCAAAACAGTCATTACCCAGCTGAACAGACAAATAGAATTATCAAGCACCAGTTACATGTTCACTTATAACTAATGGAAAAGGTCTGAGGCTGGGAGCTTTAGTGTTGACTTCCCTTAAAATTTGCACATAATGGCTTTTAAATTGTTGCAGAATTACTATGAGTTTGTGTATTCAGCCAGTGCTGTAATTCACCAGATGATGGGAGAACTGTCTAAGTTTTCCCAGCTAAGCACAAGTGAGAGCTAGAAGGTATCTTCAAAGATTACAAAGAATTATTTCAACAGTCATGGTATTTAAATTACTAACAGCTGAAAAAAGCCCAGCAATCAGGTACCAAGACTGAAAACTCCTCCTTTACAATCTCTTCTCTTCCCTTTCTTCTCCCTTGTCTCCCACAGTATCACAAACAGAGAGAACGTGCCCTTCACCTGAATTAAGAATAACTTGTTTACCATCAGAAGCAGAACAGGATACAGGTTTAGATTAGATACAAAAGTACCTAAAGGTACAGTCTAAGCTGTGGCAAAAATCAGTAACCCTGTGAACAAAATGTTCAATTAACATTAAAAACAATGCACATGTTAAGAGCTTGAGCTAAATTAATCAGTCACTTCTTCCATTTCAAATCTGTATTTGCATATGTAAACAGTGCAGCACTCACAGATTTATCTGAAATAAAATGAGAAAATGGGCAATTTCTCTCTAGAGGGGCAGATGTTGCAGTTGTTCTTGTGATTTTTCACAGATGTTCCCCTCCCAGTTTATTTTAAATGGGATTTCTATCTCAGTTCTGAAAATCCATGTTCTCATGCCAAAATGCAGGCAGCTGCTATAGGCTGTGTGCACATTTTGTGATACCTGCACAAATAGCCAGAAGCAGAGAGGAAAGGACTTCTGCACCCACATGTACCCACAGCAGGTTCCCACTGGGATATGCCCCACCCTGGCTTCCACAGCTTTTCTGTGGTAACTAAGGGGATGACTAATTGATCATCTCCATTAGGACTGAAAATTGTGGGATTTTTTACAAATATTACAAAATACCACAGGGTCCCAGAGCGCAGGGTCTCCGTGTTCTGAGCATTGCACAGTCCTCAGCAAGGAGCTTGCACCTGCCTCAGGAGCTTCCAGGACAAACAGATAAGGCAAAAGGCACCCTGCTGGTGTTCCCACACTGGCACAGAAAAGGACACATTCTTGGAGGTTTCAGGTTGCTAACAAACATGCTTCATGCCATTATCAGAGCCATTGCAAATTAGCAACCCTTACTGCTCTTGCACCCTAAAGAAGAAAAGAAATGAAAATGAAATTAGCGTTTTGAAAGATGATAGAACAGAAAGGGCAGAACAACCTTCTTCCTGAAGGTCCAAAATCAAGGACAGGAAATGAAGAATGTGAAAACCTCTCCACATCTTCCCCTAAGAAAAAAACCAAAAAAAAATGTCAAAGGGCAGCCTCATATGTTTTCCTTAAGTCAGCTTCCTCACAGACTGGGGGCAAGATCAGAGGGAGGGCCACACTCTTCCAGTGTCCAGTTTATCCTGCAGGGCACCTGAAAATATCAAATATCTTCCTGAAACACAGACATTCCCCCTGCCAGGCAGGTTAAAGGAACAGAGTGAAACCAAGCAGCAAAAGTATCCTAAGCAACACAAACCACACTTCAAAATAGCTGCCTCACAGCAGTTTTAGGGCCTGATTCACCTGCAGAGATATTAATAAGAAATACTATTACTTAAAGTTAATGGCAGGCGGTGAGCAGAGAACAGGCAGCACAGCTTTCAGGGAAGGGAACCCAAAAGATCACTTTGTTGGCTTGTCTTTGCCTTACCAGCTCCCAAGCTCCACAGAAGACAGAACAGGAGCCCAGTAAGACATCAAGACAGAGACATGGGCAGGAAAAGCTACTACAAATCTGAGAGAGATAAAAATGTGCACTTCCTAAGGGGAAGTTCAGGAATGAAAAATGGGTGCCTGCTGTAGTGCATTTCAGAGTGTCTGCAACCTCCTGTGCAGGCAGAATCAAAGCAGCCTGGACCAGACTGTCCCGTTTCAGCTCCTGCAGGTGTCCAGGGCAAGGAAATGAGGGACTGAAGGGTCACTAAAAGCAGACTGGGGAAAGACACCTTCGAGAGTGACACCATTGCTGTCCTTGTCAGCTTGGTGTGAGCAAGCTTGTGCAAGAGAGCAATGGTACTTGAGGGAAGCAGGAAAGCATAGCAGCTTTCCCACAGCCCAGCCTCTTGCCTACAGAATTCCAGGCTCCAGCACTGCGTGACCAACTTGGCGGTTCACAGTCACACATCACCTTCTACACAAAACTGCAGTAAATTTCATACAAAATTTAAAATGAGAACACAGAAAGGTGAAAAGTGCATACAGCTTCATAATCACATTTCTCTGCTTCTTTTTCTAAACCTCGCCTCTTGCAACATGAGGGATGGCCGGGAAATTGGAGACGAGGTGAAGTGGAGGGTGGAGAATGCTGGAAGGGACTCCATGAGACAGATTAAATGTTTCAGAATCTAGAGCTACACACCTGCAAAACCTCCTGTGAGATCATCTCAGCAGGTAATTGTAGGCAGAGCAGCTGTACACAGAGCTTTAGTGAGCTAAATAACCTTTGCAAGTTGTCTTGTTGACAAAAGTAGGTGTCAGGAACATGGATGCCTAAACCCTGATAGAAAGCAGATATGATCTGTACTTTCATCATTACCAGTTTACAACCACTCATAAGCACTTTTCAGAGCACAATCACCACCTTTCTTGCCCAGCACCCTGGAGTCTTGTTGGAAAACCAGTGCCTAGGGGAAGAGGCATGAGGTACAGCTTTTTTTATTTCTCCTTTCTAATGCAACTAGCACAGCTCTTTCAAAGTAGTTCTCTTTTCTCAACTACCATTTAAAATCTTTTTCTCAGATGAAGAAATAGAAGGGGAAAAGGTTTGTGGACACAAGCTCTGCAAAGGCTCCTGCTTCCCAGAGATTGCCTGCAGGAGTTAACTCCCCTCCAACTTCTCACTAGCACCACCCTTGGCTTCTAAAAAAAGTATTTTCCTCTCAAATCTATGATCTCATTTATCCTGGGACTGAAGTTCCAGCATGAAATTTATCACATCAGAAGCCTTACTACCCTGGCAACACACTACAAATATCAAGAAAGAGACAACAAGCAATGACTGGAAAAAAGACCTCTATTTAGAGAGAAGCATTGGACTACATGAAGATTCCCCATCTGAATCACATCACTCTCACTCCAGCTCTAAAAACTGTTCTCAGAACCAAATTTCCTTCCTGTTTTCTTCCCCTCTACATAGCCTGCAGCAGACACACTGCAGTTTGGGAACTGGCAGCCTGACATGGTTTCCTTGGGGAATCCACTGCCCAGTCCTCAAGGAGGGTCCTTCAGCACAGCTGCAGAACTTGGGGTGAACTCCCTGGCAGCAGCACCTGGAAGTATTCACCAGCAGACAAGTAGGTGTGGTAAGCTTTGGTAAGCAGCAACAACATCCCTCCTTCATTTGCCTTCTCCCCTCCCCAGTCCTACCAGTGGATCCAGCCGCTGATCTGGGTGTGAGTGATAACAAATGGATCTGACACAGAACCCAGGTGCGAACTCTCCATGGCACCTTGGGCACATAGGGAGGTAGAGTGGGTGCCTGGCATGACAACCATCGTGGGGCAAAGGCTGTTCAAAGTGCCCACCCTCCTGGAAACTGAAGCGTTGCCATCCTGCTTTTCCCAGGCTCAGGGGCTCATCAGAAGGACAAGCAGGGGTGGGAGGTGTTCAGGAAGAGAGCCGAGGGCTCTTGGGCAGCCCTGGACCAGGCTTCTTGCAAGCAGTCAAAGCAAACAGCTAAATACATGAGAACCAAGACTGTGGGAGTTTCTTCTCTGGAGTTTTACAAAAATAATTCAGTTGTAATTGGAGAAACTGGGATTCATGGAACATTTTCCTTTCCACCAGGCAGATGAATCTGTGATTTGTATTCTCTGATTTTAAATTAGATTCTCACCCATCTTCAGTGGATTTGATTGATACAGCACATGAGGCCACTCAGTAAAATGATACAGTGTAGATCAAAGCATGAAAGATAATTTTCCCTGAAATGTATGTAGCTAAGGGTAAGTTATGACTCTTTGTTTCACAGTTTACGGAACACAATTTCATTTAAAGCCTAAATCTGTCATTTCAGCATTGTTTATCAAAATGCATCCAATACCCTCTCTCCCAGAAGAATGGTGTCAAGTCAAAGGCAGAAAATCAAACCTGTACAAAGGCATTATTTCAAATATTTAACCATAAAATAAACCAGCTTGTGATTTGCATAAATATTATCCACATATGATGCATTTGATGCAAGCAAAAGTAATTCATCTGCAAGTTAAAGATCCAGAGTGGCAAAAGGTGCTGTAAAATTTATGACAGAAAGATTGCCTGATGTATACCTGAAGATGCTATGAACTGCCTTCACCTGCTTGTACATCTATATTTCATCACTTGGGTTTTTGTCATGCAGGAGATGAAGAATATTCCCAACAATGTTCATTTTTAATCTTCTTTCTTCATTACCTGTTTTTTTTTGGCTCACTGGCACTCTGGGAGTAGATTTTTCCTCAAAATTATTTCCCTGCCAAATTACTACGTGCAACATAATTAAAGCCACTCCATTTTGGATTTTATTTTTGTTGGTTGGGGTTTTTTTTCCATTACAGAAACACAAGGCTGGTTGGTTCAAAAACAACCTTGCAAACCACGCCGGCACTTCCCTTCTTCTCAGTAAAGCTGCATCACCCCTTTGAGTAAATGTTTACAAACTTAATAGGCTAAAGTGAATTTGGGAGAAATTACAGAAAGAAAAGAATAGTCACAAGAAAACACATGGAAAGAGGAAAGAGATGACAAAAATAAAATCCCCACTATTCTATGCTCCTATTTTAAATTTTTTTCTTTTGTAAAATTTTTGGTGTACATTTTATTAAGGACAACTTTCACAACAATCACTTCAGCCCTGACATTACTGAAATGGAAATCATATGCCAAGTCTGTCTTCTGTTGTACCTGTGGATCCCTGGATCCTTCAGAATTACTTTTGGGCTCAGGCTGGAGCTGTTCCACTAAAACATACGCAGGTCACAGATTAAGGATGATTAAAGTCAGTCATGCTTTGATCTTTGCTAAAGAGCAGCCCCAGGGGATGCCTTGGCTGTGGTCAGGATGTTTCCATGGCTGTTGGATTTGTTCTGCCTTGGCAGAATCATACCTGCAGGGCTATGAGAATATGTGATGCTGTCACAGGTTACAGGTACGTACAACAACGCAATGACAACATATTATCAAAGGTGTGATCTGATCCTGTCCTGCCAACCATTCCAGAAAAAAAAAAAAATCTCTCATTGGATCAATCACCTCCAATGGACAACAGCTAAGGGAGCAGGATCCAGCAGCCTGGGAAAATCTGTGCTTTCACAATCCAGCTACCCTCACAAATGCAACATATTCAGTCGAAGCATATTCAAACATACTCATCTTAAAACATATTCGTATTCAGTTAAAACACTCGCTCATGTCTTCAAGCTCGAGAGCTAGACATTGAAGAAGACATTAAGCAATTAAGCTGTCACACAGAAGCAGCATTCAGGATCTAATGGGACAGAGGACAGATGCTGTAAAAAAGTGCAAAGCACAGCTCAGTGCACTCATATTGTTAAGGCTCACAGAAATTCAAGGAGTGTACAGCACATCCTTGACACACGTTGTTTAGCTGCAGCCTTGGGAGAAATGGCAGGCAGAGGCTCTCAGGGCTCTGAACCAGGTCATTCCTTCTCCTCAAGCAGAGGCTGCCCAGCTCTGGGAGCTGGAGAAGGCCAGGGGCTCTCCCTCAGACACAACAGTCTGGGTGTGAGCTTCTCCCACACCATCACCTCCACCACTGTTTCCATTCCCCCTAAAGGCTTTCAGTGAGGCTTCCACACGGAGGAAGGTGTTTCAGAGAGTTTAGGCTGAGGCCCCTGAGGAGATGGACTGCAGAGAGAAGCTCTGCCTGCTCTTTACCTCTTCCCAGCAATGGGCACCTGTTCTGGAAGAGCTCTGGATAAGGGATGCACTGAGGTCCTTGTGCAACAACTGCCAAGGAACGCTGACCCTGTGCAGCGAAATTCTTTGCATTTAACACCAGTATCTGGACAGGAGCAGGGTGTGCTGGTCTCAGAAGGAAGTACAGACACACACACCAGAGTTTCTGTGCCAGTCAGACAGGTAACACTGCCCTTAGCTGGGACACGTGGTGTTCAATTTAATTAAGCTTCAGGAAGGCTAGAGATAAAGAGAGGAACTCAGTCATTAGCTTGTGTCAATTCCCTCTGCTTCAGCACCACAACTCTTTCTCCTTTCTATGAAAAATAAGCAACTCCCTGTCTGAAGCACTGAAAGGCTGAACAAACCCCACACAGAGCCACAAGAAATACACTGCCTTTGCAATAAACTTTTGAGAGCAGGAAGAAAGAAAAGAACAAATTTTAGATTCACTAAAATATTGTGATTAGTCGATTTTCAGACTCTCTTGCCATACAAGGCAGCCTGCAGGGCAGTCAGCCAGCCAAGGTATTTAGGCAAGATATACCAGAAAACAGGATTTTTCTTCTAACATAATTCATCAATGGAAACAAATTCATGTTATTACCAAGCATAAAACCCTGCACAAAGCTATAAAAGCAGAGCTTTTGTTCTGCTGCACAGGAGGAGAATCAGGGTTGCTTATTACCCTGCGAGAAGTGCCTACAGGAATCCTGCAGGAGGTTTTGTTAACAATACGCTACTTTAACTGTCAGCAGAGGGACTTCATTTTAAATTTCTACTTAATAGGTTTGTCAGATTTTATAATCAGCTAAAAAAAGTCTTACATGGCCATAGCTCGTTCAGCTACTTAAACTAGAGAGAAAATGTTCCCTTATCATAGTTTAATAGAAATACATAAATAATTAAATCTGAGTCAAAACAAAAGCAAGGTAAGAGATGCACAGATTTTTACCCTTCTGCCTTATGTCTATTGATGGAAACATCACAAGGGATTCCTTTCTGTGGACAGAAAAGGCAGCCATACTTCCAGACATCACTTATTTTTGGTGTGGAGCCACATCAGTTTGGAGTCTGAAGTGCTGGATAACATCTGACAGTCCCTCTCCCACCATTTCAGCTAAATTGTAGTTACTTAGTTATGTGCAAGTTCTCAGCTGCACCTGCAGCCCTGCTGAGCCCCCACCAGCAGGCAGGGGTGGTGGGATCAGTGAGAGGCTTGGAAACACAAAGTCTCTGCAAAGCCCTGGAGGAAGTGTGTGGTGGGAAGTTCTCCAAGTCCTGCAATGAAACCATAACCCTCCCGCACAGCTTTAGCACCGTTAATGCATCTCCAGTCCTCTATATTAACTGGAGTCTACATGCTAATTTAAATTTTTTATTTTAACCTCAAAACGTTTCTCCCTTCCTTCAAATATGTCAAAACAAGGTGGAAGCTTTTTGGGAGAAGAGATAAAGACTTTGAGAAAGTCCTTTTTTACAGCTAGAAAAGTGTTATGAATTCTTTTGGTTCCTGACCATTTCAAATCTCAGATTAGCCCTATCTATTGGAATGATCACTGCAGTGCTAAAAAGTCAAAAAAACCCCAACTCTGTGTTTATTCATCTTCAACACATGCCAGAGGTTCAGGTCCAAGCCACCTTGCACAAAGGTTAATACTGTTCAGCTGGAGATTCCACATACACCGAGTCCAAAATCTCTGCTCTATTTCACATACTACACCATACAAATGTACATCTGCGTGGCAAGCACCAATCCATAAAGTCTCTCATCTGTCACACACCATCCTTTCACGTTCAAGCAAAGCCATTTACCTTTTCTTCTTACAACAGCAGGCTGTACTTGCCAGCATGAGCATCTACATCACACCTGACAATAAATGGGAGCCACTCCTGGGAAATCCAATGATCTAATTGAAACAAGCAGCCTGTCTTGAAAAGCATTTATTATTCATTGTGGCTCCATTAATACTGTATAGCACAGAAGTGATCACATTGAAAAGGTTACTGTCAGAGGAGTAAGGAATCTCTTTGTCAGTACAGGAAGGTCAACATCTAAGCCTTGGACTGAGGCAGACAGTCAGTCATTTATACACAGCGTGGTGAAAAATGACAGAGCTGGAGACAGACCCACCACCACTAGAGCTTCACTTTGAATTATTCAGCAATCCTTTTGTTCTTCTCCATGGAACCTGACAATAGTTTGCATATTTTTAAATTGCCCTGATAAGGCCATGAGAAATGTACTACTGATAAAAGTGCAGAATACAAATTGGTGCTGGATTTACTTAACTGCCCACAATAGATCATCCTGACATACTTTTCCCCTTAAGCAACAACATGGAGGGAAAAAAAAGCAAGCAGTGTTTCACTTCCAAGTGTGTACCAGACAAATGTTTCTATTTCAAGATAAAATATGAAGCATAAGAGAGAAAAGGACAGCCCTAGTAGGAAACCTTTGTCATATGTGCAAATGCATGTATTAAAAAAAAACCTTTAAAAATCAAAGTAATTTCATTACTTACATTAATTCCTGCAGTAGGAAGAGATGACAATATGCCCTAACAAAAGGGTGGGTGAAACTGTTTAAGATGGGGAGACAAGAATCTGGATGGAGGGTCTATACCTTCCTTCCCACAACTCCCTCTGGATCCAAATAAATTTTGAGGTCTCTACACAAAATGCTTCCTTCTAGACAGGGCACAATACAGGCTGTGAAGGATCTTCCCTGGAAGCATTCCAGCTCACACTCATTCCCAGTACCCAGGGTTACTGCAGGAGGAAACCAGCATAATTTGCAGGGGGTGGGTTTCCAACATGATGATGTTTTCTCTGTCTCTGGCCTCTCTCTCCCACGTTCCAGTTTCCCAAAGCCATCCTCAGGTGAGCAGGCTGCCTCACCTGCATGAACTGCACAAGGCAGATCCAAGCTGGGAATTCACTGTTTTCACCCTTACCAAATTTGTGAACGTGTTGTCAGTGGTGCATTCACTTTGATTCCAAGGAAAGACCAATTTCCCTAGATTAACCTGTGAAAGCAGGGGAGTGGAGGGAGGGGAAACTCAACATCTTTGAAAGGGATAACACCTAATCGACTAACTTTCTGATAATTAATTAAAATGTTACCAGTTCTCTAATTGAAAAATTCTGAATGTATTCCCCAGAACCTTCCATTACTTTTTTTTCCATTACATTACTCATTAAAGGATACCTGCTACAGATTACCCCTTTCAAGCACAATCTTCCTGATAAAGAAAGTCAGGAATGCTGGCAAGGTCAGATGCCCAGCTAAACCCCAATGAGAGCAGGCAACCAGTGATTAAGAGTGCTTGGTAAGATTTAGAAAACATCAAACTGATAAATGATGGCTTTCCAGATTTAAGGCAGAACACGTGCAGTGTGGTGCACAAGTCAATACCTCCCCATGAATAATGGATTTGTCTTGTGAGGTGGTCCACATGCAGCCTGTTAGTTCTCTCCCACCTCACAGGAATTAACTTAAGCAAACAAGCTTTAGGTAGGATCTACTTATGCAAGATACAGAAGGAAGGGGGGTTATCTTCTTCAGATGATAGATGTCCCATAACACCTCAATCCTCTCCCTTTATTATTTTTTTTTTTTGGTGGGTTACAAAGATTTTACTGCTTGTTATTAATAGTGGCTTTAAATATACACTTAATATCAGTGTACTTCTACTCCTTCTCAGATGCACAGAATCCATCACAACATGAATTCATAATCACCAGAACAGTGAATAACTATTTTTCACGAGTGTAAGTTATTTCTGTAGATGGTGCAGTACAGGCATTGCCTGTGATTTGTCTCTTAATTGATATGTTTGGAGATCAGGGAGAGGGAAAGAGCTCTGAAGTGTGTTCCATCACACCCGGGAGACAGCTGGCATGGCTGATATCTCTCTCCTTTTTTTCTACCCGTTTCATCATTTTTTCTAATCAATATGAATGGTCACACACTGGTAGCACTATAGGTATGAGGTATTTCACTCACCCTGGTACAGAGGGGTCATGGCAGAGACAGAACAAGTCTGCAGCCACAATTTAGGGCATGCAGGACATGGGAGGGGTGCTCGTGATGGAGCATCCACGTGTAGAGATGTAGCCACTATGGCATGGAAAATGAGATCTAAGGGAGGAGTACTGAGGGACTGGAGCCCTGGAAGAGCCAGAGATTGATGTCACCCTCACCCCTTTATAAAGAAAATTAGGCAGACTGGCAATGAGAAGGTGCCTGCTGCAAAATAACATTTAACACTAATATTTTGCCGAGGCAGAGCTTTGTGGGGAAGCAATTAATATCATCCTATGCACAAAGGCAAATGAAGAGCACAGGACTCAGAGCCTGATGGCAGACATGCTCCTTGAGACAGAGGCTGTCCAGGGCAGAACTGGGCTGGGAGTTCACCTGAGAGCTCTTGCACGGCCAAGCTAATCATGAACTTCAGCATCTTGTTACAGCAGAGCCTTATTATTCTTTATCTGGCATGCCATGCTTGGATGAACATAACTAGGCTATGTCTTCCAAGCAAATTATTGCCCATCTTCATTGTTTTAAAATAATCCTTGCCCACAGAGAGATTATTTCAATGAGTCAGAAATTAATAAACAGAAAGACGTGACAAGCCGTGTTTGCTAATGGCACATCTCCAGTCACAACAGGGACTCAACCCTCGCTGGCACCTTCAGCTGTTAAACCATATCTGTTAAACAAAAACAAAACTAAAAATCAGAAAACCAGACAAGGATTCACGTTGACTAAACAAATTATACTACCTATAAATTTTCTCAAAAATCGGTAATATTTCTGCTACGAGGTGCACAGGAATGGAAAATATTTTCTCAACCAACATGCCATTTTGAAGATAAAACAAAACAGAATATAGATACACATCTTTATATCACCAGGTTCACCCACTGACAGCCTGCCTGCCTGGATGCTGGGCATCTGCTTTGATTTAGCAGTTTGGCCCCCTCTAAACCCAAGACTTAGAGCCATGGAACAGCTCCACCTGAACTGGAGGCAGTGGAAACAGCAGCTTACAGACCCCAGCCTGTGTGGGTGAAGGAAGGAGAAGCACCTGCAACTTGATTGCCATGAGCAGTTCCAAAGGAGTTCAGGTCTTCAGCTCACTGCTATTCCAAAATAAAACATCAAACATGCTACTTCAAGGAACAGTGGATGCAACTTCACAGAACCAATATTAATTCAGTGAACTAAAAAGAAAAAAACAACCAACAAAAAAAAAAGAAAAAAACCACCGCACACAAAAAAACCCAAAACGAAATAAACCACAAACAGTTCTTTGTTTCCTTTTCCAAACTTTAAGGAAATAGGTCTTACAGCTGTGCTTTGTGTACTGAACATGCTTGTTCAGCAATGGTTTAATGGGGAAACCTGTACAAACCTTTGAACTGTGATTATGGTGGTACATTAAGGTTTTCAGCCACTGGTGGAGTTTATGGTCCCTGCACATGTCACATAATATACGGCTTGTCTTACACACACAAAGCACACACCATAACTGCAAACACTTGCCCGTGGGACAGACTGCTTTATGGCTTAATATGCTTATGGTTGTAATAAAATTTATTTTAGGAGAAAGCAGTAAAACAAAATTTAGAGAGTAGAATAATGGGATAATTATGCTCTAAAACCAAATGGGCTTTCTTTATGTCACTGTTTCATAAAGTCAAAACAATTTATTATAGCAGTACCTCGATAACCTCACTACCTATTGGTCAGTTGCCACTTCCATTATAAATTCTGCTTTTCAAACCTTCATAGAGCACTGCAATTCCTACTTGTATTAAACTAAAACTTGCCATATCGACAAGTTATCAGCACAAATGCAGTTCTCCACACCTCAAATAGCTAAAATCCATTTTTAGGATCAGGATATATTTGGGGGAGAGGGAGTCAGGGGTAGAAGGTTTGCTTCCAGGAACACAAGTGAACAGTAAGACAATATTAGCTATAGAAATACCATGGCCTTTTCAAGGTTCTCAGTGCTCCTGGCATTGCAGGGATAAGGAAGGGAACAGGTCCTTAGGCTGGTTAAAGTAAAGCCAATGGAGCCAAAAGCAGGGGCAGTGGGGAAGAGAGAGGAAGCCCAGTTATTTCTGTACTAGGCATAGTACTGTATCATGTATTTTACAGCTTAGACAGGGAGGCCATGGCCTGAATTTCCCCTACATGCAAAATTTTTATTCACTAGAAGTTGAGGAATCCAGAGCAGTTTCTTAAGTGAAAGAGGAGACGAATGAGGCAGAAAAAAAAAACAAACACTTAAAAGCACCAATAGGCTCTCAGCTCGATAGCAGAATCCTCCTATAAACAGTAATCTCATAAAAATTAATAACAGACATTTTTTCAAGAGAAAGTTCGGAGCATTCTGTAACACTTAGCATGCAAATGAGACAGTAGTAACATATGCATTCAGGCTGAACATTTGATAAGTTCCAAGTTTTTGAAATGAGTCTTACAGAAACAGATACTGACATTTCTCATTCCTCCCATTGTTCCTCGCTCCTGCTTCCTTTAGAAGCAGCTGGAGGTTCAAAGTTAGCTCTGGGATGCCTTCCTCTGCACAATCTCTTTCCCTTTGCTCTTCTCCTTTGGGCAGAAGCAGCCCAGCCCCGGGCCAGCCACAGCCTTGGAATGGCAAAAACCTGAATTGCTCCCCACTGCTGGGAAGCCCCGTGCTGGCCCTGGTGCAGGGGGAAGATGCTGCTGGTGATTTCAGCAGCGCCAGTCAGGGTCCAGCCACCGACTGAGCTCAGCACCTGAGAGCCAGAAATGATCCCACAGTCAGGCAGAGAACTCCTTCCCAGCATCCAGCAACAAGGCAAATCTTTCAGGCAAGAAGAGTCTTCACGATTCCATTTTAGCAAAACAATCTACAAGTCTGTTCCACATATTATCTGTAACCTTGTGCACGCTTCTTTCGTGTCTGCCTATTAAATTGAGTGGGCACTCAGCACCTCCACTGTTCATCAGAAATCAGTAACACTGTCCTGCTGGAGACATTCTACAGAGAATAATGGTACTACAGGGTCATCTAGAAAATCACTACTTCCTTCCCCATGCTGTGGCAAGACTGCAGGGAAGTCCATGCAGTCTAAACTTCCATATTAATTCTGAAGCTTTCCAATTTACCACTTCTTCACATCAAATATAGATTAGTTTCTTTAATTGCCCTGTGTAAATTCATAGCTGAAATATTTGACTTGCCCAGAACAAATTGTCTGTCAGGATGATGTTTTGCAGCCAAGCAGATAGCTTAATTGGATATTTAACTTAACTGCAGGCTTTGTTTCTTCATATTTCAGGGCTTATTCCTTAGTGTTTGCTGAATTATGCATTCTGAACACATCTTTAGATAGCCCGACTTTAAGTGTTCTGTTATTCTTTGAAAATAAACGTTTCACTATTAGCTTCTAGCTCCCTGCCATTCCCACAGGATTTTCCCATATTCCAAAAAACCCATGACAGGCAGGTCCCTTCAGGACATGAAGCACAAATCAACTCTGCTGCCTCCAGTTAGCATTTGGAGAATTACAATCTAGAAACATTTATCTGCAGATGAGAAACGTCCCTGGCAGCGAAGCAGGGCACGTCTGGATAGGGCACAGATCTGCAGAGGTCTAGCAAGTGCAGGCTAACTCAGCTGACAGAACAGGATATTCCCTAAATCTTCTGCTACTTCTGTGATCCCAGACTTCCTGTGTCAAGAATGTTTGTTTACAGCCACAAACTTCACTCTGGAGCTCAGCGGGTGCATCAGCTGTGCCTCCTCCCCACCACAGGCACGCAGAGCCAGAACCACTGCACACCTTCACACACAGGCAAGCCCTGGGAAAAGCAGTGGCAGCCAATATTTCACCCTGTGTCTCTGACTCCCCCATAGAGCTTTCATCAGGAAAAGCAAATTGGCATTTCAAACCCCAGCCTCCTTTTCCCTTTGCTGCTATCAGGGTCTCGAGAGTACAGTTTATTGGCAAATTATTAACCACCCACAGTCCATACAACACACTACCAACCCAAGATGCCAAACTCAGACTCAATGGCCCATGTTATAACCAAAGGAGGAAGCTCTGGAATGTCCTTGCTCTCACCAGATCCTTAAAATTCTCCTGATGAAGTTTTTAATATTTTTGTGTAATGATAAGCGCATAAGAGAAAACAGAACATATACTCAAAATTTATATCCCATAGCATATGGCAAATTGGATCAAGAGCTTAGTAAAGTGAATAAATTACATAGATTGGGATGCTTCTGATTTTATTATCAACTTTGTCTTTGGGCATCTGTTCTCTTTGAAAGCTGCACAACTTTTGCTGGAAATGGCCCCCCCTCCTCCTGCTTAGCACAGTGTATGAGTCCATTGTCTAACTGACTGGATGTTTGCTAATAATTTTTCAGCATCACTTATTCAGATACTATTGATTTTCAATTGCATCTAATTGCATGACACTCAGAACCCACAGGTAAGAAGCTTTGTATTCTGTGAGATGAGGTCAAAATAATAATGTCGAAAGTCCAGCAAGTCAGAAAACCCACTTCCATAAGTCTTACGGGCACTTGTAAGTACATAACACTTTTAGTGCCCCAAGTACAGCCAACCAGCTCACAAAGGTTCTCTGAATGACATCCTAGCATTAGATCTCACACCTGGATTTACAGGCAAAGCAACACCGGTTCTGCCTAGGACAGTCTACCTGAAACCCATCCAGGAGTTGAAAGCCATTTGCTCTGCTGATTTTTTCATTTTTATACCTTATTATTAGTAATGACAAGATAACCTTCATGACTATTTCATAATTTGCTTTTAACCAAGTTCTACTTCATATTTTTCTTTTACTTCATTACATGACAGAACATGGCCTTTTTGAAGAAGATCATTGCAATGTAATCTCTAATCTCTTCGTCAGGGTTGGAATACAGATTTCTGAGAATATAAATCGATGTGGAATGAAACAAATCTGCTCCACAGAACAGGGTGCACAAGATGAACTGAGTGCTCAGTTTAAGTGTGAAGGCAACTTTAATTTAGCTGTAAAGCTGCGTTGTATCCTCCTTTGATAAAAGGAATGCACTGCACATAATACATCACTCGAAATGCCCATGTAGTTAGAAAAGGAGCAGCAATGGTCTTATCAGTCCAAAAGCATCTTATGAAGGGAACCACAGTCTTTTGACTCAGTTATGATAAAAATTAATAATGAACACCTACTGAAACCAAGACAGAGAACATAATATAGAGTAGATGGTGAATGACACTATATATACACACACAGAGCTGAGATGTTGCTTTTCGAATAGTTAATGAATAATTAATGGTGCACTTGATGAAATGAATTTGCTTATTTTCATAATTTCCATACTGTCAAACCCTTTGCACCTACATCAAAAAAAGGGACAGGAGAAGAGAAGAAAATGGCAATTTGTTTGAAAGCCTGCTTCATTAATATTCAAGATCATCCATTTTAAAGCAGCCATTTACAAATCAAACAGTCAGTGTGTGCCATTTTGCATACCAACGATATTGTAATATGAACAACATCAAATTCCAATTACAAGCACATGAAGCCAAAATCAGCTCTCAAGTAAAAGTAGGATAGATGAACAAAAATGCTCTAAATTCTTGCTGTAGGACTTGATAGAACTTTTGAGCTTTCTCTCTGCTCAAAGAAAATTATTCCTTTGTCCCACAGGCCAACACAAAGAATGTATTTGGTTTCCCTAAATGGACCTGATTCTTTTCCACTTTACACCACTTTTCATATCAAATGAAAGGAAGCAAACAAACAGAAAATGACCTCAGCAGCCTGGCAAATGCTTTTGCTCATGTTCTCCCACATACCCTTTGCGGGATTTTACCCTACCTACTTCAGAAGTAAAATGAGATTACTTGAAAATATTTATGACACCTATTTCTATAAAATCCTGACGTTAAATATTGGACACAAATGCACAGATAAAATCTGCTTGTAGGTAGACATGCAGGAATAAGTATTCTTAATTCAGAGTGAAATTTAATTTTGCTTTTCTTTTAGTGTACAGAAATAAAACTGTAGGTAGAAGAAAAATCTGATTCTCACTCTTGGGGGCTATTCATTGTGCAGAAACTTTAGTGGTGATGTTCCTTATGACAATAAAGCCAGCTTGGTTTACATCCAGCTCTGCACAGAACCAGGACAGAGACTGTGCCCTCAGGGGCTCTTTATCTGGTGTGTGATAGGTGCAGGGCAGTAGGAAAGGAAAGCTGCAGTGACAGCCCCAAATCTTACTCCTCCAGCCATCTCCCAGTACACACTATTGCTTGGTGCTCAGGCTGCTCACGCCTCCATCCTCTCCTCCTGCTTAGTCTCCGTTTTGTCCTGTTGGCACCTCTAAGGAAAAGGCTACAGTGAAAGCCACTCTAAAATTGTCATTTCAGCATCTCTGCAGGGCATCTTAGCTTGATGTCATTGCAGTAGCTGTGATCTGGTTGCTTTGCCAACCTGTAGAAAAGCTGATAAATGCTATTATTACATTATTTCAGCAGATAGGCTCCTGAGCATATCCTGTCCTTCAGAAATACCCATCACAAGTGCTTTGTAGAAATATTGGCAATTAGTAAACAAAGACTCACTATAATAAGTTAAGCCAAAGTACAAACTTACTGTAATTCTTCATTTAGTTTAACATATTTTCCAGCACTGACAGTATTTTTTAGCAAACCAGTAAAGACAGAGAAGCATTCTTAGATATGGGAGCAAGACTAAAGATCTTTCTTTAAATTCAGGTACGAAAACACAGAGCTTTGCAAGTTGTAAATAGAAGTGAGCTTTCCCTCCCAGCAAGGCCCTGCCAGTGTTTGGCAGGAGTTCCAAGTCAGTTACAGTCTTCTCTGAAACTAGAAAAAAATTCATTTGAAATAATGGCAAGCTATCAGAAAGTCATCTAGATTTCAACTACATAACAAAAAAAATCCCTGGGGTTCAAGCATGTTTCCTGAAGACATTAAGCCAAAGTTTCTTCATTCAGAACTCCTGGATTCAGGCTGACTGCCAGTGTTGAAAGTGCTGCCAAAGCGCCACAGACAGGATCCAGAAAAAAATAAAAAACCACCACAGAAACAAAGTCATCCAATCTACCTGGTGACATAGGGAACCTTCTTTCCATGTGGATTTTGCCCAAAATGCACATGGCAGCAGCAGTATTACAATTACAAATAATTAATGTGCTGCAGTGATCAGTAAACTTGCTAATTATCAGCTGACTTTCCATCCAATTTAAGCCATTACTGGAGTAGGGAACTCATTAATTCTAGTAGCAAACCAGTTGTGGTTGGGAAGAAGCTTGGTGCTTCAGTTTCCAGCTCTGCCCATTTTTCCCTGCTCAGGTAAACCGCTTTAATAGAGGCATGCAAGGCAATTAGACAGAGCAATCTATGACTACAGTGTAAAACACATCCGTTTATGAACAGAGGCTCCAGGAGACTGACTCAGTTCATGCACTTGAGGATCCACACAGCACATTCACACCCACAACCAGGCAGGACAAGGCTGCAGCCAAATGAATCTGAAGAATCAGGAGTTCTGGATACAGCAGTAAATTTAGTGCCCAAAATGTTTACAGAAGAGGCTGTATTAAAACATGCACTCTGTTGGTAAAGAGCAAAAGGAACCTCAGTGGCCTTTGTGGCACGAAGGTGTAGCTGGGATTTGTGTTCATGAGTAGGTACCAGCAGCTTCTGGAGGGTTTGGTGTGGCCAAGAGGCTTTATAATACTGATGATGCACAGAAGAATTGACTCACACAGCATTTACAGAGCAGGAGCAGCAGGACAGAAATGCTAGCAGGTAGATCAGAGGGTTGTTAGGAGGAGGAAAAAAAAAAAAAAACAACATTATTATAAAATACCTTCTAACCCAAACACTTCATTGCTGGCAGGAGGGAGATGCCTGCATATCACAACAAAGGACTCTGCTGTAGAGGCTCAGCAAAGCCGTCCACAGAGGCCACTGAACTGGAGCAAACTGATGAGCTGGAAGAGCAAAAGGGCAAAACAGGGAAGATCTGAGCTACAGAGCCCAGGCACCCAGCAGGGAAGGCTGAGGGATCAAAGCTCCAGTTTAAAGTCTGCAGACAGGAATAGAAATATTGACCAGCAAAGTTACACAGCTTCAAATGTAGAAACAGCAGGCAACTCCACAGAGGGTGGGAGATGCATTAAGGTGAACCTAGGCAGGATTTCAATCAAGAGGAGCAAGGTAACACCTGGTCAGGGGCTGAGAGGGCATGAAAATTAACCTCTGAATGCTGCAGAGGCTCTAAGCTGCTGAAAGAGGAAACGTCTGGTCCAAAGTGGACAAGTAGAAGAGACTAGCAGGTACTGTAGACATTCTGCATCAACAGACTTGGCTAACCCTGGGTAAATATTTTTATTAGATCAACACCTGATTGCTAAGTACTGCTTCAGACAAAGACCAGAATATTATAAGAATGGTAAAGACAAGTACTGCTGAGCTGGAGAGCACATGGCCATCACTTGCATACCTGAATCTGGTGTGGGCTAGCTCTCATTCCATTAAAAAAAAGAGCTACCAACTGATTTTGGTTACCATTAGCAGAATTCATGTTTTTTTAAAATCTCTCCCAGAAAAGTCATTTAGTCCTGTTTTAGCAATACAAGCAAAAAAAAACCCATAGTAGTGCCCTGCTTTTTTCTCCGATGATGCCTCTTTCATGGATGCAATTGTGTTTTCCTTTCTATCTAATGAGGATTTCCTTGACTCTGGTTTCAGCTCCCTTTTCACACTCAGTTACAAACACTGTATCTCTGCACTCATTTCCAGAGCATTTTAACACCCAGTATTTATCCCCATGAAAGCCTTTTAATCAAGCAACTTTTCAATCTTCTTTTTCATACTCTAAGTGGATTGAATTCTTATGTTTTTCACTTGAAGACACATTCTGAAACCTCTGAAGCATTTTTTAATGACTTTTTCCCAAACCCTAGAATTTTGCAACTTCCATTTTAAAAGTCTCCAAGACTATCTGCAACAGTTCTTTGCCTCTTGTTCCCCAAATTCCTGCTCATTATTGCCCAGAGTGCCACATGTTCCTGTTGCTCTGGGGTCCCAGACTTCTCTTGATTGTCCAGGATATTCCCTATCCAAGAGTCCCTACTGGATTTCTTTTGCCTCCCATGACATTTCATCCAACATCTCTCACAGCCCATGTCTTACACTGCTCTGCATGTAACAAAAACCAGGCTTTATTTAGCACAACTCATCTATCGCACCCAAACAACATTAAGCTCTTAAGTTACTTTGTGATCACTGAATAAACCTTAATTGTCAGGTCCTGGAACACGTCCCACAGAACTCCAGACCAAGCAAATGATGTCCTATTGGCATCTACGTGTGAGATTTGTCAGTTTGCCCATTCCTAAACCATACGCTTCAGAATCAGAACACTGTGGATTTCTAAATCAAATGTCTTTAAACAGTTTAGGGAAGTTAAATTAATGCAATTATATCCAAACTTATAATCTCAGGAAAAAGCTCTAGGCTTGCCTAGGTTTTTTTTCCAACAAAACCACATAGATAGACTTTAATTAAATTCTTCTACTTATAGAACTGATATTTCCCAAGAGCTTTTAGGTTTTACACATCCTTATTAAAAGTCACACACATTTCAAAAATTCTGCTTACAACTGTTCCTTTCCTAGAAACAAAAAACATTGCTTTTACCACCCACCACTCAAGGATTCTCCCCTTTTGCTTCTATTTTCCCTTCCACATCCTCCCTTAAATATTTTAACAGTTTTTTAGCCTTTAATTTACATTTATCAGCCTGACTCTAACTGCTGTACTTAAGCACATTCAGATCTTATCTGCAGTTTCAGTAACAAAACCTGAGAGTGGACATTTCAAAAGCAGATTTTTCTGGAAGAACAGAAATTTCCTTTTTCAACAAAGTTCACTTACAACAGTTTCTTCTTTGGTCATGCAAGCCCTTTCCAGGGTATCATTCTCCACAGGCTGAAACATGAGCTTTTCTTGCTGCATGAGTCACTTCCCTACACCAGCATAAAAACCTCTGATGTTACTCAGGATGTTCCTTATAATTATCTGGAGATGCAGATCTGCATGAATAATGTATATATTGGGTTGGTAACAGAACCAAAATATATTAGAAGTTCATTTGACTCATGCAAAAAGCAGAATGTTAAGGCTTTTTAAAGGAATACAAATGTAAATTCCCTTTTCGAATCAACCTCTTAAGGGGTTTTGAGGACCAGAAGTTTAAGAACAGCCTAATTACAAATACCCACTTCAAAGGTTTAACAACCAACATTCCTGGAAAGTTTTCTGCCACTTTTGGAATACTGGATTAGGTCTGAAAAAGATGCAACCCAAATTTAAGAGATCTGTCTCCTCAAAAAATTCAGCAAATCTCTTCTCCATTTAAAAAAAAAAAAATCCCCCAGTCCTAATTTCACATAGGTCTGCTTGAGTCCCTGCTTTTAAATTCCAGGGCAGAGTTAAAAGGAGAAACAGCAGCGTGGAGTCCCAGGCTGGCAGGAGCTGTGGGTGTGACCTTGGGCACGTGTCCTGCTGGGGGATAGGTGGGGAGAAGGGATGGAACTCTTCTTAAACAGCAGCCTGGAACAACCCTGCAGCCATGCAACAGGCCTGGAAGTTCTCAGTCTTCATGTACTTTCATAAAATAAGATAAAGCTGAATCAATGCCGTACTGTTTACACAGGGCATTAAAATAATTTCCAGTCATACAGGGACACTCAATAAAACCCTGCCTGTGCAGCCACATTACAAAGCTCCTCACTATTGCACAGCTTCATCTAATCCCACACAAATCTGGTTATCAGCAGAGTCTTCACCGGTACCCTGTTCCAGTCCATGCAATTTTAATTTTGGATGTTTGGATTTTCTAAGGTGCCTGTTAAGAAGAGTGCTGAGGACAAAAATTAGCTTTCAAAGCATATTTATCTAGACAGGGCAGGTGCACTTGCTGCCTGTCCACGTTCTGTAAAGAATTAAGTACCCTGTGGTAAAAGGACAGTTCAAATGCCATGAACAGAGAAACACATTTCTTACAAATGGGAGGGACCTAGGAAAATGCACTACTTTAGGTCATCAGCTGTATTTCAGGGATGAGACCTGAAACTCTGCCTCCTTCTGCAGTTTCAGCGTTAATGCACCAAAACTGCCAATCACATGGTCTTGATACTCTCTTTAGATTAAGTGTACTTTTATTTATAAATAAAATCAATTATAACACACATAAAATTTAAGAGATGTGGTTCATTACATGGCAGTATAGTTAAATCCGGGCTCCTATGAGCTTCATAGAAGCCATGATAAAATCTTCTTGGAATAAAAATAAATAATATAAAATAAATGGCTGAGCAAATTAGATTTCCTGGTATTTTATCTAATTAACCCACCTCTTAACTCAAATTGGTTGACTTTTTAATTACCAGTTAATCTCATCCGTACAATTAGGGGCTTTCCTGCTCATACCTTTCCTTTAAAGTTTGCCATTATTTCAGTTGGGTCTTTGGGTGTGTGGTGTTACGGGGTTATTGTTTGGCTCCTTTTAAAACAAGGGTCAGGCTTATTTACCTGCACAGGCATAATATTGGAACCAATAACAATACACCCTCCCTGCTTCAAGGTATTACTCTCTAAGAACAGCTAGGTCAGCCTACATTTCTAATGCCTTGTCCCTGGTAGAAAAGAGCAGCATAGAAATCTTCCAGGTTAGCTATTGACCAACTCTGCTGTAATGCAGAGGATTCTTAATAAAGCTTACATTGGGATGAATTTACAGAACATCATTGCTGGATATTACACGCGGAATTTTAAAAGCAAACACAACAACATTTTCCACTTACTTCCAGTATTTAAGCCAGAGATTTAAAACAGTGTATTTAAAGGGACCAAAATTTAATCTTAAAAAGAAAAAAAAAAAAAGGCCAGAAAGCTGTTTGAATATGATCTATACCATCTACCTCTAAACACTCAGATTCCAAAACATTGGTCTGTTGAATTGATGTCTTGCCAATACAAATCACAATACTATTTTAGATTATTTATGAACAAAGGGGGAGTGCAAAGGAAGTACTTTTAGCAGCCTTCATTCATTTTTAAGCGTCTCACTCTCACAAGGAAATTGCATTTTGCCACCAGAAACATAATTCACAATGTTGTCCTCCAAATCAACAGCCACCTTGTTTGGTTTACAATGCTTCAACCAAAAGCTAAAAAATATAACTTCAAAATTGAAATTTAAATAGTATAGGGCTTTTTCTTGGCCATCCAAGAACGCTTCCCAACATGAATTCCCCAGTACTTACCCATCCATATTTCCTGCAAGTAGAGTTTATACCACCCTTACTGCATAGAGCCATATCTGTCAAAGCCAGTCAAACACAGAATCATACTTCTTGAGCTTTCCTAACAACACAACCGTAAATCACAAATTCTGCAGACAAATGAAATTTATTAAACAGTTTACGCTGCTCTCAAGGAGCTCCCTGTACAACCACCCCTGTCCTACGTGGCTGCAGGTAGAGAAGCAAAGCATAATAACTGCTATGAGTAAAGTACATTTATTGGGTAACCCAAACATCACACGAAGATCTCACACATTTTTTTCATTTAGAGAAAGAAAACCACAGTATTAAACCGGTTTTCCACCCCAAAAAAAATCTTAGATAAATCGGAAAACAAGGCAATTGCTTGATGCATTTCAGTGCCATCGAATTCTGTCATTTGATGGCTGAATACCTTAGGAGGTGACACTGCACAGACAGCACAGCTGTCTCCTGGCTACATCGCACATCCTGCTCCTCTAAGCCAGCCAGGTGCCACAGGAATCCTGAGCATCTGACATTTCTTGACTGCCTGTCTCAATCCAGACTGCACCCAGAGCAAGTCTGGGATTTTACACTCGGGGAGAGGCAGCAGGAGGTGGTGGAAGGGGAGTACTCAGATTTCAAGTTCTTTAATCTCCATCCAGGAGAGTCATGAGGCAGCACTAAAGGGCTAAGCATTATTTATTCTAAACATCTCGTGGCAAGAGACACATACAGCCTTTGAAGTGTAATTTAAAGAAAAAAAAAAAAAAAAGGCACGATTTAGTATAACCTTAAGATTTCTTGTAACACCAAAAATCGAGAAGGAGGCATCATTTATCACAGTCTGGAGGCCGGGAAACTTCACTGCAGGTGCATTTATCCTGGCACACTCTCTAATATCTTACAATTCACCTCTTGAAGGGCTAGAGTTATTCTATACACATAAGCACTCGCCAGTAAGATCTGACATCAAAATTAAGATGCAGTTGTGTAAGTGTAAACAACATCTCAGAGTCAAAAAACAGATGGGGTAGATGTTAGCTCAAGAGCTGTATAAAAAGGCAAGGATAGCTTAAATAGGGAGAGACTGACACAAAAAAAAAAAAAAAATCACTTTAACTACATTCCTACTTTACCTTAGGAGGCATTTTGACAGGATTATGTAAAATAATCAAGTTTTCCTGGGAAACCATCCCAGCAGATTACAGCAATGTGCTCCATCTGATCTTGCCATCTTTTCTGGGCATTTATACGTCAGTCTCCAGAGAGCCACGAGGTGACAGCAAGATAGATGCAGACATTTCATATATTTTCATAAATTTATTGTAGGCAAAGATTAATCCAATCATGTACAGTCACCAAAGTCTGACACTGTAAAGTCTGCACTGTAAAGTCAATGGATGCACGGTACTTCCATTTAAGTGAAACCTTCACAAAACCTGAGGTGTCCCTGCCCATGGCAGGGGTTTGGAACAAGATGCTCTCTGTGCATCACCTTCCAACCCAGATCTTTCTAGAACTCTTCATCTGTCTCACATTTCAAGCCCAATCATTCAGATGAGTCTTACATATTCCCTCCCAATTCTCTTCCTCTTGCTCAAACCTCTGAGCCTCTGACATCTGCCACGTCTCCAGAGTCACTGCCAGACCCAGGCACTGTGAGGCTGAAATGCAGGAGATTAGAGAAGCTGAGTTTCTTTAAGAGGAAGGGTGACAAGAACAGCCAGGTTCTGCTGGATGACGCTTCCCTGCGACAGTGACAAGTTTCAGCCAGGCAGTTTCAGTTGCTGATACAGAAACACCAATAACTTTAAATCAGACCTCATACCCTCAGGGACTGCACAAAAAAGGCATGGTGGGAAGAAGAGGGACAAAAGCCCAAGCAGAACAGTGTGTGCATAGTCAGGGTGCGAGCATCACGTAGCAGTACGGGTTATAAAACCTGATCCTCTCGGATAAGAACACCTATGATAACCCGTGCCCAGAAGGGCTTCATGAAATTATGCAGGGCAGAACTCTTAATCAACATTAAGGACGCAAACGCCACAAAACTTGCTGCTTGGGTTACACACACTGAAATCACTGAATGTCAGCTGTGCCTCAGTCACAAAAATCCTGGAAAAGGAGAAGAATTATTTGGTGTGCATTCGGTATGATTCACCTGGGCTTAGATGGCTCAAACAGAAATATCTTCATTCTGAGACTCTCAAATATGAGATTTACCATCAGGCCCCTCCACATTTAAAAGACTCCACCACTCCCTTTGCAGCAGTTGTCTCCCTAGAATTATACAGAATTTTGTAATATCTCTGCTGAAGAAGAATAACATTTGTGTTCATACTCTGCATTATTTAATTTGTCATAAAAATCAATAGAAATTTTCAGAAAGGGCATTTTTTGCTCTGAATGTGCTAATATGACATTCACCAGGCCAAATTAATTCTCCAAGCAACAACTGGCTTCCTGGAGTTTTGATTCAAAACACGAGCCCAGTCTATTTCTCTCCTCCCCCACTGTCTGCAGCAAGGGAGATTCCACCCTTGCTGACGTGCAGAAGACAGCAGAGAAGCTGTGACAGCTCCACTTTAGATTTGCCATCTCTGTTTCAGTTAGTCATTCTCAGCCCCTGGGTAAGAGACACAAGTTTGTTTCCTGTGATTCACTCCCAACCTTCCTCTCCTTGCGCTGCATCTCCCAGTTCCTCGTGGGAGTTTCACACACTTGGGCTGTTATGTCTACAATCCCATTCAATTTCCACACTGAAAACTCCATCCTGGACAAAACCTCAGCCACCCATCAGTGGTTTCTGGGAGTCCCATCCATTGATGGGATCTAAGAGCAGGAGAAGGACCTGTGATTTGGTGAGTGCAAACAATTAAGAGAACAGGTTTATCACAAACCAAACGGCCCCGGATCTTCAGGAGCAACACATTGGCTTCAGAGCCCTGGCCTTCTGCCAGCGGGCTTTGGCAAGTGAAAAACCCTACCTCCAGAAGATACACAAGTTTCCAAGAGGAACAGCAACAACACTATGCTACATGTGAAAACAGGTATCTTTCAAAAGGCTCAAAGGATGCAGTGACAAGCTAGTAATCGCTACCAGGGCTCTGCTAAGGATTGTTCAATTCAAACACAATAAAGAGCACAGCTGACCCCTGAACCAACACCTAAAAAAGCCTTTTAGATCTCCTTTGCACACCATTCTGCCCCGTTCATGGGGCCATGTCCTGTCCCCGTGTCTCAGCCCCACGTGCCCTCAGAGGATGCCCACTCCCAGCTGGGTCTCTGGCTGGTCACCAAGCTGTGTCCAGGCTCCACCCTGGACCCCACCAGCTCCCTGCCTGGCCAGTACAGTTCAGCAGTTGGGTTTCCTCAGGTCCAAAGGCACAAAGAGTGGTCAGCTCTTCCACAGCCACTCTGTCTGCAGCCACCGCTGGGTTTCGAACCAGAAGCTGGCAGGGACCCCAGCAATCCCTGTCACCTCCAGTGCATCATCTCAAGAGAAAATAAATCCACAAAAGCAGCAAACATCCCCTAGCAGCACCATTTGCTGCCAACCATCCCAACTCTACTTTCCATCTCCAGATGGACCTGGCCTTCTCTTGACATTCTCCTTCCTACACCCCAAAATCCACGAGCACTGCCTTAGAGGATAAATTACTTGAGGTACAGACAGACCTGAACCGAAGCGAGGATCAGAGAGCACCCTCTGCCAGGGGACAGCACAAAAGCCTCATCCAGGTGCCCCCAGAGCAGGTTCCTTGGTTGGCCAGGGAGAACAGCCTCCTTCATGCAGTCTGTCCTCAGCCACCAGAGCAGAGCTGGACCACCAGGGACACCAGTTCCTTCCAGAGAGGCAGCAAGGGAGAGGAAACAGCCCCGAAACCAGAGCTCAAGGAGCAAGAACAGCTTGCTCCACCCCTCCAAAAGGCAGAAACCCTCGTGTGATACTGTCCTGGCGCCTTCCTGTTGACCATGGTTTGCTGAAAAAGTACAAGGATTTTGGTCTTGTGCTACATCATTGTTAGAAAAAGTGAAGGGCTTTGGTTTAGTGTTGAAAAGCTTTTAGAGACTAAATATATAACTCATCTAAACAGTATCTGCTCCATCAGACACAATTCTGGACAGGTTAATGCCAGCCTGTCACACTTTTCAATGAGCAGCAGCCTTATCTTGCCCATATAACTCAACTATTGTACGTAAAAAGCAGTGAGGAAAAACCTTGGAAGATGGAAGAACATTAAAATAAAATAGAATTAAAATACATTTCCAGTCAAGAATGCAAGTGCTCAAAAAACGGTACACTACTCCACAGCAAAGCTGTACAAACAAATTGATTATTTTGGTTCACTGACAGAACAAAAAACACCCAGCTTTTACTAACAGCAGAGGGTTACTTTACCCTTCTTAAAACAAAGGTAGGGCCAAGCCCACTGCACGTTCCCAGGTGTCTGGTGCTCTGTCCCACAGCTGCAGGCGCTCATGTAGGAACACAAGCATCTCACATACAATTTACTGCACCTGTGGATACTTATTAAGGACAAAGTATATCCATACCTTTCACGGCTCCTAAACAGACCTAAGGCTTAGAAATACATTTTTCTTTAATATGTCTTTATTTAGAGTAAACAAAATTCTATTGTCAGATGAGGGGGGGAAAAAAAAGGCAAATTTAATAATAAAGTTCAGATGTCAAAGCTAATCTGTTATTCTAAATTTTAAATGTGACATTTTGCAAATGACTAACATTAAACATATATTATTTCATTTCAACACCAGTTTGGAGGTTTTATAGTCCATAACTTCGTAAGTGTACTGCAGAACACCTATTTCACATAGAACCCACCCTGCTTGCTTTCTAAGCTACTCTAAATAAAACACTCCAAAAAAAAAATCTCTACTCCAGTGATTCAGTCATTTCCATCAAAATTTGCCTGCAGTGTTATTTAAAAAAAAAAAAAAGAATCTATCACACAACAAAACCTAAGTGGAGCTCATGTGTTCAATCAGCACTCCCACCCCACAGGAACAAATTCTATTTTCAATAACATTAATTACTTCTCTTAACAGTCCTCCTTTTCTGCATTCGCAGCTCCCATTTTAAGCCATTGTACAAACTTCTGCCAGGGTAACCCCTGTTTGAGACAGATTAACACAATAAAAGTATTTTTAATTGATTGGTTTATGATTTATGAAGGATCAGAGCATTGCTGGCAGTCAATAAGTGCCTGCTATTTAGGAAGCAATCTAATTATCTGGTATGTTTCCAGTTAAAACTGTTAATAGTCCATGTTCATCCAGTGGTTTGGGACTCTTCTTCCTCAGTAAAATGCTCAGATTTGTTGGTGGGGGTGACATTGCCTTGCCTCTGACATCCTGCCTGATACAGCAGCAACACACCTCACCCTGGCACTTGTGACTGGCACTGAGGGAACACCTGACCCCACTTCTGCTAAAAGTGTTGCTACTGATTCCAAGGCAGCCTGGGGTTCATGGATGCTCTAGAATTAAGGGAAACTCGCATGTGAAGTTCTAGAATAGAGCTGTTTTCAGAGCTCCAAGACTATTCTTGGGGACACAGGCTCAGTATTGAATCCCCCCTCCCAAATGGGAGAGCTGAGAGTGCTGTGACAGGAACCTGGGATCTGGGGGAGCAGCCAGGTTTCAGTGCAGGTCAGTCTCTGACTGCCACAGAGCTCTGCACTGCCACACAGAGGGAAAACTAAACGGGTAGACAAAAAGAAATATATATATATAAAAGCCATGATCTAAGAATCTTAAATATTTTTTCCCACTGAAACATCCAAATTGTTCTTTTCCTTCACTCCAATTTCACACAAATCCAGTGCGATCAGGAATCTCAGGACACAGAAAAACTAAATCTGGCACCCACAATGGTGACTGGGTGGCCAGAATGGGATAAGATGGACCCTGTCTGTATTGTCCAGTAAACATCGTGTGCCTTTGGAGCAGCCAGGAGGCTTTTTTATTCTCAGCTCTACCAACGAGTACCCTAAGAAGAAATCATGACCCTTTTTCACTTGATAGTCCCATGTGCTGAGACTGACACTACAATGATCGATTAATTAGGAAGATCTTATCTCTCCCTGGTTTTACACACTGAATAGTTACTAACGACTTCTTTTAATTCTCATAACAGATTTAACTGGGAACGGGGAATAGTTAATCCATGCCTTTTAAAGTCCCCCATAAAAATTACAATGCAATCCATAGGGACTATTTATATGCTAAGAGAAGAGTTTGCCATCCAAATGCACTAAAGATAAGAGGATATTAATGCTTATTTTACAAGTGTCAAGTTATTTTTCTAGCTTTTAGAATAAAGAAAAAACTGGTAGAAGATTGAGCCATCTTGGGCTCTTTATTTAATTGGGAGAACATCCTTTCTGTATCAAACCTGTGCACAGAGACAACTTTGTCATCACCAACTTTTTTTTTTTGCATAATTAGCCTACTAGCTCCAGAAAACTACCCAGGTGAAACTCGGGTAGTTACCATCTTGGCAAGTAACTAAAAGGGTAACTAAGCAGAATTACAAGCCATCAACAAAGCTCTCTTTTCACTTCACGTAATCCCATGTCCAGAGACACTGAACACATTTTATTTAGTTCCCTTTTGCACCGTCCCATAGGCAGCAGCAAGCAATGGATTTATGGTTGCACAGCAAGGAAAGGCTGTGTTACACTCCTCATAATTGTATCTCATTGTATCATGTCTTTTGCTTTTATTGACGAACTTAGGTGCCTTATTCCATTTTGTGGTCAATATAATTTCCAGCTGAAGACAGCAAAAAGCTGCAGTTTTTAATAAAAAAAAGCAGCAGACATTAGGTATTGATGTACACTTCTAACTCTGTAATTCAGTAGATTAGCAAGGGTGGTATTCTCATTTCCATATGCATTCTTCGTAATGTTCCAAGTACAGTTATACAAACTGCTTAATATTTCTGAACTAAGTAAAACGAGCCTCTTGTGGCTAGACATATTTATTATTCTAAGTATTTTAGGTTGTTAGGCTAATTTCATTTAGATTACTATCCACTGCTTGATGCCTTTAATATTCTTCATTGATAAGCCAACAGTTTGTGTATCAGCCAAGGAGTTCCTCATCAGTGTTTTGCTGGGAGCCCCCTGCACTACAGAAGTCAACTCCTTTAACTTTTCTGCTGCACGCTTTACAATATTTGTGGTAATAAACATTTGTCACTAAAAAGGTGACTGGGGAAATCATGCCTTATTAGCAAAGCAAGCTTCTTACTCTGCACTCAAAAAAGCATCATGTCTAATTATGAATTTTACAGGAACTGTGTGATACAGTAATTGGGATGAATTAGAAGTGCCTTCAGCAAGCTCCATTTAAAGAAAATTAAGATAGTCAAAAGTAATATTCATTATATTTAGCCATTAGTAAATATTTTCAACGAATACAGTAATGGGGGAAAAAACCCTAACAATTCCTAGAAGAAACATTTCTGTGTTTCCTGTAATTATTGTAAATCAAAATATATTTGGTAGAAAGCAAAATAATTATTTGCTTGCACTGGCAAACTTCACAGCTATGCAGGGTTAGGTTTTTCCCTCAGTTAATGAAACATGGCTTCAGGAACCAAACTCATTGCTCATTTCTTTTCTCCACTCCTATTCACTCCTTAGGTTAACAAGCCGTTATTCCAGAACCAAAACATTATTCTACCAGTGTGTAACTCTTGACACTGATTGCAATGACACACAGGCATTTGTAGAGCTGCACACTTTCAAAGGCATTTATTGCTAATAACTGTTTGAAATTTGATGCTCCTGCATCAACAACCAAGAAGGACAAAAAAAACCAGCACAAGGAAGGCACCAGCTGCCAATAGGCTACAGAGTGTTCACTACTCTGCTTTAACCCTTACTGTTTTCATTCAAGAAAAGAACAAAGCCCACAGCAAAATTAATTCCCAAAAGCTCTTTTGATTTGGATTTTTTTTTTAATTGTCATATCTAGTCTTTATATTAGATGCAAGATAAAGTAGCTACAGGACCTTGTGATAACGTCACATACAACGAACAGCATCATCGTAAACCTGATCATTTCTTTATCTTTGATATGATTCGTACATTTTGTCCTTGCAAGTGTAAATTACCTTCTTTGCCCCTTTGTTTTTTCCTTTGCAACTCTTACCAGAGGAAGGTCATCACGTTATTATCATCCACCATTCAGAGAATGCCAGGTTGCTGGTAACACACTCAGTGCAACCTTCCATCTCTCCATCTAAGGATTGGGGTGGGGGGGGAAGAGAGGGGCTAGAAAAGGAATTGTGCCATTGAAATCATAATTCAATGGCAACCTGGCTTGTATGCCTCAGCATCTCAAACTCGCAGCTCAGGTGTTTACTGTACCATGACTGCAGCCCTAGAGACAATCACAGTTTTCATCAGGTTCTAAGACTCCTTTCATTGCATCATGCAAATTTTAATCAAGTATGTTGCTGGAACATCAAATCTGGCTAAAAACAATCCAAGGCAGATTTCTCAGATGAGATTTTCAAGGGCTCTGAGGAGTCAGGCACACACCTTCAAACAGGATTCAGTTTTATTAGAAAAACACTGGCCTCCCTCCCCAGCTCCAAATCTATACCTGCACTCAAAAGTTCCCTGGTGATGGTTCCTATGCTGCCATGCCTTTACAGCAGCTCCTTCTTAGTGGAGTGCTTGCAGGCTGAGCTAGAGGCTGGAAAACTGGAGCTCAGCTTCATTCCTGAGGTTTAGCTTATCTCTATTGGAAGGGAAGTGATGGAGCCTGAGCGTGCTAAATGTGCTAGGAAAACATGTACCCAAATAATTATAATATGTCATTAATAAGGATTAAACATTAATAAAATTACTTGCAGAAGGTTCAGTCAATTGCTGGTATCTTTCATGTTAATTAATACTTGGCACTGTATAAATACTCAGAACATACTTTACTCTATTACATTTGTACAAGACAGCTTCCAGAGCAATTTTAGGTACCTGCTAATGAGAAATAATGGTTGTCTGAGCAAAGCATTGGGCTGAGCCAAAATACAAAGCTTTGTTCCAGAATTTGAGAGGTGCCCATGATTCCCAAGAGTGTGTCTTTCACTCCAACACTCGATTCCAACTCATATTTAGTGCAGATTGTCAAGCTTCTCCAGATACAAGAGCTCTGCCATACACATACTTTTTTTTTTTTAGGACAATATCCTGTCTTGGGATTAACCCCAGAAACATAGCAGTGCTGTGTGTATGAATATATAAACCTCTCTATATAAAGGTGCACCTTTTCCACTCACCAGAAAAAGAAAGGCTTCATTCATTTTTCAAGATCTAAATACAAATTTGTGCCTTCTCTCCAGACTAAATGCTGAAATGAGTTTGTCTGGCATCCTCATCTCTCAATGACCACCACAGCAGTCCTCCTTTCAGCACAAATCCTTTCCAGAAGGCACAACTGGGGCCTGTTTAGCTTCAGTCTGGCTGTGTGGAATAACTCATTTGGACAGTCAGTAATGCTACTCCCTAAAACTCCAGCCAAACACTACCAGAGACAGGAGAAAAGGCCTTCAGCCCAGACTAAAACACTGGCTTCTTCACTACTGTGCCCTTCAGATGCTCGTTTAAATAGCAGTGAGGCACCCTGCAGTGGGCTTGTGGCAGCTGCAGGATTATCTGACCCGTCAGGTGGGAATAGCTGTCCCTGCTGACCCTGTATCTTCACAGCTCCAGATCTCACTATCACTCGGGAGCGCTGCCTGCTCTGTACATGGAAACCATCCACTGACATTTAATATTTCATCTGTTCTTTTCCCAGTTACTCTGCAGATCACCTACTCACTTTACCAAGCTGAGAGCAACTGCCAAAGTCTCACAATAAGCAGCAGAGGGGCAACACCCACCCCTTCCCCTTAAAGGGATAAGGTGTTTGCTGTAGCAATAAGATTTGAGAGAAACTTGATGCTCAAACTCATTTTTATTTTCCCACGAAAAATGTAACTGTGAAACTTAGGTCAGGTTGGCCTTAGAGGCCAGTCAAGATACTCCAGCTTAATTTCTGTAAATGCTATAACAATCCTTCATGCTGTAAGAAAACAACCATTCCTTGATAAAAGTAGAAAAAACTCACAGCTTTTCCATATCCTTCCCTAGATCATCAGGATTTTTTTTCTGGTCCTGCTGAGCTCAAATGATGACAGTACTAGACAGGTTATCATCACACTGTCAGAGATTCTTCAAGCTGCCAGCTGCTGCTCCTTCAGCCTATTTTTCAATAACCACAGCTCACCCTGCTGCGTGCCAAAGCCTCCCATTGCTGGAACAGCCACTGCCAACTGCCAGGACTGCTTCAGGGAGGAGAAGGGCTTTGTTTTTGTCTGCTTCCCCCCTCCTCAAGAGGAAGTGTCATTTAGTGACAGGCCCCTATCAGCCAGGAATGACTGGCAGGTTACTTGCATTGCTCTTGGGAACACATTTTGTTAATATGTGCTTAAAACTTATAAAAGCCCACAGGTCAAAAAAGCTTCACAGTAGCTCTCTCCAAGTAGAAGGACAACTTAAGGTTAACTGCTTCCTTAATGTGCAATAGTAAAATAGATTTACATAGATAAAGTCCTTTGATTTTAAGTAGCACTTTCTCCTAAGATAGCTCCACCACAGAGGAGACACGACCTTGTTCAAGCACCCTTTGAACTAACAGCCTAGGAAACCTTTCAGGTACAGGTTTCCCAGATTCAGCTCACTGAAGGAACTTTCTCCCTGCAGCAGGGAGGAATATCAAACATTTTGTTACACGGTTTTGCTCAATAATGAATAGGTTTGGTGAGCAAGCACAGAAAACTTGGCTGGGACTAGACTGCACTGGTACAGTCCACAAGGAAAGGAACGGAAGGAAAAACATCACAAACTTGCAGCAAGCAGGGCAGCGCACTTGCAGCGATGTGGTTTACTCATGAACACCAACACTCACCAGGCAAAGCAATACATGAGGTAAATATTTGCAGGCTGGCAGGACACACTGGATGCTGCAGAATGAATGTCAGGATAAAACAGGAATCCCCAACCAGTTTAAATTTTCCTAGCAATAAAAGCATAGTTTTAGGAAGAGGTTAAGGGAAATCTCACACAATAGCCCTATTTGCAAAGCCCGAAGGGTCACCAAATGCCTTAACAGGTATGTACACTGTACAGAGGGGTGGCAGCCACATCTCCCCAAGGACAACAGGAGGCACATCCCAGGCATCTTGCGGGACACAGCAGCCCCCACAGCGTGGGGAGGTCACAGACCTGAGGAAAACGTGCTTGGGGATGCCCTGTGCAGGGCTAAGAGCTGGACTCTGTGTTCTCTGTGGGTCCCCTCCAACTCAGAATATTCTGTGCTTTCATGAGAGGGTAGACCTCACATACCCTGGAGCTTGCTGCTCCTTCCAACTTCACCTGCTGGTCCAGTAAGAGGTATCACCTCTCCCTACAAACCTCACGTGAAACCAAACCAGGCTGTCATTCTGATCTGTGGGTCCCACACAGACCCCACCCTGCTGCCACCCCCCTCCAGCACTGGCTCTGTGCTGGTGCCCACGCCCAGTGTGTGACACTGGGACATCCACAGAGCACGCTCTAAATGCTTTAGATTAAACCATTCATTATTACAGTCATTAAGATCCCACTTCAAGATTTATCTTCTTCCCATGTCCCCATTAAACAAATCGGGCATTAGTTTCCAGTTATCCATTTTGCAGAAGCAAATCCATCAGTGAACTCATACAGTAATTTTATACATTAACTCCACTCCTGCAAGACAGATTATTTTTTCACGAAGAGGGGCTGCTCAGCCATGCAGAGGCACTGCTGCCCAGGAAAGCAGACCCACACCAGGAGCAGCGTGGTTTGAGATCAGATCCTGCACCACACCAGAACACACCTCAGAACAGCCAGCTGAAAATAAAAGCGACCTAAAGCCACTTCTAGGAATTGACTCTTTGCTCAAAGCAGGGACCTCTGCAGGAGTTCTCACACTCTGAGCCAGAGGAGAATGTGTCTTAGAAAAACCTGATCCACACAACAGGTGGAAATTCCACCCCATCCTCAAATGGTTCAAATATTATTTACAGCTGAGTACAAAGATCATGATGGGTGGAGGAGTAGATTGGACATCCAAGTTTCCAGGTTTCTCACCAATTTTCCATACAATTAATAATTTACTTTTAATAAACCAAAGACATGCTTGTTTATGCTTTAGATTAAATACTGCAATATTCAAGTGCCTCAGAGCAGTAGAAAAAAAATGAAGCAAAAATAACATTATCCAACACTGAGACAAAGCTCAGGGAAGGTAAAGCAGAGGAAGGGAAAACAGCAGACAGAAGGTGAAGGTGCCAAGTCAGGTTACATGGGAGAGCAGAAATAAAAGCAAAGATCTCTTCAAAAATCTGTATCCCTATCCTAAACTCTTAATGAGCCTGCCTCCCTTTTTTCAAGCCAATTCCTTTCTCCACTGCTAGAAGAGGAGGAAAACACCACCAGCTGGCAGTTCTGAACTCTTTTCCTGTTTGTTTCCTTTATTAAAAAGGATGCATTCCAGTAACTCTGCATTATTTCTGGTTGCACTATTTGCCTCTGTTGAAAAGCGCATGAGTAGGAAAAATTCTAACAGCTCTGAAAAAAATGAAAAGCCACATTTATCATCCTCCAAAGGTTCAGAGCTTTCAGTCAACATTCAGAGTAATGAGATCTCAGTATCTCACACCTTTAAAAGTTCTCCAGCTGAATCAGGGAGGGGAGAGCCAGTGGCTTCCCATGCCTGTCAAGTCAATGCTCCTCCTGAGCTGATGCACACTGATGTTAGACTCAAGGGACTCTACTCTTCAACAGAAAGAGAATTGCATCTCCATTAGGATGAATTTCCCAACTAAAGGATGTGTCTAATTTTAATTTGCTACACACAGATAATTGACTTTATACTGAAATTGCTGTCATTTAATGCTTATCATATTCAGATCTGATGAGCCACCTGAGGAGTAGGAATTACTCCTCTCAGGTTTGATTTATTTATGATGTCTTTTCTCCTTGCTACAAAGGAAAGAGAAAAATCTTTGGCCCATGCCCAGGACACACACTGAGTCTGTTTTATGTGTGACATACCAGGAAGTCACATCTGTACATCACACTTTCAACGCTATCTGCAGAGATATTACATTACTGCTGCAATGGATACTTTAAACAGGAATTCAATGATGCAGTTTTTTGTTTTGACTCCAAATTAATCTATTCTTGGCTCTTCACTGTAGCTCATTACACTGATCTACTGCTCTTCATCTTTCTGCTCTGCACACATCAACACCGAGTCATCAAAAGTCTGCACAGCAACAATCTGTGCTCCAGCACGGTCACACTCTGGTATCCCACAGCTCTTCCTCCTGCTTCAGCAAACATCAGATGGGTTTTCACACTTCAGTTCCTATTGTATCAGCAAGGCTTTACTCTCCTTCCTTGAAAGCATCCAACCCCAAATACCCTGCTTGGCTCACAGCCACACCTTCTCGGATTGCAGTCCTGAGAGGGAATACGTGCACACTACGGATTACTCAAAACAACAACAGAGAGAAAAGTTGCTCTAGATCACACGTGACACACAGGAGAGGAGATTTCTTTTAGATCGCAGCAGGTCAAGATGAAATATTAACTTTCATTTTAAAGTTACATTTCAAATTATGTGTGCTGCCTGGGATCCCTCCATAATTACATCCTGCTAAGAGTCCTCTACAATATCAAGCAGATCTAGTTTTCTTTTCTGTTTTGGGGCATGTATTATTGGTGTGCCTAGTAAAACAGCTCTTCTGCTTTGAGACCAAAAGAAGAGGGAGGAGGTAGAAGGCAGAACA
This sequence comes from Cnemophilus loriae, assembly GCA_013397755.1. Lineage (NCBI taxonomy): Eukaryota > Metazoa > Chordata > Aves > Passeriformes > Corvidae > Cnemophilus > Cnemophilus loriae. Next base: position 679,929 of record VZTF01001826.1, read on the forward strand.
TCTGAGAGATGTTGCTAAAAATCCTCAAGTTACTGCATAGCAATTTTGAATAGCAATATTTACAAAGCTCTAGGGAGTACCAGGTTATACACACTGCAGAAAACACACAGAGTTTTGGGAATGGCAGTATGGCTCAATGCAAATTGAGAGCCACTTGTTAGTACTTCCTGCTGGAGGGCATATGTCATCACCACATGGCAACTCATGGAAGTGTGAAATAGGATCATTATCCACTCCTGCCCCCCATTCTGAAATAACGATAATGAAAACAATCTATTCCTCAGTCCTCCCAGGAACAGAAAGACTTGGAGAGGAACAAGAATATTAAAACAAAAAATACCAGGGGAGAAAAGTGATTTTTCAAACTCCAAAGCAGTCTACAAGCTCAAACACTCCTTGTTTTCAGTTTAGTAATAATTGGATCCCTAGTCAGAAGAAGCAGTAGTCAGAGTAGCACTCATTTACAGCAACTGCAGCATTGTGCAAAACACCTGAAGAGCCCAGACTGAGCAGAGGAGCCCTCAGAACACATTTGCAATAAGCAAGCTTTCCTGGTTTTACAAAGCCCAGGAATTTGCTACAGGCTCCTCCTTGCCTTCCAACGAACCTCCACACAGACACAGCAGACTCCTGGAACAGGGCAAGTAAGAAATGCAGGACTACAAGTCTGTAATTCACTGTCCACAGAAGAAAGAACCCAATACCAGTGAACACCATCACAGCAACTGGAAGCCAGCTCTGCTCCGGTGGCAACTGGGCCTCCACACACAGGAGGCACAGTGCTATCCCCAAAAATGAGCAAGCTCTTCATGGAAGAACTTACCTTGTCGTGCAGGAGAAAGGTTTGTAGGTTTGTCTCCTCACTGTCTCCACCTCTGCAAACTCAGTGTACATTGCAGCCTTCCAGGGTAAAGCCTTTCTTCAGGAGACCCCGATGGACAACATCTCATCTCACAAGATTTAGCATCCTGGCTGTAAGGTGTTTTTTTGGTTTACAGCTTTATGTTTCTGGGGGTTTGAGCATAGTCTCCTGCCATAACAGGAGAACTTCTCAGCACCTGTTTCTGCAGGGATTTTGGTCATAGCTGGGTCCCTCCAGTGCTGCAGACCCCAAGGACACCTCTCCTCAGCCCTTCCTCTGCAGGCTTCTCTCACCAGCTACCCCCAATCCCAGCCTTTACCTCTGTGGGCTGGGCCTTTTATACCAGCCCCAGCACTTCATCTCACTAATGAGCAGGGCCTGGGAGCCTCCTGCCCTGGGCCACCCCCGGGGCTGCTCAAACCTGAACAGGCCAGCAAAGCTGCTGCCGCTAGCATCAGTTTAAGCTGTAAAGCCATATAAGCCAGGTTATTTTAAAAGTGAGGAAGAGGAGGGTACAGGTGATGCTCTCTGAGATATTAATCAATAGTCAGGGAAGCTTTTCTGAAGCAGGGAAGGTTTATTGTCCTTGCAATGCTGACACTGGCAGCCAGAGCTCCCTGCTACCTCACCTGCACCGCGCACACCCCGTCACAATTTCTCAGGAGCAACGGGCACCCACGCACTCAGTAACAGCCTGTCTGGTAATTACATGTTCTGAGCTGCAATAAATCTATCTGGCTACTTATTTCTTTCTCTGGTCAAGACATCCTTGTGGCTCCACCTGGTTCGGCTGTTCAGAGATTTGGGTTTTGCTGATCCTACCCCCAGCTGCAAATACTGCCTGGGGTTACTGTTAGCTGCAGAAGATGTTATCGTTGTCAGCTGAGGGGGTGCTCACAGCCACCTGGCTGCAGTGTGCCTGAGCTCCCTAAAAATACTTCCCTTCAGTGCTGGTAGCTTTTTAACAGGGTGCTTTGAAGCTCCCATCCCCAGTTTATTTATTCAGGTTTTTCTGTGCTGAGTTAAACGCTGCAGCAGCTGATTCACAGCCCAGATCTCCTGTCTTTATGTTTAAGACACCTTCTTGAGATGCTAAGATCCCCTTCACTCAGTCTAGCAGGGAGGAGTGACTGGAATCTGAATGATGTCCTGGTCTCCAAATGAGTGCTTGAAGTGACAAAGGTGAGACTGAGTGTAAAGGAGTGGAAAAGATTCCTGGGAAAAACTGAGAAAGGTCTCATTTATGTCTTAACCTAGACAAGGAAGAAAAAAAATTCTGAGCTTCAAACCACTTTCGGGATCTGGAAAATTCCGGGGATGGGGCAGCCACAGTTTCTCTGAGCAACCTGTGCCAGGGCCTCACCACCCTCACAGGGAAGAATTTTTTTCCTAATATTTAATCTAAATCTACCCTCTGACAGTTTAAAGTCATTCCCACTTGGCCTGTCACTACATGCCCTTGCCAAAAGTCCCTCTCCAGGATTCCTGAACCCCCCCAGCTCTCTCAGCCTGTCCTCACAGGGGAGCTGCTCCAGCCCTGGCATCAGCCCAGTCTGGAGTCCAGGCCTCCTCTGGACTCATTTAAACAGATCCATGTCTTTCCTCTTTCTTTTAGATTTTTTTAATGTTACCAAATGAAATGAAATAACCATAAAAATCAATTAAAATAATTTAGATCAGCAATTTACAGATTTTTTTTTATTAAATTGAAAGTTCTTGTTCCTTTTTTAAACATTATAGTATGAAATTTACTATAGACGATATGATCAAAAGAAAAACTATATCTAAGAAAAAAATGACTCTATCAGTATTTTTATTTCTAATCTCTTAAAACATGTTTTTATTGAAATCAACACTTCTTTATTAATTTAATTCATCACCATTTTTTAAGATTATTATTCCCAGTGCTAACCAGACTACTCAGCTTCTGTAGGAAAAAATGTGATTACATGCTATAAAGTCACCAAGTATTTTCATCTGGAATATAAATGGAAGTAACCTTTCCAAACAGAATATATTAACATATGCCAGAGAATCCATTGGTTATTCTGAGACCTCTTTCTTTCAGTCTTTAATCACTAATGCTATCATTTTAAAGTCAGTTTTACAAATGACAAAAGGACCAATAGCTCTCCTGAGAATGTGGGATTTTTCTCAATCCAGACAAAGTCTCACAAGTGTGTTATGTTCTAGTAATTAATTTTTAAGCAGAAATGTTGTCCCATTCCCTAAAATGATAAACAAAGCTGATTCTTCAGAATTCTGTTAAGCTCCTTGCAAACTAAATAATCCTCATCTGAGAAGTACAAATATGCAGATGGCCCATTACGTCTTATTCTTTCAAGCAGAAGGAAATTAGAAGGAACCAGAAACTAACAAATATCCCCAGGCAAGGTTTGCAAGACCCCGAAGGAAATGGAGAAGCACATCTGTTGCTCCTCATCTCTTGTGGTATAGAGAACAAAACTGATACAACACACCTGAAAAGGGGTCATGAGAGGAGAAAGGAAACCGAGTGAGTTGTCAGGTGCTCAGGAGCTGTGAGGTCATATTGTCTTAGAGACCAAATCTCTCTGATCTCTCTTCAGTCAACAAAGCTCGTGCTCCTGGCTTTAGGAGAAGATGCAAAACTAAGGATTTCAGTGCTGTATATGCTTTCTGTCAAGATGCTTTTTTCCAAGATGCCAGCAGCACCACGCTGTGTTCTTGAAGGTACATCCAGAGCCTTTGTGCAGCAGGAGCCTGAAGTGATGTGGGGGGAGTGGATGCTGTGGCAGGGAGCAGCTGCTTGGGGCTGGGCATTGCAACAGCCAGTGAGCTGATGTGGGCCTTGACCCCTCTGGCTCTTGGTTGCCATCACACAGACTGTGCACACTTCCATTCTCCATCACCTTTTCTGTGTCTGATCCACTTAGAAGGTGAGGCCTTTGGACTTTAAGCAGGGACTTTTCATTACAAATAAACCAGGCATCTAGAATGGGGCATTTGATCCTCAGCTTGGCTTTCAGAAAGCCTCCACATTCAGCTGGTAAATAAAAATCACAATTTGGGATGATGTCTAGGCCATTTAGCACTTTAAAAATCTCAATTTTCTAGTATGTCCTTGAAAAGCAAATTAAAAATTTCCTTGCTCTTGTCAAGACCTTTTTCTGAAATGTGGTGATGCAAGTTTGGAAGCTGAGATTGTTTCGTACCTTAAAGCTGTGGAGCAAGGGGATGTGAGGGATTCTCGAGGTGAGAAGTATGTGTGAAACCACATTCTGGATGTCAGCCATACACTGACATTTATTCTAGTAAAGAATAAATGAAGAAAATATTATAGCAAATAAGATCATTAAGACACAAGGAATTAGATTTTACGTAGTTTTGTTAGGTAAAGAATGATTCTAAAAGCAGATCTGGGTCATATCCACCAGAACTAGAGGCAGAGTTTGGATACCTAAGAGATAGTGGCTTAAACTACTTTTTAAAAACGTACACGAACCAATGGAGATCAGAAAGGTTCTGCAGGATTGTAATATTTGATTGCATAATATAATAAACACTGCCATTGGTTATTTCTATGGAATGGAATTCTTTAACTTGATTTGACGCTGTACCAGCTCTGTGCTTCCCTCCCAGCAGCAGCACACGGTACAGATGAAGTTTGATTTGGAACAGAAATCTATATGTTGATATAGATCCAGGTAGAGGTATTATTTCCTAAATAAAAATTAATGAATGCAGTAATCAGAGATAGCATTCAGTAGCAGAAAGAACACAGGCTCATTGACCTAGCAATAAGCTCAAGGCAGGGCTTTATGGATGGAGTTTTTCACTAATTATTTTGATGGAGAATGGAAACCTTGCACAGCAAAATGAGGAATAGAAGCTAAATAGCCAAATATGGCTGTGCCCCCATCTTTTATCATATTTATACAACTTCCTTTCTGCCTTTATTTAAATGACTGAAGACTACCAAAGATGCCTTGTAATTGTGTAGGCCATCCTTATGCAAAAGCTGAGCTTTTTCAGTATTTTGCACTTTTTGCAGTAGAAGATCAGGCTGCATCTCTAAAGTGCAACAGAAACATACCTAAAGACTGAAAATATATTTGTACACAAGTCCAAATCTGAGCCTGGACCTACACAATAAACCTTTTCTGAAGCAGTTTGTCTTCTGGAGAGATGCTGCTTTGCAGCCTGGTAACAGGTGTTTGAGTAGCCAGTGCCCCTGTGGCAATGGATGCAGAAAAAGCAACAGCTCCTTTGTGAAACAGTGTTTTATACCATATATTTAATACACAGCAAGAGCTGGTACCAGGTTACAAGGACTAGAAGCAGAGATTTTCACCTTATAATGTTATATATCCTTATTGCACCTCACAAATATCCTATGTTCTAGTAATTAATTTTTAATCAAAAATGTCCCATTCCCTAAAATGATGAACAAAGCCAATTCTTCAGAATTCTTAAGTAGTAGATTCAGTAGTTAAAATTACTGAATATTCAAGTTTAATGAAGTGCAGCATAAATCTCTTCTGTTTTTGCCTCGAGTTTTTTGTTTAGAGTTTTGTGATGTACGTGCAAAGCAGATCCCTTACAGAGCTGGCACTTAGTAGTTAAAGTGGGTCTTGCCTTCCCTTATGCCAGAAAGGGAGAGTTGCTTGTACTTGTACTGTGCAGTCCCACTGAGCCTCCCCAAGGATAACAGCACATACAGCTGGAGTGTGGAACAGAAGGGAAACTCCATTCCTGATTTTAAATGCATAAGAAAATTTGCATCCAATTTCCATGTTTATTATAACACAGTAATTTTTTCTCTCTGCAAATAAAGGGCTTCACTCCTCCAGTGACAGAGAGGGCTGCTTTGGATGGGCTGGGAATGGCAGGTGATGGTTAAACTTTGTCAGGCCTGTCTGTGGAGCAGGAAATAACACACCCAGGCCTCTTATGCACTTAATGAACTCTGGAGTTTGTCTGCAAACAGGAATCATCCACGTCTGTCACACGTCACACTGAGAAAAGGAGACAGGAGGGCCGGGGCAGCATCCCACCCCCTCCTTTTGCAGGGAGCAGAGCCTCTGGTAGGCAGTGAAGCACATGAACATGCAGGAAGGCTTGGAGTGGGAATTTGTTGTTTTACCACAACCCTACGCTCAAAAAAAGGAGCTGGACTCGCTCTGATGAGAGAGCTGTGAAGAAACTGGTCTTAGTGATGGGGATTTAATTATTCTGGTATTGACAAAAATGAGAATTAAAGGAGGAATGAACCTGCCGACTTCCACAGGCAGTAAAAAACAAGTTTATCTTTCACTGTGTATTGAGCTCGTAGCTATGATAAATTCAATAATGGTCTGGTGGGTGTTTAGTGCTTTATGATAACATATCATTTGGCTTCACGCAATCATGGTCTTAGGCTATGAAGCTAACCAATAAGACTTCAGACAGCATCATGTTGCTAAGCTCAAAAATTCCCAGAAAGATGGTGGGAGAGGAGGGGGGAGAACAAGGAAGAAGTGATATTTAAAGCAAACAGAGTAAATAATGCAATCAGGTTGATCCCAGCAGCAGCAAAGCTAAAAGTGATAATGGAAGTTACTGGAGTAAAGCAACAACATATCAAATAAAGACAGAAAGCAATTACAAAAGGTACAATAGAAAATTGAAAGGACAAGCTAACTGATGTAAAAAGCTCACAAAAGCTCTGTAAACATTCAAGGGGGGAAAGTTGCTAATAATAATCCATGAAGGCTCAGGGAATACTGATCAGCCTTGAGCTGTTCTTCATTTGTACAAGGACACATGGGCCCATTCCAGGTTTAAATAAACGACTGAATGACAGAGATTAAACTCATTGATGTTCTTTTAAAAGTAAAAAAATAAAGAGTAATTCTGGCATCAGTTAATAGTGCACCAGAAATAGATTTACTGGACTTTCAGAGATTTTCTAAAACCACTAATCTATCTGCAAGGAAAACATAACTTACCACACATAAAGTGAACCCAACACTGGGTGTGATGAGGGCCAATGCTGTTGTGCTCAGCTCAGGAAATTTGCTGCCTTTCAGGCCTTTTCTACATCACTCATTTTACTGCATTTACCTTTGCAAGAAGCCCAATTTAAATTACTTTCAGAGTGGACAAATATAGAAATACAGACGCTGTAGAAAGCAAGGAATACTGAATAGCAGGAAAATTAGACACCAATCATCCCAGGGTTCAATTCCACATTCAGCCTCAGCTTTCCTGGACAAGTCAGTTACTTGGATTTCTGGCAGGATTTCTAAAGCCATCTCACCTTCAAAAACCTCACTGCTTAGTCCACGTTTCCTCAGCATAGGGCTCAGAGGGGTACTCATTATTTGTTAGAATTGGTAATTCTACAAGTTCACTTCCAGTATCTGAGGAACAAAATTCACATGAAGAGCAGCAGGAATCAAACTGCTGTCTCAGATGGGCAATGCTGAAGGCCCACAGCTTTGCCTATTTATTTTCCCAGTATGGACATTTGCTGATACAAAGGAAAATACATAAGGATAACAGCACAGCACTGAAGTGCCGTGTCAGAGGATGGCCTGTTTGCTTAAGTTTCATCTCTTTCTCTCCTTGGTGGGTTAGAGAAGCTGGCAAGGTTCATATTCTGCTGAGTAAAAAGTAACCTGGTAGGAGGTGGGGAGCCTCGGTCACTTTATCAGCACATAAAGAAGCAACACAGATTTGAGAGATTTCCTCCTGAAAGCCTACCCTCAGTAGGAAGGGAAGCACTGAGCTCTCTATTTTAAGTATTTGTTTTCTTGCTTTTAAAGCACATTTGTTTTTTTTAAATTGCTGCATCTTTAACACTGTTGCTTATGCTAATCAGAAAGACTTGTTCTTGGAGTGTGACAGCTATCTAATAAAGGAATTTAGAAATTAAGCTGAACCATCTATAAAGAAATTGTAAAATTCAATATTAATGATCCATTTCAATCTTAAACAACAGAGGTTTGTGCATCACTGATGAATCAGCCAAATATATGTAATATTCATTGTTACTTTTGACAGAAAAAATAAGTAACATGCAATGCTATCTTTATCCAGAGGGCCTTTCTCTCATTTCCCACAGAATTCAGCCATTTGCCCGTATTTAGCTCACCAAGGAAATGAATTCATCATTTTTTCACTATTGTGCCTACCAAAAAGAATAATAAACACTGAGTCTTGAAAGATTTCCAGTAAGTCAACATATTATGTTAGTCCCATCCTGCATTTATTCTCTGCATTAACATAAATTAATGAAAGATGTAACAAGCAGCTTTAGCTGGCATTTTCAGTAATTTGGACAGGGCCAGTCCAACCAGTACTGAACTCTTAAGAGCACAAACTCAAACCTTAGGTATGCAGAGTAAGTGATAGCTGAGCACTGCACCCAGAAGAGAAGAAGGCAGTGCTGACCCCAGTCCCCCATTTCTGCACTGAGGGCTGCTGTCCAAAGGAGATCCTGTCTATGCTCCCGAGCTCTGTTCACCAGCAGGGCAGAGCCATCTCCCCAGGGCTGCGGTGAGGGGCTGGGAGCACTGCAGAGGTGCCAGGTACAGCCCCTGCACTCCCCAGTGTCTGTACAAACCCCTCGGGCAGTGCCCACAGACACAGACCTGTCTGTCTGTCCTGCTCAGGCTCCTGGCTCTGGGCATTGCAGAGACCACACTCATTTTTCTGCTTGGGCCTGTGTATCTGATTATTGGTTTCTATAAATAATTGAAGATACTGATTCCTTGGCATTTAGTTCTGCTTTAGAAAATTATCTCATGCTTTAGTTTTCCCTGTTTTCTCAAAGAGCACAACTTCTCTGCCAAGTGAGGAACTTCAAGTTAACAGTTTTTGTTAGGAATTAACATTTCAACAGCAGAATAAACCTCAAAACATGGGACTCACAGTCAGTCACAAGTGTGCTGCAGAAGGCAAAGAAAAGTCAATTTTGAGAACAGACACTGCGCAAATCCTAGATTTAGAAGCAAACATTAAATTAGCAAGAATTTTCACTTCTCTTTTTTTCTTTTTATTAACAGCAGTTCCAATGTTTAAGTTCAATCATCAGTTAGTCTCACAGTTCAGAGATCAGAATATCTGGAACTCCTTTGAGGCACATGGATATGTGCATTTCTTCCTCATACATTCCCCAAAGTAGCAATAACTTTCTTAACATTCACCAGCTTAAAATAAAAATGTACTAAAAACGTACAATTTATTGTAAGTCTTAGAACACCTTGTCTTTTCCCCGTATATTTCATCACAGCAATATGAAATTCAAAGTCATTAAGCAGAGCATGATAATTTATGGGAGCTTCATCTCAAGCTCTATACATAATGCTTTTTCAACATTCTACATTCTTGTTATGGTCCTGACAAAATTTCCCTCTGAGAGATCAGAATCATCACCGAATGAAGTTATAATTATTTAGGCCCAAACTCTTGCAAAGTGCAACAAAAACAGCGTAAAACCTTCAGCATCCAAATTTCGAAGAATGGTAGGGTTTGTAAGCTTAAACATTTAAATGTAAGGGGACTTTTAATTCAAGAACTGTAAAAGAGAAACATTGCCACTTACTGGCAGTACCAATATCTTTGCAATATTTGTAGGCATTTATGTGCATCTTCAAATGCTCTGTTAACCTTTATAGTATTTGTCAATAAAAAGCCCCATTAACATTTAAACTGTGTATGTCCAAATACCTACTTCCAGCAAGGATCAAAAGATAGCCTGTAAGAAACAGTTATTTGTTACAGACTGCATTACCAGGACTGTACACATTGGAGATTTCGAAAAGCTCACATTCCTTATACTTAAAAAACCCAAAAGGTAAAAAAAGGGAAAAAACAAAAATCAATCATTCATTGGGAAAAAGGCTGAGCATGGCCTGAGCAGGAGATGTGACCATCATGGGTGAATGGTAACACCAAGAACACAGTACAGCTCTGGAAAGAATAGTGCAGCCAGCTGGAGCCACCTCAGGAATACTGGAGGTCTAAAGAGATCACACTGGATAGGAAACTAAAACTGAAACACTGCTTTTGCAGTGGGAACATCAGAACTTACCTGATATTAACAACTAACCTTACCTGACATCGAGAATTTGTCTTCATTGGGCAAAAACTTAATCAAAGATAACATAATCACTGGACAAGAACTGAAATCAGACAGGCTCTTCAATCAAGCTGCTGAACTGGAAGTGACAATGACATAATTCACCAGTCCAGCTACGTCCCCTAAAATTTTGTTTCAAGCAATGCTGATTTAGTAGAATCTCTGTGTGCTGCTTCTATAAAGTGGCTATTTCAAAAGGCAAGGAAAAATCACCCCAGAATCTAGAGACTGAAACTGAAATCAAGTAGTCTATTACCACTGCTTTTATAAATCATTAATAAGGACAGCATGACCTGCTCCAATGAAAAGAAAAAAAAAAAACATTAATTGTCTTCAAGTATGACAGATGCACTCACAGTGACAGCAGAGGCATTCATTTAATCACTTTATAACAAGGAAATCTATAGACTCCATAGAAAATTTACAACCAAAATGGAGCTAACGTGACAAATGGTGCTCATGTAGCAAAACCAGAAAATGTCAAGTCTGCAAATTCAACAAAACTGTGTTTTAGTGACTTTGCCTCCTCAGGCTCTAGTTTGACAGCACCACTTCATACAATCCTTCCCTTCAGCTCACGTCCGTCTTGTCTTCTGTTTTTTTGTTTGTCTCTTTGCATCCTCGGAGCCCCCAGTGTCAGAGCCTGTCTGTCCCAGAGCACGGACTCCTTGCAGTCGAGTTGTCAGCTGGAGCAGCAAGGGAATAAGCTGGGGGAAAAAAATATGGGGAAGCAAGTTGTGGTTACAATGGTATGTAAGGTCTGAAAGGCATCGTTCTTTAGACACGTAGCCTCTAACAGAATCTATTGCATAGATGGCACATCTACAAAGACATCAGAATATGGCAGCAAATCTTGGGGAGGAATCAAACCAAACTTTTGGGAATTTCTCATAATCAAAACCTAAAGTGATTGTTTGAGAGGAAATCAAACTGCACAGACAAATTTAATTTCTCTTCTTTGTAAAACAGAAATCCAGTCATATCAGAAAAGACTAGAAGAGCACAGCTTGATAACAAAGACAGAGGGACTTATATAGCAAGTATTTGTATTCCTCTTGAGAGCTTTTGAACTAGGGAGGGTATAAAGCTAAAGAGACCAGACTTGAAGACTTGCAAGACCTTTTCCAGTCTGATTGTTCCTGAAGCCAACAAAATAAATATTTTCATTCCTATTATCACTGAGTCTGGTTATCTGAATTTTAATGACACTGTATTGTTTTTTTCTCAGAGCGATCAAACGAGAAGCCAAAATTCAGCCAGAGCACAGGAACTCACCTTCACACTAAGTTTTTTCAAAGAAAGGTAATTGTCCAAAAACATGGCTACATTGTGGCTTTTATTATAATAGGTCACATGAGGAGACTGTGACTGCACCTCTCTCTGGATAACAACCCAACAAACCCTCACTTAGCACAGTACAACATACTCATTGCTAGGACAATATTTGGGTAAGAGCAGAACCACCCCTGACCCACCTTATCGTGGTTGTAACCAGCCAACAGCAGGAGCAGCGTCAGCGGTAAGGCGATGTAAGACCCTTGGGCAATATCTTGTTCAGGCAGCTTTCTCTGCAAACAGTGCGGATCATAGGTTTTATTTTTTTTAAACAGTTGACTGTGAAATCCCTCAGCTCTAAGAAACACCAGCAATAGGATCATGAGGCACATCCAGCCCTTCTCATGTGACTTCCTTCCAAGTGCTGTTCTAGGATTTACTTTACTTTCCACTTCAAAGCCACCCTCTGCATCAGTCACTCATGTCTTACCGCTTCCTGAGGTGTGCTGCTTTGTAAAGCCAATCCATTGATGGTCAGTCTCCACTGACAGTCAGCCTGGTGTGCTTTGATTTACCTGTCCCATGCTGCCCACACCTCTAAGACCCCACTACAGCAGCCATGCCAGCACAGAACCTTTCAGGCACATCTGCCCCCTTCATTTCCTACTGCTGTTTCATGTTTCCCTCCTGGTTCCTTTGGCAACTGAACACACAGCAAATCCAAATTAATTGTCACTTTAATGCCACTCATAAACCTCTTTATATTTACACTAATAGAAAGCTTGGCCAAGAGCACAAAATACATGCAGGTTATAACCCCAAATACTGCTCCCAAGGTGAACACTGGAACATGGAAGTATTTAGTACTTACAGTGGGACTGAAGACCAGTGTAATGTGTTTATGATATCCAATGGCAGTGAAAGAAACTTGAGGCAGGGTGTAGTCATACTGTGATTTAGACAAAGTAGAATCCAGGAGGACCACGTAATTCTGTGGGTAAAAAATACACTCAGGCTACAGCATCAGGAGCAGTCTGAGACAAAATCATATTTAAAGGAAAAGGTCAGTTAAACAGGCTTCAAATCTTCCAAGACACTGGTTAGTCCAGCATGAATACAGCTCTGCAGGCACACCACAAGTTACAATTCAGTGTCCCTAGGGAAAAAAAATTAAAGTGATCTAAGCTAATTCTCCAGCAATATTCTTACCTCTCCATCTCGCAGTAGTGGTGGGAAATGGAAAAACAAGGATAGGCCTAAGTTGACTGTATGAATTGGGTTGTCAAGATTTTCACTTTTGTAGAGCTTCACCTGTAAGTGAAGGAAGAAAGCACAAAGCAGGTATTTCCAAGCCTGCACCACAATAGATATTTCAGACATCCCACATGTTCGGGGATAAAAGCACTTCAAAATTCATCATGTGTTTATATAAACAGAAAGCTGTCAAGTAAGAACACCTGGAAGTGTTCTAATCTGGGATGTGAAAAATCACAGAAACAGTCTTTTTATAGAACTTGAAATAATTTAGGAACAACTGCTGTCTGACATTTTCACATACCCAGTGTATGAAAAGCAGTCTGTGCTGTGGATCACAAAACTGCTCTCACTTGTGCCTGTATCCAGTCTTAGCACATCCTTCAGAGACAAGAATGTCTGCATTGGAGGCCAGGGTGACGACATGCACCCATCAACAGCTCACGTGCACTACATGCAACACAAGACCCCACCTAATATGAAGCAGGCACAGGCCTGGATACCTTCCCTATAATCAAATTTTGACATCAATTCCTATTTGCTTAGGCTGAACTGCAAGAGTTTAAATCTCCCCAGAATGATGCAACACAAGCTCAGGGGCTTTTTGGTAAGGTGACACATTTTCCCTTCACACCTGCTCTGAGTGTTGGATCCGTTGGATGTTTCCCAAAAAACCCAACAGCTTAGCAATGAGATCTTGGCAGGTGAGATGCATAACAAACTAGTGTGAAAGAAATCCAAGCACTGCATTTATATTTGTAGGTAACATTTCAAGGAGCTTTTAAACCTGACAAATGATACTGTAACTCCTACCCCACTAACACCTCTTGCAGACACTTCCAGCATTTGCAACCTAAGCCAAAAGGATCAGAGATGTTTAGCAAGTTTTTTCAGATCACAGTGCAGTGTTTTGAATTTTGAAAATTTCAGCTTTCCTATTTGTCTCATACTGTCTATTATTATGTACTTTTAAATTCACATGTCCTGTGGTATCACTGCATTCACATGGTATCTTCAGGTTTTGACATACAGGTCAAAAATTTCAGGTGTTTCAGGAATTAATGCAGTTCTCTGATACAAAGGACTCATTTCACCCATGCTGTCTTGATACCTCTAGAGACAGAGCATCCCTAATCAGGGAAGTAGATCCCAAAATGTACAGGCCAACCAGAGAAGGTATTTTTAAAACATATTCCCATGAAAAACAGAAACATTAAAGCAAAGCATCAGGAACGCTGTAATCTTCATTCTATCTGGAATTCAGATTCACCTTCATTAAACTATTAGTTCTAATTTGAATTAAATGTGTGCTCTGGCTACTGAACCATTTCCAGTGACCCTGCAAAAAAAATCACTGTGAAAGCAATAACAAATACACTTGACAAAGATTAAAGGCTTGAACTTACACATAATGTGGAGAGATATTCAGAAGCTGTAATTACATTTCCACTTAAATCAAATTGATTAATTTGCCGGAACGCTATAATATTAACATCATCAATGTCACTGTTCCCAACCTGCAATGGAAAACAGACTCAGGTTTTTACCAACAGAGGAATAGTTAACAAAGGACAGCAACACAGCTGTTAACACAACGCAAACATTGCTGGTCATTTCAAATAAAAAGTGAATTTTGTTCTATACTAACCACATGGAAGCTTGCAAGCTTTTCCATTGCAAGTCCCTGTTCTCCAGAGTGCACAGCCTGCAATTGCAGACTTGTGCATTATCAGCATGAGGCTCATGACATTAAGCTAAACTAAAAATGGAAGTCTCAAAGGCACACACTATTCTGGAAGAGGCTGAGGTACATCCACAGGATTGCCTGATCTCAGAACACGGGTCTCAGTATTTTGCAACTGTGCTGAGAGATGCACAGAGATGTTTATACAGTTGATTAATACGAAATATTTAACAAGATTCCACCAGTTTTCAATTCAAAGTTATTACTGCATTTTATAAAGACTTATTAGCCCAAATTACAATTTCACCTACATCAAGACTGCATGATTTAGACCCAATAAAACATAACAATATCTATCAGTCCATAACTAAATACAACTATAGGACAATATGACAATTTACAACATCCTCAACTTACCACTGCTTTGTTCCACATCATAAAGAAATGCTGAAAGGTATTCCATACATTTATTCTCTTGTTTCTGGATGCACAGTTTTCGTGACTGTGAAAGAATCCTTTTCACTTGTTTACTGTTTGGGCTTTATCTCCCTTCGGTTTTGAGCTATGGTGCTGACACACAATATGGGGCCTGTTTTTAGGGAGCTAACTTGCTGAAAGGCATTTGTCTAAACAGAATGCCTTCGCTACATTGCTGCTGACAGAACAGACAGAATGCCTAGACAGACCCATTTCATATTTAAGTGATGCTACAAAAAAAGAGAAAAAATTACCTCAATTGCCCGATGCTGTGGTAAAGCTCTTTCAATGTGATCATTGCCTTCAGCTTTGAGTTGGACATGATACACACAGCCAGGCTGAAAGCAACATTCAGATGATAAATCCCAACACTAAATAATACATACTTTAATTTTAGAGAGCAGTAAAGAGAATTTTCTAACATTCCATTTAAGATACGCCACCCAAACAGATTTAACTCTATGCAGTTAAAGTTCTTTCTTATCTCAAATAGAAAATTTAACTCAAAAACACTTATTAGCAGTGTTTACTGTCAGAAAATAAGAAAAGGCTATACAAAACTTTCATTAGCTTGTTACATCACAGTATTAAATCATCTGCTGTGATGAAGGAAAACACAGGATTAAAACCTGATCAAACATTGCCTTCTACTTCAGCAAATTGTTGACTCTTTACGTAACGGTGCCATAAATTCAGCTTCCCCAATCCCTGAAGAACAGATTACTTCACAAACATGCTGTGCAATCAGCATCATACACACACCCAATATCCTGCTAAAAACAGGCTGTTGGTATCTTCACAAGAGAAACTAAACACTTCCCCGAATTCTTTTGCCTATGAAAATTCCCTGCTGGTCACCCAAGCACTGACCAGGGGATTGTGTCATGTCACACCAACTGCTCAGTGTTTGTGGAGGCCAGCACAGTGTGCTGCCAGCAAGTTCACAGACTTACACCACAAGTTTCTCCCCCTTTAATCAGACTTAATGTTCATTACATGACAGTGTTTCTTCACACAGAGAGACTCAAGAGAGTCTGAGTTAGCAAACTCAGATGGGGAAACACAAAGAGAGTCTGAGTTAGCAAACTTACGATGGGGAAACAGAAACCAGTGGCTACTGAACAGAACCCATTTCACTGCTCCATTGTCACACTGACAGAAAAGTAAATGACAGAGAGGCTCCTACTCCTTACCCGAAGGCCACGGAGCCTGAATTTGCCCTCTTCATCAGTTATTGTGTCCTCTCCATAGATGCTGCAATCATTCTGTCCCACAGCTTCCACTGAGACTCCCTGCTCAGGCTCTCCATTTAAAGAGGAAACTGTGCCATAACAGCTAGAGGTATAAAGAGAACCAGTTGCTACAGATATGCAGATGCTGTTTTAATGCATATTTTAAAGACATTTTATTGTTATAACTGATAGGAAAACTACTTAATGTATTTACCATAGCAAGGAGAAGAAAAGGGGTGTTTATAAGATGTCTGGAAAACAGTTTAAATCATCAGAATTTGCTGCAGTTCAGAGAACAACTTTAGGAATCCAAGTTCCCTTAATTCCATGAACAGCAACTCTTTCTTACCCCTGAGGGTGAGGAAAGCAAGGATCTTGAAGTCAGATATCTGAATTGGTCTACCATACCTAGAACAATGCTCTCCTCTACCACTGGAGGCAGCACAAGCCATTTCCAGTGCCACTGACACAGTGCTTCATAGCCATGTTTCTTCCTATAGCTCTGCCATCTGGGCTTAGCTATATATCCACAACCATGAAAGAAGGACAAAAAAAGTACTTATACACAGCACAATTAAATTAAATTGAGACTTGGAAAGTCTCCTCCAAACCTGCAGAACAGAGGTGTGCTGGGAGGAAACATATTTGGCACAACATATCTGGATACAGCCCATAGCATTTTCCATGGATTCCAGCTCCACTGACCTGTAAGCTGTTCTGTAACCAGTGATCTGGATTTTGAGGTTTTGTCCTTCCTGTACTTCAATCATTTGTGATGATGGTTCAAACCGAAATTCTTTCATCATGGGTTTAAAGTAATACTGCCCGGGGCTCTGCAAAGAGGCACAAAACAAGCTGTTTGCTCATAGTGATGCAAAAACTCACTAACTCCAAACAAATATGCTTTGCAAGAGCTCTCTGAAGAGCTGAAGTCTTCTGTTCCAACCACAGGTTAAACTGGTCAGAAAATGTGAGCAGTGAAAAACAGGGAGCACAGCAGACAATAAACCAATGGAATTCCACCTGGTGACAAAGTGTTAAAGAGAGAAAGGAAACTACAGCCCTAAAACCTTCCCACAAGACCTCAAGGACAGGACAGTGACCACAAAAGAAGGATGTCTGCAAGGCAACTATTCAAGCATGTCTACGCTCATACAGATCAATAATGTAATTAGATTTCTTTCCCCTAAAGACTCTCCAATGATCATCAACAAATTGGCTTGTTTCATGTTTACAGACTGCAAATTAGTAACTGAGATCAATCAACATCATCTACGACCTGTTGGGGAGAAACCTCGTGCCATGTTAGATTTCACATCTTTCACTTGCTAAGAGTTTAAGTGCTGTTTATTCTCAGGGATCTGCATCTCTCATCGTGGGTTAGGGTTTCAAAGGACACCTGCCACTCAAGAGAGCCCTGTCTGGGAGGGCAAAGTAACACAGCCCCGCACACGGCCACGTTCAGAAGAATCATTTCAACTTACCAGATTGGAAAAAGTCAGCATGCCATTATCCTGTGTGAGGAGGTTGGACCGAAACACCCCTCCACTGAGAGACAAGAGAACTCCAGCAAGAGCCTGGTCATCCTCTGACTTGATCTGTTTTTGAAAAGCCAGTAATTTTAAGTGTAAGCGAGGGTTTCCTTACGGAGAAGGGTTCAGTTGAGAAGCCCCTTGCAGAGTGCACAGGTGGGCTGGCTCTGAGCACTCAGCTGTGAGCAGAACTAACCACATCTGTACTGCCCTTCCTGCCAGCCCACAGGGCTGCAGAACCCTCTGCTCCCAACCCCTGGGCAGTCACAGCCTGTGGCACACCACGTGCCACCACAGCTGCCATTCTCTGCCACTTCAGAGAACACGCTTGGGGGCCTGAACAAAGCATCCGTAAGACTGGAACCAGGCACTAGCTGGACCAGACTACACCTAAACCTTGCAGGATAAAACTCATTAAAAGAGGGTGGTCCAACTCTACAAAAGCAAATGAAGCCAGTCTTTTGGACTGCAGGCTCCAACTTTCACTCTATAAACTTTGCAAAGTATCTTCTGCATAGCAAATCACGGTCTACAACTGAGCTCATCCACTGAGATTTGTCTCCTCATGACAAAAATTATCCAAATAATAATAAACTATCCCAAAATCCCACACCCATTTGTCTTTGGAAGACATGGGTTAACTTTTTGCCTGTCCAGCTCTAACTGCACACACTATTCATTTAGAACCCAAAGTGTTCAGAACATTACCTCAAATGTCACCCCAGCAAGAGCAAAAGCTTTGAAGTCTCCAACTGTTCCTTCTACTGCAGTCAAAACAAAACCTTCCTTCTGAGCAGTGATTGTGTATTCCAAGTCACTGTGGAGTGGCCCAACACTTCAAATAATAGGAAAACAGAACTTGCTTCAGAAAAAAACACTTGGATATCACATACACATTGTCACCAATGTGTCACCACTGCATTTTAATTAAAGAATCCAAAGGTTCAAAACAAATTGTTCCTTACCTGTAAGTGCCCTTGTCATTGGTGAAAACTGTGATAAGTGGGGAAGTTGCGCCCTTCTCACTAATGACAATCTCAACACCTTCCAATTCAGGATGAATTCGCCCTTCCAGAAATAAGCCTGCTTTTCCATGAATCTCTATCAGCTTCCCAGGACAACTCTCTTGGTCATTGTGAAGGGGATTTAAGACAAGGAAAAAGGTCAAAAATACACTTGACACTCTGGCTTACAACAGGAGTTTAACTACTTCCAAAATGATCAGCTAGTGGCCTTTTACCTTAGAACAAGAGATCAATCCACACAATTTCATGGCCCCTCAACACATCTTAAAACATCTGAACAGTACCAAAATGAGTGACTACATTTTGAAGGTTTAAGCACATCCCCAAAACAACCTTATGGATTTCTGAAGTGGTTGGAGGTCTCAGTGAGTTAGTTATACTGCAGCCACATGGAGATGATGGCAATGACACTTCCTTCTAGTCAGATTACACTGAGCTTTGACCACATTTTTGAGTTCAAATTCAGGTCAGCATAGGTCATGTTTAATGACATTAAGCAAAATTTTATTTCCCTCCCTTAAAAGCACTTAGAACGTGCAAACAGTCACATGAAAAGAGGCACTTAACATTTCCTAGTGACTTCAAACAAAATATGTTCACTTAAGAACCTGAGGACAAGATGGACACTGACTTAACAAGTAGCATCAATAATTGATGACAACCCTGACAATTCTGAAGTTTATTTCCTTTTTTGTGAATATTTTTATTATTGTAATTTACTGAAAAAAAACCCAACTTTAACAGAAACTTGAATTTAGAAACAAATTAAAAATAGGAACCTTGATTTTGCACAACTCTTTTTCTAGGTGACAGTACTATGAACAATTCTCAGAATCTGGTGCAATACCCAGAAACCTGGCCTTCCTCTTGCACCACTTGGTTTTTCAGAACTTGGAAGCATATTCTGCTGATAAAAACTGTAATTGGATCCTCTATCAAATAGCTTCCAAATTCCAGAATGAAACTGGGCCAAAGAAATAGCTGCAACTGAAACTTTCCTAACATTACCTTCTCGAGTTGTTCATGTTTATCTACACAGATACATTTCTACCTTAATAATCTCCTCCTTTCAAACAATAAATTATTTCTATTTACCTCCACTAACAACTGCTTCCACATAAGGTGGGTAGAAAAGAAGCTCTTTTGATGATGGTGTTACAGTAATTTTCTCTCCAGATCTGTAAAACACAAATAAGACATAATTAGAAGAAAACTGAATTAGCAGCTCTCATGTAGAACAGAGTACAGTATATTGACTCAAGAATGCACCTAAACACTCCAAGATAAAATATCAACAACAACCTAAGCAAAATTCTTACTATGTGGTACTAAGTTTCCATGTAGCTCAGAGTCACCAAAGGCACCCAGCCAGCGGCTCTGTCCTATCTGGAACTGTGTCACTGTTCTGTTTGGCAGAAACACCACGCAATAGTACAAAGAATACACCTCGTCCACTGGAGCTAGCTATTACCTTGCCCAGTATGAAAATTCATATAAGAATGGTCCTTGGAGCTCCTCCACCATTTCTTGCACTGGTGGCTTTGTTCCTTCCTCCTCTTGACCCTTCTTTTCTCTCTCCTGCCGGCGGCTCTCAATTTCTGCCAGCTGCTGCTCCCGACGCAGCTCCTGAACAGATTTCAGAGGCCCTAAAACTAAGGCAGGTTCACTGTCAATGGATGACCTGAAAACATGGAGAGAAAACAAAATCATCTCCTTCCATATGGAGAGATAAGAGCTTGTTGTATCTGTCAGTTACTGCCTTTATACCACCACAGACAAGTCCCAGGATATTTTTTAAACCCATTTCTTTTTAACGGCCCTGTTTATTCTGGCAAGAGCATTGGTAAATTTCTAGGCCAAAGGATCAGTTTGCAAGAGTACCTTTAACAAAGCCCTAAACTAAAAGAGAAAAGCGGGAATGTCAAACCTGAGAACAAGCTTAATACAGAAAGGATGAGTTATACAAAATAAACAAGAAGACTAATAAGCTTGGGTTTTTTTTTTTTTAACTAGGAACTTTTGCCTCAGAATCCACCCCTCAGGAGCAGAGAATACAAGCAGAAAATAACTTCTATCACACATAAATACTTCCAACAGCCAGCAATTCCCAGGAAAAGCTCTGAGTTCTCACCTATCTGCCCTATACATCTGAACTACCCAGCTATCTTGTCACTGTCCACTGAATGGATTGCTAGATAAGTTCAACCAAGTTCTTAGAATCAGCTCAGAATAATGAATTTTGTTTGACTCTCCCTGATCTTGCATCCTCTCTTTTCTAGCATTTTCTTCTAGACTCCAATCATTCTTTGTATCTTATCCTCTGTCTCTTCTCCAACAGTCTGAATTCTCAGTGGACTGGACAAACTGATCACAATCACTTTTCCTAAAACCACTTTAGATTACCAGGATAGTTGTCTCCCGCTTCAGGCTTCACCTATATTCTAGTTTGTCTTTTTTTAAGAGACATAGTTACTATTGCTCTATCACACTAAATTTCATCAAGGCTTTATATTCTTTCTCTGCAGTCCAGACAATACAGAAACATATGCAATTTTTTTTGTCTGACAGCCTATTAAAAATCTGTACAGGCATACACGATCTCAAGATATTCATAATAAATTACTACAGTCTTATTTTTAAAACATACCAAGCCATTATCAAGAACTGGTAAGAATCAGCTTTCCTTCTGGTTGAGGTTGTTTGGGGTTTTTTGTTAACTGAAACTTAATGGGTCACATCCATGGATCTGGTACACAGACTTGTAAAAACAACTGGCTTGCTTTTAAACCCAGAGCTGTTCCCTTTATGTTGATGGCACTTCACAAACAGGACTTTAGCTGAAAAGCTTGAGGCAGGATTGATCAGAGATATCTGTGGCAACTGAGCTGCCTTCAAAGCACTTGCCAATAGTCTCCAAAAACCCACCAAGATGAGAAGGTTCATGTAATATTCACCTCCTCACTAAGCTGTTTTTAAAATCCTAATGGCTCTCTGCTGTCTCAGTGTCTCCTTTCCAGCTGCTGGCATTGCCCAGCAGTTGCAGTGATAAGGCCATTAATCTTTGAGAACTTGAGGCAATGCTCTGCAGGTAATGTTCTCTGAAAAGATGTTTCCTGCACTCAAAAAGGTTTGAGAACCCATAGTCTAGAACAAGTAGACACCAGCAGAGTATCAATAAAACATCATTATCAGACACTTTCAGGCAGATTTGGCACCTTGTACAATTAAAGCTGTTCACAGATCAGTGCTCCCTAGTGAGTTGTCTGTTCAGCTAAACATAAATTGGTGCATTAGTGTGTAATCACTTTGCATGCTTTTCCTTTTATAACCCTCCCTGCACCAGTAACAGTGCTCTAAAGCTGCAGATTCTCATTCTGATGAAAGAAAAAAGGGAAAACATAGATGCCAGTGCCTAAAGAGCTCAGACCTAAGCTAAAACGATACCTTCTGAATTCTGAAACATCAGTTCATCAAAGTATATAAACACTCAGAAAATCATTCCTTTTTACCAAGACACAAAAGTAGGGAGGGGCAAAGTTGAAATGATGAGAAAATGCTCAAAATGAGGCTGGATTTATTTCTCTCCAAAGAACTCAAAGCACATCTTAGCATAAAAAACCTCTTGCTGCCTAGGCTAGGATGCCATCCCCTTAGAAAGCAGCCACTGCAGCACTAAAACTGGAGTAAAGCTTTATGAGAGAAGTGTCTTTTTCTTCCACTTTTTATAGCCCCATGATTTCTTTGTCCTTACTTAATGGTAACAGCCACATCCATCAGTTTATCAGTTACAATCGTGCCAAGGACATGGTGTCGAACTGCAGTGAGCGTCAGGATACTGGGAGAGGACCTGCAAATCAAAGGAACGACGACATGGATTCAAGGTCCCGTCCCCTAAATAAGCAAATCTTATTTAGCAGAGTCTGTGCTCCCACCCCTGAGATTGAAATGCTTTATAAAAGATGATACAGAAGTTACACAGCAAAGCTGTAGTGCTGGCATGGTCATCTAAGGGAGCGTTTCCCAATCTGAGCCCCAAAGCAATTCCCTCCTTTGTGCCTTCTGCTTCCTCTCAAGCTAAAGCTGATTTGATTGATTTCATATGTCAAAGTGTCATTAAACACATCATCAGACCATAATCTATAAATAACTAATTAAACTTGGCTGACGAAAGAAGATCAGCACTGCTTACTCATGATAAGGAAGAACATTTATTCAGCTTGCAAAAAATGGGGTGAACAGAATCAAATCACCAGAGGGTCATGGCACTGGTGACATGCAATAGCGCTAAGTGCCTCTTAGGAATCTTACTATCCCACCTTTTGCATTTCAGCTCTCAGAAATGACCAGCAGTTTTCACTGAAATAACTCTTCTCTGTTACAAAGCAAACCCAATACTAAACAGACAGAAGGCTGACAAAAATACCCATTTAAAGCAACTAAAGCATCTTGAAAGCCTATCATTATTTGATTTTTATTATTTTAAGATGGAAAGGCCAAGAGAACACATCCCATACACCTTGCTAGAGCTTCCCTCTACACATCCTGTCCTGCTGAAAGCAAGCAGGAGAAGGAAGCTTTATGGAAGAGGTCAGGAACAGTCACACTCTTACGTGTCGTAGGTGTAATACTCGTGTTCAAACTGGTGGCAGGAGCGCGGGGTCACTTCATACACACCTACAAACATTAAGGCAAAGAATAATCTCCTGAAAAAATTCAAGTTGGCTGAATTCTCAAGATCACATGAGAGCAGAGGTATAGAAATGACTACAAAATGTGACTACATATCTGCTGCCTCTCACACAGACACTTTCTAATGTGTCTGACAAACTGAACCCATATGAATGAGATTATTTTAACACCATCTTCATTCATCAAAGATGAAATACTTCCATCACCAAGAAAAAAAACAGTAATATTTTATTTCTGGAATCTGGATTTGGTGAAGGACTAAATAGCAAAAGAAATGGAGAATTTAAAACCTTGGAACAGATCATTTATATACAGATGTAATTAAAACAACGCCTTTCAGAAACCTCAGAAACCACAAATTATTTTTTTTTTTTTAGCTCCCAGCAATATTAGCTAACGGGTTATTTTCCATTTTTTAAACTAATATTTTAAAGCTGTTACCTGGCTTTGAAAGACAGAATCTATTAACTCCTTTGGACAGGTTATAAACACCAACATTCTCTGGTCCATTTCCATCCTGATAAAATTCCTGTGAAGCCATAGCACAATTCACTATTAGTAACTACCAAACAACAAAATGAAAACAGTATTTGCCTGAAGATACATCAAGGCCATCTCTTTTAAAACAGCTAACATCACAAGACCATTTTACCAAACTTAAAAGACAAATCTCAAAGCACTCTGAACATCAGCGCTCTGTGACCCTCCAGAGACAGGAGAAAGCCTTGATTCCAAGCATAATCCAACCAGCCTACACAAGGTCATTAAAAACATACAGGAACATCTGTTTCCTACGTACCAGTGTGATTGCATGAGAAAGAGAACACCTCAGCATATATCCAGTCTGCCTGAATTCTACTCCTGACACATCTTCCTCCAAGACTTCCAGTTCCAAAGACTTATTCTTCCAGCACCAGTCTTCATGTACGATGCTTACTAGAATATACACCACACAAAGCATTCTAGTAGTGTAAAACTGAGTAAATAAGGGCAAGTTTTGTGATATAAAAAGCTTGTATAATTTTAACTTCCCTGACAATAATCTTCAAAGATAAATACACAACAATGGCAGTAATAACAGACCTGGCTCACAGCACTGCAGCATCACCAGGAACCCAACACATCTATCAGGAAAGCTGTGCTATGAAAAGGAATAATGAAGCCTGGCCATCCTGGAAGGCTCCTCAGTGGGCACTACCACTGTGACAGGCAAAGCAGCCTAGAGGACATCACAACCTAACCTCAATTTAAGCTAGTGGAAAGATGTCCCACTCCCGTACAAACAGTGCAATCTTATACTCCTTCTACACCTTGCCCTGGAAAACAATTTATTTTCACAGGCCAAGGCAGGCTGGCCAAAATACATGTTGTTCTTAGGAGCAGCACTCTGGAAGCAGAACTAGAGAGCGTCCCTGTTCTTAGGCTCATGATAAAGCCCACTTCCCCCACCCCAGCCATGCAGACCCTAAAACTCAGGGGAGCAGTAACCCTTGGGCTGACACAGGGTTAAACATCCAACATTAAGAAATGTTTTTGTTTCCAGATGCACTGTTGGACGGTATTTTTCCAGATTCTCTCAAGTTTCACAACTGTGTTGGGCAAACTGTAAAAGGTATCCATGATAACGGAAGTGCTCAGATTAGGTCACAAATGAGCTACCAAGGTGCCCCAGAAGCAGTTCCCCTGCTCCTACCTTTGTACTTGCCCGGGAGCACCCCCTCGAAGGTGAAGGGCAGCGAGTCCCGGCTCCCCGCCAGCTGCAGGCTGCGCTTCTCCCCCTGGCGGCTCACGGACTGCAGCGTCACCATCAGGTCACCACACGCGTCTGGAGGGAACACAGCACGGGAGGCTGCACCCAAACCCCCTCAGCCACACCTCAGCGGTACTAACATCGAAATGGTCACTCCCTCTCAGCACAGGATGTTTCCAATTAAAACTGGTTTCTTAAGCACATGTTTACCAGTGGTTTTTTGCATTCTGCAGGATTTTGAGACTGTTAATCATATTTTTATCTAATGGCAAGAAAAAACCTGAGATCAACATTAAATCCCTGGGTCCATCTCACTCCGCAGAGACTAGAGCCGAGTAAACACCCAAGAGACAGAACACAAAGTGCAAGGAGGATTCAGAGAAGAAAGAGGAAGGGTAAAAATGACAAAAATCAGGCTCCAATCATCATGTGCTGAAATCAGTGGGTAATCAAGGAAAACAGCAGGAGGAAGGAACCTTAGACTAAAATAAAGACAAAAAGCTCGTGAAAGAGAACAGAGGTTGAAAGCTTCTGCCAACAGCTTGAGCATCTATCCTAGTTTCCACATGAATTGCTTTTTTTCCTTTTTTTTTTTGTAGACTTCTTTTACACCTCCAGTACTTCTCTGATTGATGTACAGTATCCCAAGTGGCAGTCAGGACCGTTTCCGTCCAGGACCCATCCATCTTCTGAGGAAGGAATAGTTGCTTATCCCTAGCAAGTATTAAAAGTAGGTACACAACTTTACTCCAGACTTTGTTAAGGTACCTTACTAGGCCACAACGTCTCCCAGGCAGAGCTGCATTTTCCACGTGCTGGAAGTTCCATTTACTTATCTGCTGATGGGTCTAACCACAGCAAGAGTCTCGGTGTCAACAGCACTCCCTCACACATGCAGTGCTAAAGTTCTCCATTCCCATTGCCATTTCACTTTCACCATGGACTTACCTAAACAAGAGATCTTCCCTGAGACAGATGCCAAAAACTGAGAGAAGGTCACGTCCATCACTGGTCTGTCAGTAACAGTGACAGGGAACATTTTGGGTTTCAAGGCCAATCCTGCTCTGGTCTCAGCCTCTGGAATAATTACCTGTAGAGCATATGACATCAAGACATCACCACACTTCAGATACCAGTCCAAATACACCCACTCTGCTGTCTTCAATGCATTTAGCAGAAATTAGAAAATGGGAATCTACTGTAAATCCCAGGCAAAGCAAAACTAGCCTCTCCAACATGCAAAATTTTAAAATCTTCTAGAACACCATGACAGTCCTACAACGAAGAAATGAAAGCTCATTCTTACCTGAACATTGTATGTACCCGATTTTGCCTTGAAACAAAATACTCCCTGAGGGTCAGTTTCTGTTGTAACCAGTGATGCTTTGTCTTTGTCTTCAGGTATCATGGTTACCTTGTATTTACTGATCTGTTTGACTGTGTCAGGGAATCGAGTTACTGAGATGCGGCCACACACACTGAACCTGTTAAATAAAAGCCAGTCATCAGAACAAATATTTTGATTTGACAAAGATCATAAAAGAACACTTTTAGAACTTCCTTAAAAAGTAAACCTCACTTTTTTTTTTTTTTTTAGGAGTTTCTCCCCTCAGGTTTTAAATAGGTTCAAATATTTTGTGCCAAAAACCTCAAATATGAAGGGTAACCCACTGGAACACAACCTTGGTACACTCACACTTATGAAAGCACAAGACAAGATGACAAATTAGAAGCTGGTAAGTTTTGCTTATTGTCCTCAACAGCACAATATATTTCATTACTGAATAAATTGTACCCCATCATTTAGCGGCACACAGGGTTTTTTCTAATTGTCTGGCTATGTCTGTAGGAGCTGACTGCTATTTGACTCAGTAAATCCCAAGTTTTCACTTCTCCAGAACACTGCCACTAATTCCTCCTCTGAAGTCCTGGACAGTCCTCCTCTGATGGCCCTTTCATCTTCCTCAGCTCACGCTGTATCTCCCACCACTGCACAGCCTTACACTCACAGTCAAGGCATCAAACAAGAAAAAGACAATTCAGGTAAGGCAACAATGACCTTGAGAGTGAGCAGTAAAGTGCAGAGGTTTGGTACAACACTGCAGCAGACAGCTGTGTGACTCCAGATACCCTCCTTCTGTGCAAGAGTGAAGTGCAGAAAGCTCCTCTGTCGCTTTCTTGGTTCATGTACCATTCTAAAATTCTTAATTTGCCCATGCCTTAGCGTCTTCATTTGCAAGGGAGAGCTTATTAAGAGGATGCTCCAAACCTTAACTATTATTGAGCAAAATACCGTGCACAAAACATGCACTCATGCTGCCCTATTTACCTTGAATTTCTTCAGCAACATTTAGCTCCTGACAGCACTACACAAGTCTGGGCATGGCATGGGAAAGGATCACCCATTTTCACGGCCTCATCCACACATCAAGTTGCATTTTCATCGTGACACCAGTCCTTACCCTGTTGCAATGATGTTTGCCAGCTGCGGTGTATTTGGTGCAATCTTCACAGTAATAGTGTCAAAAAACAGGTGTTCTTTCCTGGCATGAATTGTGTATGTACCTGTTGTTATGTTCTCGAGGCGGAAAGAGCCATCAGCTTTTGTTTTCACTGTAACAAACAACAAGAAGAATTAAAAACCAGAGCATATGTTAACTGTGTATCCTTTTGTATCAACAAATCCAGAGTGCCTGCACTGCTTTAGGCTATTTTTAATTCATATTACACAACAAAGAAATAGTATTATGTTTTTTTACTAGATGAACCTTCATTTCTATATTTCAAAGTACAATCTGGCATATGGTTGAAAGAAATTAAGAAATTTTCAACTGCCAAACAAATGAACACTTAATGCTCTCATCTAAACCAGAAAATGCAAAATTAATCAACTGCATGAAATCCACTTTAATATTTCAAATAAATTGCAACAAAAGCAGTGTATAATCCCAAAGGGTTAATTCCACATCATACCCTAGAGTCCTGTACTTGAGTTTATCAAAGATCAAGAGCATTGCATACCTTTAATCTGATTGTTCAAAGTCACAGTGGCATCAGCAACTCCTTCTCCTTCAGGACCATTCAACACCCTGCCCGTGACAGAGAAACCCATCACATGGAAAACAGGCTGAAATGGGAAAAAATTAACATCAGTATTTACTCAGGAAATGCAAACACACACCTACAGCAATCAACACCAACTGTTTTCTCTCCACACACATATAAAGGAACCTTACTATTTCCAGCTCTAAGAAAAAATATACCAGGATAATCACAGTGCAAGTACAAACTGATCTCCAGGCATGCTGTTCCCCTAAGTATAAAACACACGTTCCCAATTTATCTGCACTGGTACAGCTCAGAGAGCCACACTCACAGATCATAATGACAATACACAAGGCACTCTGCAAACCAGAAAGACCTACAGGCCCTTCTCCAGAGATGTGACAATCTCAACGAGGAAATTTAAGCAGCCTGGAAGATTACTGCATGTTGCATGTTTGCAACACGGATGTGAAAGTGAACATAGCAGACAGCTTTGCCCTATTTTGTTTCTTCCTAGTACAAGGGACCGAAGAAGCACAATACTAGAAACTGTCTTCTACCTGCTGTGCATAAACAAGAGTCTTCAACTTCTTACAAAGAAGTTTTTCCACAATACAGCTGTCTTCTGCTAAAATCAGTTAGGCTTCTACAGGAATGAGTGGCACTAAAGGATTATTCCCTCTGAAGGCCTTACCTCGATCTGTAAACTGTCATGCTCTACAAGGAAGTCCAGTCTAGATGGAGCAACATCAAAGGTGATTCTCTCTCCCCTGTAGAATGGTATCTGAAAGAAGACACATGGCTTTGACTCCTAAGCTGTGATGACAGAATGGTTTTCCTTTATCATTTTCCATGTTCTTATTGTCATCAGACACCTCTACCAAGAGTCAAATGAGTTGCAAACCTCCTGGAAAAAAGAACTCAGAGGGATGGAGACACAAATATGGGCAATATTTCAAGACTGATGGAAACCATTAAATTAGCAGAAGAGATGGAAAAGTAACTCCCTATTCAGAATAGAGCAAAGGTACTTGGATGTGCAAGAGCTTACAGATAGGAGACTGTATGATTGCTAGAAGGATTGAAGGAATGAGAGAAGCTTGAATCCCATTTGTAGAGCACCCAGACTGAGAATGCAGGATCATCACTCCAGGCAGTGCACAGAGAACATGCTCCCACATCATCCAGATGTAAGAAAGAGAATGGGGAAAAAAGGAAATAGCTTAAAGGAGAGGATGTGGCAATAGCACACTCTGGTTTAGAAAATAAAGTAAACAACCCACTGAAGAGACAAGCAGTGAATTTCTAGTCACTTACCACAGTGTATTTCCCACTTGGCAGAGAAAGAAAGCTGAAAGATCCATCTTCTTTTGATACAACATTGCACAAATAGGATAAAGACTCATCTCTTGATTGGAATCCATCCACAGGAGAAATATTGCAGCCCACAACATCCTGTAGTAATAAATGCAATACAACCTTTTGTCTCAAGGAAGAACAAAGAAAATAATTTGGGGGGGGATACAGGAGGGTTCAAAATACTGAACTGTGAATGAATGATGGGAAGTACAAAGCCATTTTAGAGGCAAAGTTTGATGACATGGCTTAAAATTCATAGGTAAATAGGTAAAACACGAAAAAACAGCAAATAATCAAGTTTATGGTAACAAGGACAGAACACTGGGAAATTCAACATCCCCAAAACTCTACCACATGTCTTAACTGACTTCAGTTCTGTGGACAGGGTAAACATCACAGAACAGAGCTCAACTCTACATAACCAAATGTTTCACACTCGTTTCTTAACGCACTTGTAAGGTGGCAATAGAAGCTGTTGAACTTTGTCTTCCCATCAAGAGGGCAAAGAGTAATTAAGATGTCATGCCGAAGACAAATTACCCCAACTGTACAATGAATTATGAAATAATTCCATGGAGGTCACATTGGATTACAAGGGCCTTGTTGGGGAAAAAAAAAGAAATCACACAAAAGAACCAAATGCAAAAATACAGTTTGAGGGGTTGTACAAGCCAGTGAAGGACAGAGATGAGTATCAGGACAATATGAATCTAGGAGCTATTTAGTTCTTATTTCTATTCATACTCATATTGAAAAGGTACTGATCAAACATTACCTCTTTAGAGATTGAAGAAGAGAAAAGGAGAAACATGACCCCTTTCATGGGTTCTCCATCACTCCTCACAGACCCAGAGACGTTGTAGCCTGCAACAATCAGGGGGCTGGCAGCATAAGCATTGGAACTTGTCACCCGCACCACTGTCTTTGACTGAAATACAGAAACAAACGTTTTCATCAAAAGCAGGCATTAAGTCTCATTTACAGCACCTAAAGAACAGTCAGAGGCTGTACGTTCAACAACAGGAACAGAGGCCAGAGCAGCAGAACTCAAAGAGGGTCCCCAGGCTACTCAAGACACAAAGACACTAAAGCAAAGATACTTTCTAAAACAGTATTTTTCCTGCTTTACTGATTTAGGAAATGGTCAGGATATCAGAGCTCCTCAGAAAACATGCAGTCTGGGAGGGAAGGATTGGAGCATCTGCTATAATATTCTTGCAAAATGTACAGGATCATAAAATGGAAAGCAAAACCTCATCTGCCAGTCCTTCCCTGGCTGGCTTCACTATCTCCAAACCGGGTCTGTACGAGGCAGTTTCTTGACTATCTGAATTAGAAAAACTCCAGTAACCCTGTCCACCCACAATGCCCCTTCTCCACAGTAATTGATCTAGACAAGGTCTAGCAGATCCATCTTCTCTAAACAGGCAAACTAGAATTTCTGTAGGTTCTAACCTCTTTCAACATCCAGGTAGGATGCGATGCAAAGATTTCATATTCACCAGGAAGCACTTTAAAGAAAGCAAACCTGCAAGGCAAGAAAGGGATTATGTCTCTTCAGAAACAGCCACAAACATCTGTTCACAGAAAAACAATTCAGACTCTATTCACGTTAGAAAACATATTTCAGAACTCTTACAGTCCCAGTCAGTATGGCAGAATTGAAAGGATCTTTTACAAATGAACAGATGAATTAAGTATGCACCACCCACACTCACTTTCCTCCAGGTTGTGTAATAGTTGCTTGTATGTTTATGTCACTGCCAGCATTTCTCAGTACAACCTGAACTCCAGCAGGACCTAATGTCTGACCTTTGCTGAGAACCTGTCAAAATAAAAAGAAACCAAAGTATAAATGAATAAAAATAACTTGTAGAGCTGCATTTGAATGTTTTTATGAAGGCTAAATTAGCATAAGGTGGAATAAATAAAGGAGTCTAACCTTTCCATTCACAGAAAATCCTGTGAACACAAAGTTAATATCGCCTCCCTTTGTGCAAATGTCATTAATGCCATCCACATGGATGTCTACACTGGTTGGTTCTGGAAGAGAAGAACGATGAAACAACATAGTAGTTAGTGAGAGAGCAACCACAAAGAAACTCTGCTTCAGCTTTACACAACTGTCACAGAAATTTATTAATTCAAGCATGCCAAGTGTACCTCTGGAAGTCTTTCTTCAGAAAAGTTAAAGCATCCCCAAATTCTGATGCTGAAAACCCTCTTTCCCTCCTCCCGCTGCAGCCATTTTTGTCAAAAACCCACATTCCTTCAAATCAGTTCAAGGGTTACTTTGTCAGTGTCTACCACACAGCTTTACTTTCCCCGGTACAGTAAGTACATTTCAGTTATTAAACCATGCAGTATGGTTTATAGGTTTTGAAAAGTGCTCCATTTTCCCTGCCAGCTGCAAGTTAGAGATAAGTCCCACACTGCAGATACAGTGTCCTATTGTAGGAAGACATACAAGCACTTACCAAAACTCCACCCTAGGGGAGGCTCAATTTTAAGAATGAAATCCCCCTGAAAAATAAAAAGCAATAACTGTCTTCATTGATCTAAATTCAATTTAGCTAAAGGATGAAAGAACACAAGCATCACGCTGCAGAGAGGAACACAGGACTCGAGTGTACCATTCTCCACCATTCTCCTCTCCTCCTGCTTATGATACTCTGTTCAAAGAAGGAGCAATATCTACCCAGACACGCTGGGATGCTGGGCTCCCATCCAGCCAAGCGCAGAAATTAAGTATCACCATGTTTATGCTGCTTCCAGCACAAACCTGGCTCACAGTCAAGCAGCTCAGTGCTAGAAACTGTTCAAATCCATTTCTACCTGCCCCAACAGATGGGCTCTAAATCAGCCTTTGATACTTCCACTGGCTTGTACTCAACCATTCCGCCCAAATACGGGATAACAAAATTCCAATCCTTTTAAAAGCTCTGATCCAAAAGGGTATTAATCAATACAGGGATCCTCTTTACATCAGAGAGCACCACATGTGTTCTGCCACATATATTCTGAAGTTCATCCCTGGAAAGGCTCAAAGGCCTAAGAATGAAATCACCAGGATCAGAAAGCATGGTACATTCTTAGATTGGGAAGGGACGGAATTATTTGATGGCTGGACTAGATGACCTTTAAAGGCGCCTTCCAACCCAAACCATTTTGTGTTCCTAGTTCTGATTCCTATGTTAAGTAGCTCCTTAAAAGAGCAAAACACTTTGACCATCTAAGGGTAGCTTGTATTTAATTTAATTTGAATGTAAATAACCTTTCCAGTCTAAGTAGACATTGATATCAAAATTGTTGTGACTGTAGTCACAACATCAAATTACTGATACAGTCTGAGCCTCCTGGATCATTATTTCCTTAGGACATTTTTAATATCTGCAATTACCACTCAGGTTATTTTCCACTCAGTCATACCAAAATACCCTCTCATTTATTTCCATTTCCATAGGTAAAAACCTGAAGGCTTTATCTGTACTCTGTAGGAGCCTGGACTTTTTGTGCAGTATTTGTACAGCTACAGCACACAGCTGCTGGCAGTAATTCAGGCTCCCAGTGCTGCAGTTATCCCAATAAGCAGCACAAATGCAACACTGCAGCTACGTTAGCTGGCTTTTCTCTTAATAATTAGCACTGGGAAATGAAGTAATTGCATTACAAAAAGAAACAGCTGAAGCTTTGATCCAAATCAAACTAAACGATGTCCTGATTCAAATGTTTCACGGCTGGGTGTTGTTCTGAGATTTAATCTGCCGGCAGATGGAGGTGGAAGCAGCTGCTGCCTCCAGCACAGAGGGGACAGCGCAGGTATTTGTGTCTTACCTTGTCATAGAGGGGAATCATGAAATACCCATTGTTCGGAGCACAGTCTGTCTGGTATTTCAGAGTACCATGTTTTGTATATAACTTAATCTAAAAGAAGCAAAACAAAACACAAAGATATTGTAAAACAAGGCGACGAGCGCTGGAACCAGGCACTCTCTAACCCAGTGCTATCGCACAGGAACACCGGCCGTGCCCAGGGGGCAGCAGGACACGGTCTATGGCAAGCAGGCTGTGGAGTGCCAGGCTGAAGAGGAGCCGCAGTTCCACCGCCACCTGTGACCGCGGCCCGGGCGGCTGCGCTCGGCAAGCCCGGCAGGCAGCCAGACGGGGCGGCGGCGCCCACCTCGATCAGGGAGTAGTTGATCTCCACGTCGGACTTGACGAAGCCGCCGCAGCCCACGACGATGTCCTCGGAGCCCCGCGCCAGGGCGCAGCACAGCGCGCACAGCAGCGCGGCCGCCGCCCGGGGCCGCATCCCCTCACCGCCGCCACCGCCCGCAGCCAGCGC
>VZTF01001826.1:713701-786758 GCA_013397755.1 Cnemophilus loriae
CCCGCCCCGGCCCATCCCGACCCCTCCCTGCCCCATCCCGGCTCGGCCCTGCCCCACCCCGGTGGTGCTGCCAGTCGAGATTATCCATCCCGAGTTGCACTTTGGGAGCCATCGTAGTTGATGCCAGCTCACTTCGACCAAAGGGATTGTCGTTTTCAACCCGTGTGTTCCCACACTTTGTGAACGTAACTAAGGTCAGATAACTTCCACAACAGAAGTTGCTCAATAAAGAAAAGAATTTTGTGTTTCAAGCAGTGCATGAAGCTACGTCACATATATAAATATACATCAGGTGGGCGGAGAATATGTCTTAGATGGGCGTGTTCATGTAAATTTTACTACATCATAAAATGTTATTTTTACCCCCTTGGCGTGCTGGATTTGTGGAAAGAATAAACATCTCCTTTCCAAACGAGACTCTGTGCTTAGAGGGCTCCTAAAATCGGCAGTCCCGGGGCTCCGCCTCGGAGCGCGCTGCTGCTGCCGCTGCTGCTGCCGCCGTGGCCGGACTTTGGCCGCAGCGGGACGGGGCTGCCCGGGGCCGGACGGCGCTCTCCGTAGTCGCTCCCACGCCCGGCGGGATCGGGGCTCTGCCCAGCGAGGAAACGCCGCCGGGCACCGGGCCGAGGGTCCCGGGCGAAGCGTCCCGGGCGGAGGGTCTCGGGCGGAGCGCCCATGGGCGCGGGCTCTGCGCTGTGCGGGCCCCGGGACGGCCCCGCCGCGCCCCGGGTGAGGGAGCGGTGAAGGCCNCGGGAAGTTGTGATTCCGTCAGGGGCTGCTGCGGCGCGGACTTTGCCTCGCCGGACGAGTGCTCGCCCGGCCGCCGAACGGACCGTTCAGCTGCAGGAAATGTGATGAGCTGCGAGTGAGGGCGCAGCTCGGATCCACTAGAGAAATACCTTTAAAAGGGCTCTAGTGAGTCCATCAGTCCGGACTCACGTAGATTTGCATCCCCAAGGTTGATAAACTCCCGTAACAGTTTGCGAGCCTCTTTCCGTCATGGGATTCCTGTACCCAGCCTTGCTCTGCTTCATGTCCTTCACTTTGTTTCTGTTTCAGGACTGGAACCAGACATGGCAGGCAAACACCCCAGGACTGACCTGGTGCTTCGAGAGCTCCATCATTGCTTGGATCCCTTGTGCCTATCTTTGGATCTGTTTTCCTTTCTACTACTGGTACCTTCGACACAGAAACGAAGGCTACATCAGGATGTCCCACATCTTCAAAGCCAAAATGGTAAGGGTGAAGCATGGAGTTTGATCCTAACATTATCACAACTTTGATGCAGAACTGAGCTTTTCTAAAGCATTAATTCTTTCCTGATGATCCACCTCTGTGGGTTTTTTTACATTTACCAGCTCAGGTCAGTATAAATCACATAAAGTTTTAGGACGATCTGTCATAAAATCTTCTTCCCTATATTTCCATTTGATTCCCTGACACTTCCCATAACATTCTCAGTCCCAAACCTGATCTTTCACCTCTCCAGTCTTACTGCCCAGGCAGCTTGGATCATTCAGTTTGGTAGATTGTCCCAGCATTTCAGGTCATTCCAGTGTGTGTTTTTGTCTCTGCCCCAGGTCCTTGGATTCATCCTGGTAATACTGTGTTTTTCTAATGTCTTCTTCATGGTGTGGGAGAAAAGCCAAGGAATCCCACGGACCCCAGCATTCTTCATTAGCCCTGCTGTGATGGGAATCACAATGGTAATTCTTCCTTTGTTTGTCTGCACATGGCCAAGCTTAACCCTCCTGGGACAGAGCTTGTATTTCCCGTGGTTCTTGCTAAGTCTTAGCACAAGTTTGGCTGACAGGGAGTAGAAGGCTGGGGATGCACTTCGTGCATTTCTGCTGTGTGACACATCGAGGGGTTGGAGTTGGGGCAGACCCTGTGGGCAGAGTACACCTGGCAGGAGCTCAAGTTTCAGTAGGGTTTAGAAAGAGGTCTCACAACAATGAGACAGTATTTCATTTCTCATGACCACAGTATGGGGTTTAGTATGGTTTAGAGTGAAATGTGATTTCTGTTCAATAAATAAGTGCCTATTCTCCCATTCTGTCATTGCACCTTCGTAGCCTAAATCCTCCCAGCCTGTTGGCCCAATTGTAATTTTATTATTTGCCTTCTCTGGAGACATTCTTGAGTGCAAAATCGCACATAAAGCTTTTCAGTTTTAGCCTCTTAGGAACAATACTGCAACTCTGAACATCTTGAAATGTTTGGGCAAGAAGCTAACTGATTTTTCTCTGTTGTATTCATCAATTTGATAACAATGTTTGGCATTCCATTACTGGGTATTTATTTGGACAAATTTGTACTTCCTCCCAGGTCCTTGCCTTGTTCCTTACCCAAGCAGAAAGAATGATGGGCATCCAGTCTTCAGGGGTCCTATTGATTTACTGGCTGCTCTCATTTGTGGCTGCACTTGTGATGCTTAGTTCCAAAATTCAGCATGCCCTGGAAAGAGTAAGTGAGATCACATACCTTTAGTGTGCAGGGCTACAGAGTCTCTAAACAACAGGGCTGGTTTTGTCTCATTGACTGCAAGAGGGAGAATCAAATTCCTCTTTTAAAATATGTGCTGAGAGAAATGATTCATGACACTTTATATTTGTGGTGGATGTTTATTTGCAGGGGTAGAACATGAGAAGCTCTTTCTCTGCTGGTTAAACATGAAGGTTCTTACCTCATTTTCACCAGTATTCTGTTCCTTAGGGCTTCCTGGAAGACCATTTCCACCATGTTACAACTTACCTTTATGCTGGCCTGGTGCTCGGAGAACTGGTGTTATTCTGCGTAGTTGATCACCCTCCCTTCTTCTCTAAAGCTGACAACAATCCTGTAAGTGTGAGGTAGCTTTTCCTACTGCTTTGCTTCATTGCTGAATCAGGATTTTAAATATATGGGGATACACAGGCACATGAGTATCTGGGTGATGTAAGATGCACCATTCTGTAAACAAGCCGACTGTTTTGAAAGGTAATTGGCAGAATTTGGGATAACAGTGCTCTGTCTCTCTGTGTAAGTTTTTCAAAACTAAAAGCCTTCTCTCCATACTCATGCTCCTTGTCACTAAAACCGGTGGATAGGGCTCCTATTGCTTCCCCTAGTGCTGCTCTGCTGTGCTGCAGTACTCGGTGGCATGGGTATGGAAAAGCTCTGTGCTTAAGAAAATGAATGTCTTTGGGTATGAAGAAGTATATTCTTTGTTCTTCCATCTGAGACATTATGCAAAGTCAAACTCTCCAAAATCTCCCAATCCCACTGAGCTTCCACAATATACTTACTCTGGTTCAGTGAATGGGGAGGGGAGATAACTCTGATTGCTTTTCCTGGGGAAGCACAGAAGGGAACTATATTCATCTGACACATGCCCTTTTCTATATATAAATATCACACGTGTTTTCTCTCCCATCAGAATCAGTGCCCAGAAGGCAGCAGCTCTTTTCTTTCCAAAATCACATACTGGTGGTTCTCTGGGTAAGAAAACAGAAGATGTGGTTTTGCTACAATATCAGAAAAAAAACAGCAGCACCAGAGATCAGAGAGAGTGTAGATTGCATCCAGAAGGAAATATCTCAGCACTTGAGTTAGCTTACAGAGTGAGGATTTAAATTATTTCTCTGGGGGCTTAAGGTATTCTCACAAGATCAAATTATAAAAATATAACTTCCTTTTCTCAAAATAGTTTAAAATGCAAATTTGTGATTCTAGATAATTCTCTTCTGCCTCCCAACTACCCCTCCAGTGCCCTCCCAATCTTGAAATAGATGTCATCAATCTCAAAAGGTCACTGTACACCAACCACAGCTCTCTGCCTGCCAGACCTTGCTGTAACAAATACTGGGAAAGGGGAAAATAGTGAAGAGGCCACAGGCCCAGCGTGCTGCGGAGCATTCAGAAGTAAAACAATTACATTCCTTAATGTCCACTGTGATCAGGTCTCATCTGCATTTCATGGAGCCCAGAGAAAGTTGAACTGAACTTTCTTCTCCACTACCCAAGACTCTCAGTATGGACTAGAAATTAGGGCTGACTTGCAAATCCCCATTGTGCTGACAGAAGATAGCCTAGGGATTCAAAGCAGAACTGCTGTTCCTGGACATTGGTGGTTACTGTGGGACAGGACAGTCCTGAGTAGTGTTGTAATGTCAGTGCCTGTGTGCTCTCTGTGGTGCACTGCCTTAATGCCCCCGTGTTCTGAGAGTGTCACACACACTGCAGATCCTGCTGTGCTCCCCTCACTGCAGTCTGTGTCCTCCAGGCTCCTCTGGAAAGGCTCTCGGCAGGCCTTGGGGGTGCAGGACTTGTGGCCAGTGAGGAAGCAGGACTCGTCTGAAGAAATTGTTGCCTGGGCAGAAAGAGAGTGGAAGAAGTGTCACAGCAGAACCCAGCAGTGAGTACTTGCTCTGGAGAGCACACCATGGGCTCAGC
This sequence comes from Cnemophilus loriae, assembly GCA_013397755.1. NCBI lineage: Eukaryota > Metazoa > Chordata > Aves > Passeriformes > Corvidae > Cnemophilus > Cnemophilus loriae. The sequence goes on from VZTF01001826.1 coordinate 718,136, forward strand.
TGGGCAGCTCTAGATGAGCTAAGCAATTACACTCCCAGGTACTGGTGTGTGAGTCCCTTTGTGCCAAATCTGATTTTAAGTGTTAAAATCTGCTGGAGAACATCCTTCCATTCCTGGAAGCACAGAACTAACTTTCTGTGAGAGGGGTAAGTTTTTGATGAGCATTCATACTGGACATGGTATAACACCCAGTGTGAGATACATAGTGATTTTTTGAAAGTACAAAATTCCTGAGCTTTCTCCAGTTGCAGGCAGCTTTCTCATTGTTTCTTCCTTCAGGAAAATGAAGTCTGCTACATTTAAAAAGGGTCAGAAAACTGAAACTGGCATAGCAGAAGCTGAAGAGACAGAGGCTCTACTGCAATCAAAGCACAGTCAGAGCGGGCCCTTACTGAAAATGTTTTGGAGCATGTTTGGAACTTACTTCCTTCTCAGCACTGTCTGCTTAGTTATCTGTGATGTCTTCCTGTTCTCCACCCCGAAGGTACTGAGGTATGTGCACATTTATGATGTATTTCTGTCAAATGTACAAGGTGCTGTGTGCATGAGCTCAGAGATGTGTATGTCAGCACCCACAGACACACAAACACTGACCTTTTGAAATCTTCTCTTGCTGATGAAAAGAGCTTAGGTGTCATTTGTGCTAAGCCCACTGTAAAGTCAGGAGGAAAAGACACAAAGCCACTGTATGAAGCTGTGCACAGTGTCTGCACTGCTGTACTCCAACAGTGGGAAGGACAGGATGCACCAAGCCCTTTGACAGCTTCACTAGAACAGGAGTTATTTGATGGTTCTATATATCACATCACTTGCCACTTGCTGTAGCCTTAAGGCTCCGTGTTCCCTGGCTAATAAAGAGCACAGCGGTGCACCCTACACATCTTAAATGGCTTTGTTAGTTGATAAAATGCTTTGTGGGTTCTGCTGGTACAGCACCAATCTGCATTATATTATATTTTCAGGGGCAAAATCCCTTCTCAGTCATTAAGATTAGGAGAAGTTCTGGAAATGTCAATGACTCCCTTAGATTACAGCTACCACTTTGCATATTTCTGACAAATTCATGAAATTCAGGAGCCATCCTTAACACTGAAAATGAGGTCTACCCTGAGAGGATGCTGAGATCAGAGATTGCTTCAAAACCAAGAGTGGCTACATTTCAAAAATTAGGCTATTATATGTTCCAATTCTTGTGCTATTTACTGATAAACCTCAGCCAGAGAGAATACAGAAAAATCACCAGTATGTCTGCCAGTTTATTTTTGTGTGTCTCATATTTCATCAGTTTTGTGTGGACTCAGCAACATTTTGCTCCTGTCCTGCAGCCTGTTCCTGAAGTTCATTGAAGATCAGGCAGCACCGAGCTGGCTTGGCTACTTCTATGCCTTCAGCATGTTCCTGCTGGCTTGTCTGCAGACTCTGTTTGAGCAACGCTACATGTACATGTGCCTTGTTCTGGGGCTGAGGCTGAGAACTGCAGTAACAGGCCTTGTGTACAGGAAGGTGAGGCTGCAGATCCTTTTCCAGTTGTGCTTTTTTCTAGCCCTATATTAGTAGTTATGATGTACACTGTTCATGGCAATATCAGGGGAGATGTCATTAGAAACTAGTTTTAGGATGTCGCTGTCCTATATTCATTTCTGAACAGTACACAGCAGGTACAGTTTTCAGAGCTTCCCTCTGAAGGAAAAGCCATGAAAAGGAAAAAAGCAAAAATCAGCATGAACTTTGTTATGTTGTCAATGATAGTTGGGGAAAAGGAGTAAATGCTTCATCTCAAAGTGAAGTCACATGGCCCAGGCAGCAGCATGGTGTCAATACCTGGGATTTGACATTTTTTTCCCTCTCTGTGAGGAAAAGAAAGTTGTTTGACTTTTGGACCAAAGCTGTTGTTTGATGATGTCTTTTGTTTCTTCTCTGCCCTGTCTAGATCCTGGCTATGTCAAATGCCTCAAGGAAAGCAGCAACCATAGGTGAAATTGTTAATCTGGTATCTGTTGATGTGCAAAAGCTAATGGATCTGATTATCTATTTTAATGGGACCTGGCTGGCTCCTATTCGGATTATCATCTGCTTTCTCTTCTTGTGGCAGGTAAAATATGACAGTATTTATCAATCCCTTTCTATTCTAAATATCAAAGGAAAAAAGAGATTTCAAAGTTCTACTTACTGGTTTGAATTACTTGAAATTGTCATATTTTTCTTAGCTCTGTAGCATGGTGCAGTCACTCTTTTTTCTGAAAGATATTTTTGTTGGTATAGAATCCTTGCCTGATCCTTCAGTTCATCTTCTCACCTGTGTATTCAGTGTTCAGTCCCTTTAAGGAGACTGTGAGTGTGGTTATTGTGAGCTGACTGATAAACTTCTGTTTCAGATTTTCCTGTCACCTCTCTTTACAACCAAAAGGTGGTGGCCCAGTATAGGCTGAGAGTCCAGTTCCAGCTCCTTGGCATAGTCCCAGAACATAATAGGGAATGGTCTGAAATAGCAACTTGACGTACTTTATCCTGAAGTCTGATTACCACAAGATCAGTGAAACAGCTTGAAGCAAAGTTACATGACATTCAGAAAGAGTATTGGATACTTTGAATTTCATCGGCATCAAGGAGTTTGGCAAGGAGAGGGCAAAACCTGAATTAGAAATAATGGATGGTAATCTCAAAGATCCATTTTTAATCAATGTATGGTATTTTCTCAGCAGTACAGAGCCCTGTTTCTTAACCCCTGTTTTTGGCAAATGGAAGTATGAGCAGTATAGAGACAGGGATTCACAAGAGCTTTCCAGAGGCCTTTGAGACTTCCCTTTGTTACCCAGGATGGATTGTGCCTCATGCCTGGCAGGATGCTGTGACTGTGAAAATCAGTAGCCGTGGTACAGACTGTTGAGAAGTCATCATCCCTTTTCTAGGAACGTTGACAAGTTGAATGTGGTTGGAGCAAAATTACACTTTGTTTGCTGGTGTTCACTGACCGTTTGTGCAGACAATACCTGTAACTCTCGGTGTCCACCAGCACTCCCCTCTCCAGCCATCCCCAGGGAGATGTAACTAACCCATGAGAAACAAGTTTTGATGCACAATTATGAACCCTGAGATCCAAGAGCTGTCCCAAGATAATGGCACAGGATAATGCCACCATTTCATCTCACCTTGATGGAAATGCAGACAAGCTGGGTTATTTATGCTGCAGGAATACTTTGTTAAGGGTTTGGGTTTGGTTTTTAAGGAAAACCTGGTATTGTCTGGGGTCACTTACTCAGGGCAGCCACAAGATGTCCTTCTGAACGCATCCAAGGACGGACGGGAGGAGCCGGGAATGGCTTGAATTGCCAGCGTGCCTCTGGATCGCCTTCAGCACTGATGTAGTTCCTAACAAGGGAGCGAATAAATTCAGCACAGCCTGATGACAGGAGTTATCCTGCCTGGAGAGTTAACAATCCACAGTGCTTAGGGAGCACCACTCCCAGGAAAGGCAAAGGCAAGATTAGAGCGAAGGCTTAGCCAGAGGGATGTTATGCACAAGTTCAAGTAAGAGGGAAGGCAAGCAAGGGGAACGAAAAACAGTCTTTCCTAGTCATCACCAGAAGTTCCTTCTCTTTCCTTTTCTCTCCTGGCAGCTTCTAGGGCCATCTGCCTTGACTGCAATTGCTGTATTCCTTTTTCTTTTGCCTCTGAATTTCGTGATCACCAAGAAGAGGAGTCAGTTTCAGGTACATTTTGCTTCATAAAAATGAAATGGTTTACTGGGTTATGTGATGGTTTATATTTATTATTCATGCTTACCATGACTGTTTGAAGCAACATAGGAGGATTTGAAGCTTGCAAAGTTTCTTGAAATTTAGAGTAAGCTCTTCCATGTTCAGCCTTTTACCATGTTTGCCCTACTTTTCTGTTGTTTTTATGCACTGCCAGTAAAAATAAAGCTCTGAAGATGAAAAGTAAAATATTTCCCAGCCTGGAAGATTCATAAGCAAAACAGTATACACAGCTTAACTGCAGGGAAATTTATTCAGGACTTGGAAGCAGGAATAAGGTATTTTTCTTCAGAATAATTGCACCATTAAACATTCAACCTATTAAATGATAAAACTCAAACATGTATTACAGGAAACCCAGATGAAACATAAGGATGAGAGGGCCAAACTCACCAATGCCATTCTCAGTGACATTAAAGTAATCAAACTGTATGGCTGGGAGAAAACCTTCATGGAGAAAGTGCTGGGAATCCGAAAACAAGAACTTCAGGCCTTAAAAAGATCTCAGATTCTCTTCTCAGCATCCCTAGTTTCTTTCCATTCATCAACTTTCCTGGTGAGTGGATCACCTTCCTACGTAAAACATGTGATATTACTTCCATTTCTCTTTGTACTCCTGCCCGGATAGATTTTTCCTATGGACAGCTAACAGTGATACCTGCCTGGAGGAGCTGGAGGTCACAGGAGTTGCTGTGGCTGCTGCACCAAAACCTCCTTAAAGCACAACAAACATCGAATGATCAGACTTGGTTCTGTCACCAAATGCCAGACCTTTGCCTGTGGTACCTGCAGGACAGGCACCTAGAGGTGATAGCCTGGATTTAACCACATGGGTCCCAGAGTCTTGAGGAAGGGCCTGTCACCCTTGAACCATTCTGAAGCAAATGTTTTGCTTGTCCTTTGCTCCCTTTCAGATCACATTTGTCATGTTTGCTGTCTACACCCTGGTGGACAACACACACGTGCTGGATGCTGAGAAGGCCTTTGTGTCCTTAACACTGATCAACATCCTCAACACTGCCCACTCCTTCCTGCCCTTCTCCATCAACGCTGCTGTCCAGGTTAACTGCAGGCCCTGTTCTTCTTCCTTTGGCCATAAGGGGTTTTTTACATATCCCCATTAACAGGGAAGGGTAGGGATTTCTTAGGGCTCTGCACATCAGCTGTTTAATTGCCACTGTGAAATGGTGAAGTGCAAGGGCTTGCAGCTAAAGGTACTTTGTGGCATTGCTTTTCAGAAAGGCTCCTTTATATTGACAAAATAGTCAACAAGAATTATTCCTAAGTCTTTTGTAGCTCAGCATAAGCACCATTAGATCTCAGAGGGGCTTCCAGTTCTGTTTTTAATCACAGAAATCAGAATAGATGGAGCAAAATCTCCATAGGGGAAACCCTGCTAGTCCAGGCCAGAGAAAAAAAGCAATTCACTGTTCAGTAAGAAATTAGGAAATTCATTTCCCTCTTACACTCCAAGACTGTCACAGATTTTCATGTACAGAAGCAATCACCGGAAAGATTGCAGGAAGAATTGGATGAAAAAGCACCAATTTCACTGAACCAGAAGCACACGGAAGGATATGGGGGTTTTGCTAAGCTAAGTGGAAATAAAGGCAGGGAACATAAGGAGGAGCTGCCTTTGGCCATCTAAGCCTACAGCATCTGCAGCATAGCACCTAGTAAATATTCTAAGTGGGTCTTCAAGTTGAATCTTCACTTTGGGTTTTTGCTCCCTTTCCACTCTAAATCTTATTTACTTCTGTGTGCTGCTTCCTTTCAGGCCAAAGTTTCCTTAAACCGCTTAGCAGCTTTTCTGAATCTGGAAGAACTGAATCCTGAGAGCTCACACAGGAGCACTTCTGGCTGTGGTGAGCTTTTATGTTAGCACTCTTGTCCTATAAGAGGAGTAATTTCCATTGTTCAGCTTCTACTCAGGGTGTCTACCATAGTCGACAGAAAAATATTTGCCTCTTACTGTCACTTTATCTCTCTGGTCTCATTATTTCTAACAGTGAAACCTAATCTGGTAATTTACCCCTTCTTTTCATAATAAAGGTTGATTTTATGTAACATAAATACACACTGAAACGTAAAATCACATAAATTGGGACATTTCTGTAGCTACCTTTGCATTTACAAGTGGTCTATCTCTCTTCATGTTTTAGTACAGGCAAGTATCACCATAAGAAATGGGACTTTTTGCTGGAGCAAAGAAACTTCTCCTTGTCTCAGAAGGTACAGACTTACCCTTAGTCATCTTTCAATCCTGTAGGTCAAGTGATGCTGAATAAACTAATTCCTCAGGGCCTAAGTGAAACCAGGGTGGAATATCCAGAGGCTTCTGAGTTTGCTTAATATTCAGTGTTGAGTTCTGAAAATTATAAAATTAGACAAAACATAAACTTGCTTTTATGCTGAGGAACACATAAATGGAAAGGTGCCTGTATCTGGATATTGCCTTATTATGTGGAGACTGTTTTCTTTATACAGTTTTCTTGCCCAAATATGAAATAACAGTGATTTAAGTCAAAAAAGTAGAACAGATGGAATGCAGATGTTATATAAGACATCACTACATGCTTATTTCAAAAGGCATTGACATTTTAGAAGAGAAAAGCTTTGGAAAGTTCTGATGTTCAGGAATGTTCTGCATCCAGTGCTTTGGGCTAGCCTGTCTCCAGAGTGGGGATCTGGGTATGAAACTCAGATGAGGATGTGGATGAAGAACTTCTGGGTGGAGGTGTCTGAAGGGATGAAATTAGGGGAGTTACTTCATACATACCTGACAATAGCAAGCATTTTGATAACAATTACATTTCAGAAAGTGTATCTAAAATGTGGTAAGAGGCTGATCTTTTCCCCACAGCATCGATCTCAGCGTGCCCCAGGGCTCTCTGCTGGCTGTGGTTGGGCAGGTGGGTGCTGGCAAGTCCTCCCTGCTGGCTGCAGTACTGGGCGAGCTGGAGGCCACGGACGGCTGCGTGACCATGAAGGTGAATTTTCCCCTCAGCCTTTGCTTCTAATTAGGCTGCTCAGGACCTGTAAAGCATCAGGTACCTGAGGAAAACCCATTTACTGCTGAATTTTAACACAGGCTGTATGTATCAGTCCACATTTAATTATCTGAAGGTGCTGCAGACCTCTCAGATGAGCCTGAACTTTGGGAATAGGAGCTGGAACAGTACTTCAAAGATCCAGTTCTATTTCCCCCTCTGACAGTGAGCTGAAGTGTCATCCTGGTAAATTGCATCCTGTACTTGCACCTCTGTTTACTCCCCTGCAAGGTAATAACAGTGCAGACTCGTATTTTGCAAAGCCTTCTGAGAACCGTCAGTGGTGATGATCATTCCAGATTGCCATTTACTGAGAGAGCTTTTCTTCAAAGATGGGGTCCCACCGTGTCAAGTTGAGCTTATGGAAGAGTTTGCTAATATTCTTCAACTTCTATAGGACACTGCAGCTTATGTCCCCCAGCAAGCTTGGATTCTAAATGCTTCAGTGGAAGATAATATTCTGTTTGGGAAAGAGATGGATGAACCATGGTTCAATAGAGTGACAGAGGCTTGTGCACTGCACCCTGATTTGGAGACCTTCCCTGCAGGGCAGAAGAGTGAAATAGGAGAAAAGGTACTTCCTTGGGTTTATGTTTGGCCAGCTTTTCCCTGAGTAGCTACAACGTTGGGAGCCCTGATTAAAACACAAATAACTAAACTCACCAGAGGCAGGTGCTCTGGACTTTCTGGAATGTTTGGCTATAATTTAATTTAATATAAGCCACCTTCTGACAGCCTAATCAGAGACAGGGGAGATGTTTAAGACAAAAATCAAGACATCCAGGTCATTCTTGGGTGCTCTTTTGCAGGAGAGAGGAGTTGTTTAAGAGACTCTGCCTCTGCAAGAGCCTTATTTGGAGGGAGGGAGGGAGATGCACTGATGTAAAAATAAGGAAGTCATAAAGCCTCAGTGTAAAAGGGAGTCAGCAGCTGGGAAATAGGCCGTAGCTTTGGAATAAACAGAGTCAATACATTTTCCAGGGAATCAATCTATCTGGAGGGCAGAAGCAGAGAGTGAACCTTGCTCGGGCCGTGTACCAGAAGGCTTCGATTTACCTGCTCGACGACCCCCTGTCAGCAGTTGATGCCCATGTTGGGCAGCACATTTTTGAACATGTTCTTGGACCCAACGGTTTACTGAAGGACAAGGTGTGCTCTGAACCCGAACTGTAAACAATTGCACAATGTCTCTAATTAGCAGAGCCCCCAGAATGTTTCTAGTAGGATGGGGGTTGCTCAGTTTATCAAAGACTCACAAATGCTTTTTTACAGTGGCAGCAGGGGACTGGGGAACCTCTGCAGGCTGCACAGCACCTGCAAGTCCTGCAGGGAATCTCACCCAGGAGGAGGAAGGCTGTCTTTATCCTCATGCAAACCACATGCCCAGTGCCAGCCTTACTTTCACAGCAAGTTTACAGTTCTTTGGTCTTCTGTCAACATCATCCTTCCCTCCTTTTGAGATTTACTTCTAGTGCAGTTCAGAAGAGCTCTCTGATCTCTTCCAAATTCTATCACCATGATGTCTAATCTCATCACTTTTGAATAGTTCAGTGGCACATTTACAGTTCTCATCCCCCAAATGTTCATCACTTAAACACTTCATTCTTTTTGCATTGGTTGTGTTTTTATTTTCCTTGGTATTTCTCTGCTGTCAAGCAATCTGGATATGTGCTCAGAAATGTAAATAGAAGGCAATGCACTTTAATTCCATTCGGGCTGATGAATTTTTGAGGCCTAAATTTGATCCTGAAATACTGATACCAGTACTGACAGCAGAACAACTGTAACTGTTCCCCCTTTATTCGAGCAGACTCGTGTGCTGGTGACTCACACAATTAACATTTTGCCTCAAGTGGACAACATTGTTTTTCTGGTGGATGGAATGATCTCAGAAACTGGTTCCTACCAAGAACTTCTGCAGAGAAATGGGGCCTTTGCAGAATTTCTTCGTTCTCACGTTACTGCAGAAGAGAAGCCACGTGCTGGTTTTCCAGGTAACCCAGGTGGGTTGGAATCATTCTTCCTAGGTCTATCAGTCAATTGCTTCCTTCTTATCACCTTTGTTTTATTATGGACGTTTAAAGCAGAGATCCAGTCACAGTAAGGTGTTGCTTTGTGTGGGGAAAAATATGCCTGTCAAAGTAGCTGACTCATCACCTCAAAATTGGTTCTTGAATCCCTATTAGTAGACGCTAATCATGCAGTAAACTATTACCCACTATATGTGCTATTCTTCAAGCCTCACCTTGATATTTCTACCTTTAGAAACAATTTTTTTAATGAATCTTTCCTCCATGTTACCTGTCTTTCAAAGGCTATACAGGACAAAACAGGATTCTAAAGCATTTAGAAAAAAATACATTTATTTCACAGCTATGGGAGACACCAAAGGCACTATCACCACTGGAAATGGTCCATCTCAGGAGAAACCCCTTAGGTAAGCTTAAAGCAGTGTCAGACACTGAAGAATTTACTCCAAAAGCCCATACAAGCCTACATGGAGGCACTTACTGAGTATTATATAGGTTTGGGATTGATCTATAAATTAATAACAAGAGCAAACAAGCAAAACTCAAGAATAGGTAAAAAGCTGCTCTTGAATGGGGCAGTTGACTGACATTTCTTTTATATTTCACAAGGAGCCAGAACAGAGCTCAGGTACAGGCTCCTTGATACATTTGGTTGCCGATCACCTCCCTGTGGGGCTGTAAGGTCAGACTCATCCCAAACCAGCCTCGGAGAGTGAATGCTTTAAGCCTCTGCTCCTCCATGGCTTGACAGAGCCCAGTCCCTGTGACAAACATGAACAATGGCTGGGGTCTCTCTTGAGGACCCTGAAAACTGCAGCCCTCGAAATAGGCATGAATTTAGGGGTGGATGGGTGGCTAAAAATTGAAAGGATTTTTGTTTTCCTAATGAAGAGTAAATTCAGTAAAATCTGCTGTGGGAAGGGAGACAATTCCTGTGAGTCAAGACTGTACCAGTGCTGCAGCCACCAGTGGAGGATTAACCAAGGCAGAGACAACTCAGCATGGCAGGGTAAGCACAGCACCTTCCTGCAAAACACGGCCACATTCCACGGGGATAACACACTCATGGCAGGCAGGTCAGCTCCCTGCCTCAGCTAAACCAGAGCCAGGGGAGTCAGCTGAGCTGAACTAGTTTGCCCTGTAACTGAGACAAGGACACATCATACTGAGAAGAGATGAGAGTAAGGAGTCAAAAACCCCAAAAGAGGCAGCTTTTCCTCCAGGGAAGGCCAGCACTAGCCAGACTGGGATCTCCTCACCTCCCCTGATCAGCAGGCCCTCACACAAGCACCCAGTGTGAACATGACAGTTCTCTCTCACACCAAGAACACAGGAAAACCACTGCCTGACATAAGGAAAGCCTTACATGCATTCCAGAAGTAACATTAGCCTATTGCGTAACATTCATCAGTTGGTAATAATCATTCATTAATGATTTCTTTAAGTATGCCTTCATTATTCATCCATGAGGAAAACAAAACAAGAATCAACATGGTTGCCCATGGCTGTGACACATAACTGAGGAATGCCATAATAAATCATTCCTTGCTTCAGAGCTGCTGGGTTTTTTGCTAACAAGCTCGATCCTCCCGACCTCTCCTGCTGTTTTTCCCCTCTTGCCTCGCTGCAGGTCGGTGCCTGGGTGTATGGAGCCTACCTGCAGGCGCTGGGCCCGGCGCTGTGTGCGTACATCGCGCTGTCCTTCGCGTGCCAGCAGGCCGTGGCCTTCTCGCGGGGCTACTGGCTCAGCCTCTGGACAGATGACCCTGTGCACAATGGGACACAGCAGCACACAGAGCTCAGAGTTGGAGTCTTTGGTGCATTAGGAGTGGTTCAAGGTTCGTTTAAGTTGCTCACCCAATTCTTCTCTGTATTCCCACCTCCCTTCCCCATACCCAGGATGTTTTCTCAGAATATAAACGAGTGCATACCCTTGGGCTTTTGGCACCAGCTCAAGGTTTTTCTTTCTTCTTCTTATCTCTCTGCATCTTTCCAGCATAAATTAATCATATGAAAGTGCAAGTGGGGGCTCTCCTCCATGCTGAATTAAATCTTGGCTTAGGTCACGCAAAAGACAGAGAAAAGAAGAGAAGCTTGTGGATTTCCTCATTTCTTTATCTTTTTCTTTTAAAATAGCCACAATTCTTTTGGTCACTCTATTTAAAAAGAAAAAGCAAAAATATCACAGAGCAATTTAAAGTAATGCCAGTCAAGCTTATTTTGTGATGAATTAATAATTTGTCCTGCATGTTTAAGTTGCTGAATCCATGCCCCCCATCAAGCTGGCTTAGAAGGTCTTTGGCCACTCTGTAAGTACCCTACAGAAAGGGCAGCTTACCCTGCAACTCCAGGCTTGGTTTAATTCCTTCTAAAGAGAGGTTTAATTCCTGTTGCACCTTCCTGAATGCACACTGGTGCAGCATTCACAGGACTAAGTGGAAATCACAGTCTTGCAAAGGAGAACTCCAAGGTGAGTTTGTTCAGACCTAGTAATAATAATTTCTTTTCTCTTCCAGCCCTTGGCAGGTTTGCCTGCACAGCAGCAGTGCTGCTGGGGGGCGTGTTAGCCTCACACAAGCTGTTCCTGCAGCTGCTGAGCAATGTCACAAGATCCCCAATGCTCTTCTTTGAGCAAACACCCATTGGGCAGCTACTGAACCGCTTCTCCAGAGACATGGATGCTGTTGATTCTGTCATCCCTGACAAGCTGAAGTCCGTGCTGGGATTCTTGTTCAACTTACTGGAGATCTACCTGGTGATTGTGGTGGCTACACCATGGGCAGCAATGGCCATAGTGCCCTTGACTGTTCTTTATGCAGCATTCCAGGTAGGAGCTCACAGATACACACACAGGAGAGGCTGAAGCAGCACAGCCATGTCCCTGCAGAAAGCCTCCTTCCATTTCTTAGGAGTGAAGGCATGCAGAAATTAGTTTCATCATCTCAAATTGCACCTGAGCAAGAGTAATGTCAGTCCCTTTCCCACATCATCTGAGCCTTCAAAGCACCCCAGAGCCCTCACAAAGAGGGTTGTGCTTTTCTGATGTCTAAAACAAATCCTACCTGGGGCTATATCCCTTTATCCATTAGTGTAAATCACACAAAGACCAAAACCATTTTTCCTTTCCTGCAGAATTCCTGCACTACTCTTTAATATACCCATGTTTGCCAGCCAAGACTGAGCATGAGGGAAGGGCAAGTACATCTCTGTTCTCCATCGAGCAAAGGGCTCAGCTGCAGGAGAAACTGAGTGTAGAGGTTTTGTGGGTTCACAGCACCCTGGCTCCTTCGCCCCAACCACAGGGTTATTCTTAATAAAGATAGGACATAACGGGTGGGAACACTACCTCATCTTTTAAGGGCATCTCGTACCTGCACATATGGTTTTGTAACACGAGGATAGTACATACTATTGCACTTGTTGAGGCATTCCCAGATTTCCTGTGGAGCACCTTCAGAGAGGCACGAGCCTTCTAATGACTCTTCCTTCCGTTTCCCCTTGTACCAGCACTTCTACGTCACCACCTCCTGCCAGCTGAGGCGCATGGAGGCTGCCAGCAGGTCACCCATCTACTCCCACATCTCAGAAACTTTCCAAGGCAGCAGTGTGATCCGTGCTCACAAGGACCAGCAGAGGTTTATTTCAAAGAGCAATTTCCTAGTGGATGAGAATCAGCGAATTTGCTTCCCTGGAGCTGTTGCTGACAGGTACAAATCTGCCCAGCAGCTCCACGAGTGTTCTGTAATCACACATTGTGTTGGGGGAAAGGGAGAGGGCACCCAGCAACAGCCCTGTGCTCCCCTCCTCCTGCAGGTGGCTTGCTACAAACCTGGAGTTCCTGGGCAATGGCATCGTGCTGTTTGCAGCCCTGTTTGCAGCCATGGGCAGGACACAGCTCAGTCCAGGAACTGCTGGCTTCTCCCTTTCCTCTGCTCTCCAGGTAACCCAGTGTGGAAATAATACCATGCTTACCTTTACCAAAAGCAACTGCATTTTAATTTCTAAGAAATCATGAACCATGTCTGTGCCTCTCTAGCTGCCTTTTCCTACCAAATCCTGCTGTCATTGCTGAAATCCAGAGCATCTGGAGCACAAGGCCCCTTAGGGAATGAACCTCATAAACACGTGTATGGGCCATCTTCTTCCTCCTGAACTTATATTTAACTCAAAGCAAGCCCTGGGCAGCTGAAGCAGGGTGTTATCTGCTGTCTTACCTGCTTGTAGACTAATTGCACAAGAGCCTAAGAAACAGTTACACCATCTTTTAGCATCCAAGTCTGAAGGGGCTGTGGCAGGAGCTGGCTTTCACTTCAGCATTTTAAGGTCTTCTGATATAATCTAATTTCTGATATAATTAGCTGATGAGATCTTTAGAAATAAACACTAAGACAAAGTATCGGGTAACTCCCAAGCACAGGTCAGGGCTCATTTTATCTGCCCTAATGCTTCTTTTCCAATGTGGCAGATAACTGGTGTTCTGAACTGGATGGTTCGCGCCTGGACAGAAATAGAGAACAACATTGTTTCTGTGGAGAGAGTGAGAGAATACCTGAGGACTCCTAAGGAGGTAGCTAATCCACTACTGACCTTACTAGATGGGGCTGAACATCTCTGCAAACTCAACAAGTAACTTTTCTGTTCCACCTGAAAAACCTCTAGTTTTCCCCTTGTAAAAGGCCAGTCATATTTCCTTTAAAGAACTGCAGCATTTGGCTTTTATCCAACTGACTAGACTTGTTTTATAACCTCTGATCATTATTTCCTTAAGAGAGTTATGCATTGGATTGCCATTAAAATAGCTTCACTTGTTAACACTCATGGAACGAGAAATTTTCTGCCCATATTTGGAGTATTTATTATGTGACTTCAGATGCAACTGTCTGATAACTGATAGCTCCTAGATAGCCTTTTAGTTGCTAAAAGTCTCCAGTGCAAAAATTTTTGTTCTGTATTCATTAAAATTATATCTCCATATGCTGCCCTGAGAGAGGAGGCTTTCATAGTCCTGTTTACAGGGGCATATAATTTTTTTTTTATTGAACCACTCAGTGTCAGAACTCTGACACGCAAGCAAACATTCATCCCCATTTTCAGTAAAGAAAATCTGATTGGCATCTTTGGATAAAGTAAAAAGCTAGCATCTGCAGTATGAAGTTAGAGGCCTTTTTCTGGTTTGGAAACAGCAAAGAGATTGTGGGGGGAGTTGGCACAGATGTCTTCATGAACCTCCCATTCCAGTATGGCCACTTGATTGGGTAATTTAAATCAGCCTTAAACATCGCCGTTTGCTTCCATCTCTTCAGGCAGCCTGGACTCTGAATGGCAAACTCCAAGGGCAAGTTTGGCCCACTGAAGGAAGGATTGAATTTAGAAACTACAGCCTGTGCTACAGGCCGGGTTTGGAGCTAGCACTGAGGCGTGTCAGCGTGACCATCAACGGGCACGAGAAGGTAGGAGAACCACTCCTTTAGCAGTGTGAGCCGTGCTGGGCACTGACCAGATCCAGGGGGTGCAGCCCCTGCCAGCACCCAGCTACAGCAGCCTGGCAGCTGCAGGAGAGCAGGAGCCCACCTCCCCCACTGCACACCTTGTCCAGCTTATTACAGCAAAGGAATTCCACTTTTTCAGTCTAGTTCCACATCAAGGCCCTGTTCGAACTGCTAAGTCTTGTAATTATTCTTCCCATCAAAGGCTTTCGTGATTCCTTTTTGTACAAAACAATCGCTAACTATAAATGCTTCCCATTAAGAAATTACTGCCAGACTATGTGAATCATGAACAGCCCTAAAGACTTGATCCGTGCAAAGCTGTCTCTCCTCAAAAGGCCAGGAGGAACTACATGACATGTTTGTGTAACTGTGAGCAAACGATCAACATCAAAACCCAAGTCCTTCCATTGCACTTCACAGGTTGGCATAACTGGCAGAACAGGAGCTGGGAAATCCACCCTTGCAGTGGGGTTGCTGCGACTGGTGGAAGCTGCAGAAGGAGCCATTCTAATTGATGGACAGGATATTGCCCAACTAGGTCTCCATGACCTCAGAACCAAGATCACTGTCATTCCCCAGGTATGAAACTCATTTCCAAAATCCTTGAGCAGTGTCTTGAACACCTGGGAAGGGTTTTTAAAGATTCTGTGACAGGAGGGACATTCAGCAATTTCCAAGTTGGAAATAACCTCTATGCCATGATCATCTGCCATTCAATATAACATTAGTCACAGGTTCCCACCCAGCAGGCAGGACCCAAGAGCTCATTTTTATAAATAATTTCAGGAGTTGTTTGTACTGTCTCTGTGCTCAGGATCCAGTTTTGTTTTCTGGCTCCCTAAGAATGAATCTCGACCCATTAAACCAATACACCGATGCAGACATCTGGACAGCTTTGGAACTGACTCAGCTCAAGAACTTTGTTGCAGATTTGCCAGAGCAGTTGGAGTATAAGTGCACTGACCAAGGGGAAAACCTAAGGTACCTTTATCTGCAGAAAGACAGTGGCAGGGCAGTGCCAGCCTCTGGCTGGATAAGGAGGCTAATTCCTTTTAAAATATAATTTCATTTTTAATGGTGTCCAGGCAACAAATTGCTGCAGTACTGTCCTGTTTACCAGCATGAAATCAAATCATAAGACACTAAAGAAGGCCTTTGAGACTTGATCATTGTGGTGGTTTGCATTTGTGCAGCACTTAAAATCCCACAATTCTGTTCCAAGTGCAGATCTTCTGGGTGCCATAGCAATACCTCCCCTCACTTCCTTAGGCTGTTTCATGCTGTTACCTACCTGCAGTGCCACCAGCCTCAATCACCCTTTCAGAGAAAGGGAACAATCACCTTTTCATTATTAATTTCAAATCAATCATCTCTTCTGACCCCAAGGAAAAGTGACTACTGGCCTCAGTTTACCATCCCTCTTCTTACTTGCAGCACTGGTCAGAAACAGCTGGTTTGCCTGGCCAGAGCACTCCTGCGGAAAGCCAAAATCCTCCTTCTGGATGAGGCCACAGCAGCAGTGGATTTAGAAACTGATGTCCAGATTCAGTCCATGCTGAGGACTCAGTTCAGAGACAGCACCGTGTTAACAATCGCTCACCGGGTAAACACCATCCTGGACTGTGACAGGTAAAGGCATTTCTGAGCAGGGGGAACACACAGGCAGCTGATGTGACTGACACACCACAACAGTGGTGAGCAGCAATTTCGTTTCCATCCTCTTGGTGTTTAACCCTCCAAGCTTTGCTTTACAGTTTGGAGGATCTCTCTTAAACCAGCAGGACGCCAGCAGGTTAATCAGAGATTCTTTACTCCCACACGATGCCTTTCATGCTGTGTCACAGCCCTCTCCCCCACACTGACAGCAAAACCATGGCTACAGCTCCTTGCGTCACCTGAGAGTTGTGCAACTAAAATACCCACTACCCGTTCACAAATCTCACTCCAGTCTCAGCTGCCAAAAACCCCTCCTCCCAAGCTCAGTACCTGAACAGTCACTCATCAGAAACCCTTTCTATCCCAGCACGGTTTCCCAGCTGAAAAGCTGTTGGAAAGCCTGGCTGAATAACCAGCAAGTACTGAAATTTAGTTTAAAACTAAGTAGAAATTACTAAGTTTATTATAGGTGCTGGTGTATCCCCTAACTTACATTTGTTTTAATGTTCACAGGATTTTGGTCTTGGAAAATGGCCAGATAGCTGAATTTGATACTCCAGAACACTTAATAGCTCAGAAGGGACTATTCTACAGACTGATGGAAGAATCAGGCCTTGTATGACTCATTCGTGGAGTATCCCATAGCACCACCAGCATGAGGAGTAATTGATCTCATAATTGAGTTATTTTGGTTTCTCTCTAAAATGCCTGACACTCAGCCAAAGCTTGTTTGAGCCAGAACTGCAGTGAGTAGATGGAAAGGGGTAACTTGGGATACACATTATTTCCATAGGAAACTCAGCAATTCCACTTTCATTATGTTTCCAGACACCAGAACCTCACTTGACTGCTGAGAACGAGCCAGTCAGGACTATAAATACTTTTCTGCTATAAAAGCAAACAAGCCAAAAGAGAAAGACCACAGCATTCCCAATTTATACTATAAATGGAGCCCAAATATCCATCATACTTAAAGATTACACAGATTATTTTTAAAAGCCAACAATATTCTATGGACAGCAAGGAAGAATGTAACTGGTAGCAAGGAAACTTAACTGTTTGCAGTTTATCCTAAGCTCGAGGCAGAACAAGTGTAGTATTTTGTCAGTGTCTTAAGGACTGCTCACCCGGGGGCTGTTCTTACACAGATGTGGACTCCAAGGCAGCAGCTGGAGCTCATCATCCCAAGTGCACAAACACTGGGGGAGGAGGGAAGAGGAGGCAGGATGCCACTTAGCAGGAGAGCACAAGCTGCCAGTTGTCACAGCTGGGGATCAGATCCATCCCTCGCTCTGCAGGAGCAGAGCCAGCTCCAGCAGGGGCTCAGCGGGGCAGGACAGGAACGTGGCTGGAAGTGGCAGCAGAGCATCCATTGCTCCTTCTGCCCAAAGCTTGGAGCATTCCCAGTGCCAAGTGCCAGGTGCTCACAGCAGGGCGTGTCCAAACGTTGACACCAACATTTCCAAATTTAATTTGGCCACAAGGAATTTGCATGGTTGGAAGTGCCCTCCTCTGTGATCCCTGCAGCACATGAGGAAAGCAGCAGGATCTCACCTGTTGACCTGATGATTCATTCCTGGTTTTCTTCTCGAGTGCAAGTCGACTCTTCCGTGTGCCACCTTGGTGCCGCAGAGCCTCTGGCATGGTCACCTGTCAGATGTTGCTTTAACAAACCAGAACAGAAGCAAAGCCTTCCTGGGCTTCCCACAGTGTCTGCAACCAGAGCTGTCCCCAAGTGTCTCCTCAGGAATCACAATGTGACAGATGACAATGTGGCAGACAAATACACACTGTGAGATACTGCTCCTTACTGTGACTTTTGTTAAAGCAGCCCATTTTCTAGAGAGCTGAAATAAAAATAGAATCAAGAATTGAAATGGATCTCTTCAGTAAACTAAAGCAAATATAACACAAAAAGGGGCAGTGGGGAGGGGATGGGAGAGTCACGGCTGAAAGAATCAACCCAGACTGGCAAAACCCAGCAGTTCCTTCTCCAACAGCTGCTCAGTGGCTTCTGCACCCAAGCCAAGAACAGTTTACAGTTTCTGTTGGACAAGTACCTAAGATACCGAGGTCCAGTGCCTGCTGCCGCACTGGCACTCAGGTACCAGGAAAGAATTTTTTCTCTTTACTTTCTCTAAATCTCATATTTGAGGGCACAGACAAAACAATTCCAAAACCAGATACAAGTTGTGAGCACTCCACAAAGGTTTATCAGTGGATCTCAAAACCAGGAGCATTTAGAAATACTGAGGTAAAAGTTAGGGATTTTTCTTTTTTAACTGAGGTCAGAGAGGAACAAAATTGCCCAAGTTGCTGGGTAATTCTGAAACAGACATCTTTTAGCATTCCATAATCTCCAGTATAAGCATCTTTAAATGCTCATTTTCTGTTCCTAAGTTGGTAATGAAGAGGGAAGGCAACAGGAGACAATAATCAAAACCTACTTTCACACTGGTAACATTTGAAAGGGCACAGTTTTGCTGTCAGCTAACCTAAACTAAGAGCAACCAAAAATACCATCAGCTTTCACACATCAAGCTGTGCTGAAAAGGCAAAAGAAAAGCAATTCCCAGAATTACATATGAGAAACCTGCCATGTTTCAGACGTGCTGGAGTCCTCAGGGATATGTCCAAGTACTGTGATTAATCTGGAGCTCAAGTCTCACAGAAGTTATCTGGAAGTTGGTTAAAGCAAAATACATAAAAGAGTTAACATGTGGAGATACCATGTAGGAGAGAAATGCTACCTTAAAAAAAATCCTTGTCCCACGAGTCTAAGTTTAAGGCAATACTGAAACTGCTGAAGCCAGAAAATCAATCAAAGGTGTCGTGCATTGATTTACACCAAGTTCATGCCAAACATGTACTGTGCGAGTTGCACTCCCAGTGCCCCAGATGGTCACAAGACACACAGGAATGCCAAAATGTTAAAGGTGTCAGTGACCCAAAGCACAATTGTTGCTGTGCCACATCGTCATCACACCATGAAAGGATCTTCGTGTGGGTCAGGACTGGGAATACTTACAGAAGTTCACACACATGAAATACAGTGGGTTTTGCAGGTCTCCTAAAAATTCTGAGCTGTTTTTTTTGGCAGAATCAGCTTTTCCAGATGTGAGAAGTCTTCCATATTGCAGTAAATAATGTCAGCCAACATACATCAACGTGCACTGAAATCAGATACAGTAAATTCAACTGTACAGCAGCTCCTCTCCCCAATCCTTGCCAGGGCTCTCCTACGACGGGGTGGGAGGATCACAAAGTGTTCCTGGAGGATGACTGTTCCCAAGCAGGAAGGGTGTCCAGTGGTATTCACAGTTCCTCCTCTGGGTCTCTGCAGCGAGCTCCATCTCCACCTTAATGTACAACACCAGCCACACCCCTTACCCACAGATGCCCTGCTCTGCCCTGTGCTCTGTTCCTGTAAAACACGTGCTCCAAGCGTCCCACCCTTCTGTCCATCACAGTGCTGCACAAGTGTTTGGGCATCTGAAAAACTAAAACCCACGGCGCCTCCCCAAACTCCCCAGTCAGCCCCTGCTCATTCCATTCCCACAGAGAAAATTCACACCAAGCTCAGGAGAAGTGGCAGACACAGGCCATGGACACCCCTGGGGGTGCCAAAGGTCCACAGCACTGTGACTCCTGCTCTGCTGATCCATCGTTATGACCTGGTCTGCTGAGCAAACCACAAAATGATCCAGCCCTAGCACAGCACAGTTATCTGCACTCATGCCTTCTTACCCACCACCCTAACAACCCCGGACATCAGGCCAAGCAGAATGATGAGTCTAACCAGGACCAATAATTTCTATTTTCAAAGCAAAAAGCTGAACTGACAAAGCAAACCCTTCGTCAAACACCAGGCAAGAAATAACACATTTTCTTTCAAACAGTTTTTTACTGCAAGTTCTTTGCAAATATTTGCATTGTCATTACAAAAAATACCAAAGAAATCTTCAGTCTATGCAATTTCAGAGAGTCATAATTTACAAAAAAATAAATAACTTTACTCTAAGGACAACAATTGTCTAGTATTAAGGTCAGCAATATTAATCACAGAAGTCCACATTCTCAGTGCTGAGTATTTGGATCCATCTGACTTAGTTTGCTTTCTTCCAGCATTTTCCTTTAAAATAAGACTAATCAGCACATTGGAAAAGTAACTTTTTTCTTACCACAGAAAGATGAAAATTCAACATGGATCTTGAAAACCAGACTCCATTGCTAGTTTAATTGTTAGACCCTTCTGACACACAACTTCAAAAACACTAATTATTTTTAAACAACTGTAACGGAACATTTTCCCACAAAATTTAAGAGTCAACAGCAGCAGCATGAAGGGCATGTTTCTTTGATATAAGGCTAATGGTCCTTGATGTGGCAGAGCTGCTATGAAAGCACAGAACTGCCAAAGCCAAGGGTGTTACAATCAAAGTCACCCTGAGCCTGCAGCCTCTGCTCAGGCCAATCCTCACTGCTCAGCCTCGTCCCCACAGCTGTCACCAGCACTGGGCACCCCAGTCGGAATTCCTGAGTGAGCTGGGTGTAAGATCAGGGACTGCACAGAGCAACGCACCAACTGCTGCACCAATTTGGTTCTGGAGTGATTGTCATTCTAGACATGCTTAAATACTGCTTTGAAGTTGACTGTGCTTTTTCACATCAGCACTACTGACGTTACAGTGAACTTGCTGCTCTATGCTGTAAACACATGAAACCTTTAGGACAATGCATAAAGCATTAACCATGTACAGTAAATGCCATAATGAGAAAGTCTGGCACACATTTTATTTCACAAGAAGAAAAATCTTTGGACTATAGTACTATATGCCACAAAATGTTCCAAGTGCATCCCACAATAGATGGCTCATGAAATGAGGAATCCGCAAACAAGCAAATAACTAGCATTTGCAAAAATGTTTAAAACAAAAAAAAAGGGAACATAAGAGCAGATGAGAAGAAAAAGCTTTTCTGAACTTCTCTGATGAAACACTCCGCCGTACATTTGAGTGTATAATAACAGATTTTAGGCAAAAAATAGGAGTCTCTGAAGTGTCTTGCACAGCGTACGTGCTTCTCCTAAAGGTGGCTAAAATCAATACTAAGGAGAAATAAAAAATAAGAAAAAATTGCATCTTTATGTTACTTCCATTGCCATGCTCCGGCTAACTTCACTGTGTCTGAAACTCAGCTGTGTGGTTCAGTCCAGCTCAGGGGAAGTTACAGTTCTCCAAACGTATCACCTCCCTCTTCCCCACAGCAAACAGCCAAGTTCAAATGCTACACCAAGCCTGAATCTTTGGCCATGCTATAGAAAATGCCTTTTTTCTGAAGTAGTTGGTCTGGGGTACCACACTCCACCACTTCTCCTTTCTCCAGGACTAAAACTCTGTAAAACAAGGAGATGAGAGAGAAAAAAAAAAAAAAAAGAAAAAAGAAAATTGGTCACAAGAAGATCCAGAAAGCCAGTGAACATGGACATATGTGTGCAGACAGAGACTGCAGCATAGCCATTATTTGCAAGTAAAGACAGTGCTGACTGTGTGAACAGGCTGAGGTTCTCTCTGTCCTTCCCCACCTCTCTGCAGATGGTCTGTGTGGTGCATTGTTTACGTAGCACATGGTTACCCAGCCATCTGCAGCCAGCCAGGAGACTCCGGACTGCACTCTGAGCCAGCCAGGAACGAGCTGGCAGCACTTCTTATCAAGGTGTGGGAGGGCCTGTAAGACCTTGCAAGAGCTGGGATAACCTTCCTGTAACACCTCTCCACACCAACTGCTGTTACACGGCTTCTGGGACAAAACAAAAACATGCAGGTGGCACATGGAAGTTCACTATGTCAGTGGTCAGCTCACTGCTAAACACTGTTCCAGCTGCCCCCACAGATGGCCAGGCACTGCAGAGATGGTCACCAAGTGCCTGGCAGGGGCTGCTGCCTGGTGTCACCACTGCCACGGCTGAATTGGGTGTTCCCCTGCTGGGAGCACCGCTGGGGATGTGGCCAGCACAGGCAGCGCTCCTCTCTCTGATCTGTCACTACTGACAGCACAAAGAGAGGTCTGCAAAAGTATACTGAAATCCTACCACTGGTCACTCTGCCATTCTGTGATAAAAGGGACAAAAGAGCCTAAAATTGAAATGAGACAACAACTTGGCCCTCAACCACACCTTGGCAAGGCAGCTGAGCATGAGGGAGGCTGTATGAACTATAACCAGAAGTGATGGAAAGTGGAACACCAAATGAACTTCAGAGGGCAGGATCTGCCCCTTTGGACTCCTACGCTGTCTGTGCCTAAATTAGGGCAAGACCCAGGAACAGACTCCTGTCCTTGCCTCTCTCCCTGTCCCAGTTTGGCCAGGCAGGAACAGCACAAGAGCAGTGTCACAGAGGGACAAGAGGAGCTCCCCAGGCCAAGCACAGCCATCACAAGCCAGAACACACACACCCATCAAAACAGGGACTCCAGCAGCTCTGTGCAGAGGTGGCTAAAAACGAATCAGTAAACACCCAACTAACACAAAGATTCCCATTTAAGTTGAGCACAGTGCAGGTCACACAGTCAGCAAGATAAAAGCAGTATCACTTTACCTCGTGTAGTCCATGATTGTGTTCAGACGATGTGCTATAGTTAATACAGTACATTCTTCAAATTGAGACTTTATAGTTGACTGTATGAGCTTATCTGTTTCGAGATCAACAGCAGCTGTGGCTTCATCCAGAACCAGGATTTTGGACTTCCTGAGCAGAGCTCGTGCCAGGCACACCAGCTGGCGCTGTCCCACACTGCACAGATGGGATGGGAGGGTGGGGAGGAAAGTCAGAACAAGTTTAGAGCATTCATTAGCATTCATTTTGAAACCTGGCAATTCCTTGTTCTAAAGATAAGGGCGGTCTTGCTATTTCCCTGCAGAATCTCTAACAGCATCTGAAACTACATCCCCCTCAAATGAAGTCCTGGCAATGTAGTAAGAGAACACAAGTGGTTTCAGCATAACTGCATCAGGCTGATTCACTGGATAAGTGCAGTGCTGGGGACTAGACTTTAAATGGTTTCTACAGACTGAACATATAAAACACTGTTAAGGGGCAAATAGCAAGTAAACAGCTTCCTTAGAATAACTGCTGCTGCTAAAATGCTTTCCAAGGCTGCCCAAGCTGACAAACCTCCCAGCATTCCAAGTATTTCTTAAACTATTAGAAATTCCCAAACTCAAGAGCTGAAAACATGTTGAATAAAACCTAGTTGGTTGATTGCCTGGTCACACATTAAGAATTCTCCAGCTGCCTCCCCAGATTCTCACACAGGGCTGGGGGGCATTAGAACTTTCACAAGCACAGTTCTTTGACCTACCTGAGGTTGTCACCACCCTCAGCACACTCATGATTCAGTTTATCAGGAAGGGATGATACAAAGTTCTTCAGGTGAGCCAGTTCTAAAGACCTCCAAATGTCTTCATCAGAGTATTGGTCGAAAGGATCAAGATTCATACGCAGAGAGCCAGAAAACAATACTGGATCCTGGGCATGGCAAGAGGTAATTGACAATGTACACAGAACACAGCAAGTGCTCCAAAAATACTTCTTAGATAACAAAAGGAAACAACATGTACAGATGCAGTTGCAAGCAAGCCAATATACTGAATCTAGGAGTGAGGGCTCGTTTTCTTCCAATAACAAGTTATTCTGCCTCACTCTTATTCCTTACTCTTCTTGGGGGCCTGACCTCTGCCCTCTGCAGATTCTTGCAGTCCAGACCTTTCCATTAGTCAGTAACTCATGAATTCAGGAAAAAACCCAACAAAACAAACAAAGAAACCAAAACACCCAAACACCAGCCAACTTTCTTTTTACTGGACTACTAGGCTAAAAAAGAGGCCCTCCCTGCTCAACCTTCTGTCAGCAGGGACTACTAGGTCAACTTTTAACTTCTTTAGGGAATTAACCATCTGTAAATACTCTGAAACTCTTCAGCTGCAGTATGAATGAAATTACTCCTTTTTTTTTTTCCTTGGACAGGAAGAAATACTTCTTTGGAAATACTGATGCAAAAAAATCAAAAGGAGAAAGCAAAGTCCCCCCTAGATTTCCAAAAGAGGTGGTACAGAAAACCTTTTACAGTGAGCTCACTTGTTTTTGCCAGCATGCTGCAATGGTAATTCATAACATCACATTTTGTAGTCTGACTTCAAATCAGAACAGGCAATAAAGGCTACACAGTAAGAACAAAAACACTTGAGACTAAATCCAATGCTCATAAAGCTGTATTTCCAAATGTTTAGGACTATCTAACCCACAGTTGCTGCGCTAGACTGGGATGGTTATGTACAGGTTTCTGTGAAAGAACAGCACTGATAGCACACAGTGCCCAGTTCACAAAGGGAGACCAAGCAGGTGTTCAGCTGGGATCAGCCCTTCCCACTCAGGCTGAGCTGTCTGTAGCATGTAAGTGATCAGCTCCTGAGTTCAGAAGCCAAGGTTTTGCTTCCACAACACAGCTCAGCCACAGCCAAGCTCCTACTTGTTACCTGGCACAGGCAAATTGAAACCAGCCTAGGGAAAAAAGCTTGGTTTCAAGTCCATGAAAGAGCAAGCTGAAGTGACTGAATTTCACAGCACAGACCAGAGGAGGAATAACAATTTTCTCCTCAGTACATTATGGAAAGAGCATTGTTTGTTACCCAAGGAGTTCTGGCAGTGGCAGGATTTTGCACCTACCTGAGGGATGATGGTGATCTTGAACCGCAAGTCATGAAGCCCGATCTTTGCAATGTTAATCCCATCAATAATAATTTCACCTTCAGCTGCTTCATTAATCCGAAACAAACCCAAAGTGAGTGAGGATTTTCCAGCTCCTGTTCTTCCAACTATTCCAATCTGTTGGGAAGAAATACAAGAACAACTTTAGGAAAGAGTTAAAGCATTTCCATCTGAAACCGACACATTTTCCAAAGGCTGTCATACTTTTGGGGTTATCCACACACCAAAAGCATTCAGCTTCACACTGTATGTTTTACTTCAGTTAGACTGAAGTCTTGATCTTAAAAATAAATATAAAAGATTGCTGCTTTGGTTGGCTGATACAGCTCTTTCCATCTGCCCATTCTAACCACCTGAGGTAGCATTCTGCCCATATTTGTAGGTAGAAAGTGTGCACTCAGGAGAAAACAAATGCCCGGTTGGCTACCACAAATAAGGAAGCTGGATAGTAGATCTGTCAGAGCTACCTTTTATGCTGCTGTGCAAGATCACACTATTAATAGACATCAGAGAGTCCACACAGGACTGGGGTGGGACATGTGTGAGTGCATGGGCAAGGAAGCAGGAGGAGAAACACATAGATCAGCTTGGCCAGATCCAGAGAATCTCCTCTGAAGTCCCATTTTTTCCTGCAGTCTCACCTTGCAACTTCTGCCTTCCTAGATGAGGCTTCTCCTCTCTACTGTAGGCTATTTTCCTGAGATTATAATTAACTTAATCTCTCTGCAACCTACTCCTCTTTGCTTACGGCAAACAAATTAGCAAAATTCCCTGGGAAGGGGAGAGAAGACAGCATAAACCTCACCTCCCAACGAAACCAGGCCAAATGATACTTGGCAGCCCCACATCAGTCTCTTCATCCATGATGCAGAACACACCTTGCAAAGGCTGACAGGCTATGATATCTGCAGTTACAACAGGGCTGATTCCACAGCAGCTTTTCTAGTTCTTAAGAACCCCAGACACATAACAGAGGGTTAAACCTCACTCTTGCCTATGCATGCAGACCTGTGAACTGCAACACTCTACTATGAATTCAGTCATTACCTTTTCACCTCCATTGATGGTAACATTTATGTTTTTCAGAACCAGATCCAAGTCTTCGCGGTAGCGCAAACCGTAGCCTCGGAACTCCACCTTCCCTTCCTCGGGCCAGCTACTGGCTGGGGCTGTTTGCTCAATGCTCCACTCAGCCTGAAAGAGCCACACAGACACCTCTGATCAGCTCCTGCTTCAACCAACACAGGCTCACAGGACCCACAGAACGCAATTAAGAAAAATCCTTCTTCATGTGTAATTTGCAAAAGGAACTGTGATGAGAAGAGAGGGAGAGGATTGTCTCAAGACAGATGAAACGGCGTGTGTAGCCAAGGGCTTGGCTATCTCAAGTCCCACTTGCTGGATAAACTTTCTTCTTGCCAACGGCAGAATCATGCAGGCAGCACACAACCTGTCTGTACACCCCACCATGGCAAGGAAACCTCTGGGGCAGCCACACGTGCAACAAGAAGCAGTTCAGCTGAGCCTGTGCACTAAAACATGAATCAGCTGGTAGAAAGCTGCTGCCTCAGCCTCCCACGGAGGTGAGAAAGGAAAGAACACACCCCACTGCATTCACTGCCACCACCAAGTAAAAAGGCTTTTACATGTATAAACACTGGCCTGCTACTAGAACTTAAGAAAAAATTCTAGGAAGAGTCTTCATAATGTTTGGTTGCAAAAATAGTGACTCAGGTCAGGTTCAAGTGACAGGCAGGGCAAAGAGAAGCCCCAGGGAACTCTTGTAACCATAAAGGGAACAACTGCAGATTAAATGAGTTATGTGATTTGAATCAAAACAAAAAAAAAAGTAAAACCTTTTTATTCCCCATACTGAGTGCAGAAAGAGAAACAAATAAAAACACAATGTTTAGAGTCTTAGGAAACCACAACATTTATACAGCCCTACTGCTTAGCCTAGAACATAAGAGCACATTTCCTAAACAGCACTGTGTAAATATCAGTGGATACACCACAAAAGCACCAACAGGAGCTTCCCACTGAGAGCCAGCCTGTCCCTGGCAGACACTCACAGCCCTGAGCTCTGTGCCACCCCTCAGCTCAGAGCACAGGCCCACCCTCCAACCCATTCAGTGGGCAGCTGAGGCCTCAGAAAAGGGCACTGACTTCCACAAATGGGGTGGACAACTCAATGTACCTCCTTCTCCATTTCAGTGTATTCTTTGACTCTTTCAACAGCAACAATGTTGGTTTCCAGCTCGGATGACATGCGAACCAGCCAGTTCAAGTACGCTGTAATCTGCAAGAAGGAAAAGTCAGAGAGCAGTTTACACTAAATAGGTTACCTGCAATGAATAAAAAACATGGAACAACCAAAGCACTGGAATTTTATGGAATGCATAAACACAGGCAAGATCTCGGCTAATCAGTGCTGGACAGGAGGAAAACCTAAATGCCTTTAAGATGCAGGGGATGACACACCTTGGCCACATCCCCTCACACAGGGAAAGCACAGAAGAAACTTCCCAGCATCTTCTCAGATACTATTTGTAATTATTATTTTCTATGTTCCTTATATTAGTTTTCCATCCAAAGCCATATCAAGGTTCTGACTTTCTGATGCAGTCTAACAATTCCGAGGTTTTGCTCTTTTTAAAAAAGGCAAAATTACCTGCAGTGAGTAGGACACTGAGAGGCCAACCAGCCCTGCACTGAGTTTGTTGCGTGCAATCACTGCAAACAGTGCTGCAAACAGGACAATGCAGTTCCCCACGTACTCCAGACGGACAGCCAGCCACCTGCAAGGCACAAAAACAAAGCATTGTTCCAGTACTTCACCCACAGAGATCAGGGATGTGGACAACAAATGGTGTGTCGCACATCTTTTTTCTGTAAGATTAATAATATGGCATGTGTGTCCTGCTAGTGACACAGGCACTGCAAGATCTGTGAGGTTCTGCTTCAGCAGTGTGTGAACCTAGAGGCATCCAAAATTAATGAATTTTTCAGGTGCATAAATCCCTGTCTTAACCACAACTGCTTTCTGAACATAGGGATCAATAAATCAAAACTTTTAAATGACTATAACCCAGAAGCAAGGCAGGAACTCGCAGAAAGGTGAGAGATTCAGACAATCTTAATTTCATCACAGAAGTTTAAACAAAACATCTCTGAAACTGATTTACCCACACAGGCTTGTCTCTCCTGGACAAGCATGCCAAGAGCTGTGACTGATCAGGAGCACAGCCAGCAGATCCACGTCCTCCCCAGATAACCGCTGTGCCATACTGCACCCCACTGTTACCTGTTTGCTACAATGCTTGGATAATAAGCTTTCTGATTCTCATCCACCTTCATGTCGTTCTGCCTGATGAAACGCTTCTGCTCCTCAAAGGCTCGGATGACACTGACTCCCAGGAGAGTCTCGTTGAAGTGGGAATACACAGGAGAGCGACTGACAGACTCAAGGCGCTTGAGCTGCCGCGAAGTGGCCACATAAAATCTCTGCAGATCAGAGTATGAGAATTATGGTTACAGCCAGATTGTGTCTGGAAAGACAAGGGGAATTGTAAACAGTTCCCTGCCATCTGGGCTGTTAGTGACAGAGATTCAACTTACACATGGAAGTACACACCTTCTCCAGCACTTTTAGGCCTAAAAGACCATTGTATACACTCTGGTGCCTTTACACAACTGTCAATCAAACCATCTCAATGTAGAGCCATTTTTTCCTCTTTCATCAGCAAGTTTAGTTCAACAGTACAAAATACACATATCACCACTTCAAGGTTTACTAACGGAGCCAAAAGGATTTACTAATTCAAGAGCCAAAGTCAAACCCCAGCTGCTTCTCTTCTATCTGTGCTGGCTCTACCAGTGTCTAGAAGTAAAGCCAGAGTGAAGCAAGCACACCCTGCCCACACAGGACAGGAGTGGAAGGCTGCCATCCACTCTCTTGCTCTGTGGACAATATTCTGATGAAACAGGCACACGAGCAATACACACAATACCCCTCTAAAGGCTACTCTCATGTTTGGAAAGAAGTTTTGGAAAAGCCCATACATTTTCCATATTTGGGCTCTGAGCAACAAGCTGTACAAAATTTACCACAAAATCTAATGGCATTTTTATGAAGTAGGCATTAAAGGATTTACTTCTGCACAGAAGTCATTTTACACTTGACAAAGGAAGGAAATGCCGTGCTAACATCAGATTATCAGTAAACGTGCAAAGCACAGTCAGTCAAGCATGACTCAAATCCAACACATTAAAATCCTTCTTAGTGCAGAGTAAGAACTGTCTTAAATAACAGAGGATGTGACTGCTTGTCCTGGTTCCCCCAAGTAACACCCTTTACCTGCACGAACAAGTAGACAAGTCCCAGGGGTGGAATGATGACAGCAGCTATAGGTGTGGCCAGCAGAATGATGATACAAGCCCCAATCACGTTAAATGTGGAGCCCATGAACATCTTGATGATGGGTGGAATGGTGGAGTCAATGGTGTCTATCTCCTTGGAGAAACGGTTCACCAGGTTCCCACTGGGAGTACGTTCAAAGAAACTCATGGGAGACCTGAGGACATTGTGCAGCAGGTTAAGGTGCAGGTGTCGTGATGCAAAGATTCCTCCTATTGACACAACCATCGAGTAGCCAAACACAGCAATACCTAGAAAAGGAGACTCATTATTAACTGCTGCCACCTCTCACACAAAACATTTTCCTCATTTTGTCATCATTTAGCATTAGCATGTCTCTCGTACAATAATCCTGAGAACTAGGGTTCACCTTCAGGCAGACTCAGCAAATACATCAAGTAATTGATAAAAAAAAAATAAAATCAGTGAAAACATCACATTCCTTTCATGGAAGAAGCTGCTTCTTCATTACAAAAATTTGTGTAATATTTGAATACTTTCTCTGAGTAGAAATCAGTGAATTTTCATTTGGCATTTGTTTTTCATTGTGGGATTCTCATGGGAATTCTGAAGTGGGGTACTTGGGGCATTGGGTTTCATGGCAAACAAACTCAACCACAAAGAGGACACAAAACAAAACATCATTGAAGCAGCCTCCCCACAGTGCCCTGGATGGAGCCACAAGCAGCCAGAGCAAACCCCAGCCAGAGCAGCTGAGCCAGGCTGGGGCTGCAGGGAGGCAGGACAGCCACGGCCTCTTGTGACAAACTGCAGACCAGGCCAGCACAGTCTGCTGACAGGCCAAGGAGACACTTCTCAGATCAGACATTTTGTCACAATTCTGGCTCATCAGCCAGCAAAACACTCCTCACTTTGTACAAATGAATAATTGTATGGGTTGGTTTGTTTGCTTTTTTTAATTCGAGTTTTTCATTTTTCTATGAAAACCCACGCTCAAATCCTTAGCAAAATGCTGCCGCAGGCACCAAGAGCATTAGAAACAGTGAATCAGCAAATCTTAAAATACACAAGACCAAGCAAACCTTGAGACATTCCCAGAGCTCCATATACTCCCAGTCTGAGACTTGTGTTCTGCTGTGTCCCATTGATAACAGGATCATCTGTCCATAAACTCAGCCAGTAGTTGGAGGCCAAGGAGGCTATATGATTACACATAAAGAGGAAAACGGCCAAGAAAGACATAAAGAGTCCAATTGCTTTCATGTAGTCCCAGTACACTGTTGCCTTTACCTGAAGAGAGGAGACAAAAAGAAATACTCATTTTGCCGTTACATTTCAAAACCAGCAACTCCCCCTTGCCCAACACCTATTTAAAGTCAGTATCCCTCCATGAGGCCACGAAAACACAGCAGCTGCACTGCAGAGAGCCACTGCTTGGGAACACATGCTGCAAAGCACTCTGTTGAGACATGCCAAACCCAACATTCCCTCAGGGCAGGCACACGTCATCCTTCCCTTGTCATCCAAGGCAAGGGAGGAGTAGGGAGGGAGCTGCCTGAAGTAACACAGAGCATCAGTAGCAGAGCCAAAAACTTCACTGAGGAGTTCCAGTTTGTGGCTCTCTCTTTGTACCACAAGATTATAAAGCCTTTAAACCAACCCTTGCTCCACATGGCTTGTATCCTATGATCTATCTTTAACCAACAACAAGCAATCCAAGCTTGGATTCAAGCAACATTGCCATTTTCCCAGGAACCTCAGTCTCAGGTTTCCCAAAAAGCCCTGGGTATCCTGGGATTAGATACTTATGTCTACAGTGGAAACTTGGCTTAAATTCATCTGAGTCAACTGCAGCTCCTTACACTGAAGGGCAGTTTTCATTATGTCACCTAATTTGTCACAACCTCTCTCCACGAAATAGCTACAAGGTTTTCATTTCTCCTTCTACCACTTGATGTGGTCAGGCCCGTGACCTCACACAGAATTTTGTGTTGACATTCTTTCCGCAGGCAAACATGGGGCTCAGGTTTGGGAGCAGAGGGCACAGCAACACTTCCATCAAGTATTGCACAACAAGCTACAAGTTCAAGAATTCACTCAGCCCGTTCTCATACCAGTTACATGGTCTTCAGAAGTTATTTTCTTCTGAAACAGATTTTTCCAAAATTGAAAGAGGGCACAGGAAGTGGGAACTGGAGACCTTACCCTCCCAGTCTTTGCTGTGTCGGCCTCCGTCAGTTTCCAGCAATTCTTCTCAGCAAGTGGCTTCTGCAGCTCTGCTGTGCTGCTCTGCTGTTGTGGCTTCCCAGTGTCTCTGCTGTATGTTGAAGAGTTACTGAGTTGCCTGTTTAAAGACATTTACTTTTTAGTCTCAGTTTGACACAGGACAGGTATTTACCTCACAAATAGGCTTTGACAGCCCACAGCTCCAAGTTAGTGGTTTACACTCCTACGGAGATGTCCTAAGCAGCCATCACGGAGCCAGAGGTTACTCGAGCCTCCCTCCTCCCCTCCGTGCACTCTCCTAACCCTCCCTGACGGCATTCAGGTCCCAAGTACCCACGTTCAGGTGCAAGTAGCAGTCACCAGATAAAGAAGTCTTGGTTGCACAGTCACACTCCAGAAAGAAAACTGCTTTGTGACCATCAAGACCAGCCTTTCCAAACCCCATCACCAGCGCAGCAGCTGCTGGAGTGCAAAAAGGGTACCCACACTCCCCTCAAAAGAGGCCATCTAACTCCCAGGCACTCATTAGCTTCCAGAAATACTGTGTCTCTAGAGCACCTTAAGAATAAGGCATAGACTAGGAGATGGTTTTGGAAAGGTATAATCAGAGTGATTGCAAGCAGAATAGCAGCTGCATGAGGTCAGACTAAAGGTCTGCTCGGCACTTCACCCCATCTGACAGCAGCCAAGTGCAGAAGCCTCGGGAACTCACACACAGAAGCTGGATTAGCCAATAAAACTCTCTCCCTTTTATGCAAGCCAAACCCACAATATCTTGCTACAACACAAGAGTTTCTTCACATGGAAAGAATATCATGAGAGTTGTGTGTGTGCAGACATGAATGTGCAACACTCTGTGCCAGCCTGGAGTGGGGCTGCGGCCCCAGAGGCTCAAATGCCACGTGCCAGCAACTGGGAGCCAGGGGCAGCTCGCAGGCAGACTGCGGGACTGAGCCCACCCACTGCAGAGATCCACCTTGTATGGACACGTGTAATGTATTCCCAGCAGCAAACCTCGTCCTGCTCAGCCAGAGAGGGGCCTGGATGAGGCCACGTGGTGCTGTGTTTGTGTGGGTGCTCCAGGTGCTTGCTGGAGCACTTCCTACTGCTGGACCTGGAACCACAGAGCAGCAGCAGCTTTTCCTTTCTCAGGCTGCTGGATCCAGCATGATATATTTTCCTCTAACAAACAGCATAACCATCAAATTACTGTTTATCCACATCTGAGTGAATGGATTGAAAGGATGGGGGGGCAAGAGGGAAAAAAAAATAAAGGAGAACACAAACCTATGCATCAGCTTTCCAGGGGCTTCATTCACAAGGACCCCATTTTCTATAGGCTTGCCTTCCTTTGCAGATGGACTGTTTGTATCTGAGAGGATGAAAAAGTAAAAGTAAGCATGAAAATGGTTAGGCAAAGAGACACAAGCATTTCATTTCAATCCTAATTGCCAGTTGCAGTCTTAATGTGCAAAGAAAGCAGGGAACACAAGTATTTCTAGATAACAATACAGAAAATTGACCAGGTGAACAAATGGATTTAGTTCGATCCCAACAGGGTTAATTGCCAAGACAGAGAACATTTATTTTTCTAGCAAATGTAGGTCAATAATAATAATGTAATATAATTATGAGGACATACTTTTCAAGATTGCAATCCCAAGTCACATGTGACCCACTTCATGGAAACAAACCCAACACTCCAGTCACTCCTTTTCAAACCACAGCTACTACACAGTTAGATATAAACTATTTTTATTTTAAAATGCAACGAGAAGACATTATGTAAATGATGGAGTGAAGCTATGAGAACAGCAGGCATGTGCTAGTAACTTTGAGTCTTCCTGCAAAGTTGAGCAAGAAGAAATGTGCAAAAGCCCAGTGTTTTAGGCAACTGTAGGAATCAGATGACTTTAAGCAAGAGGTCTTTCCATGAATTGTTATGCCACAACATCTCGCTTGTACCAAGACGCAGCACACACAAGATAAGTGTCTAAAACACTCCAGAAAACCTGTCAGCTTGAAATATTAACCTTCTTTGAGCAACTTAATTCAGTGTAATGCAGTGCCATGAGTAAAACTCCTAGGTTCAGGTTACGCCAATTTTCCTTATAAAAACCAAATGTCTGACTCCTAAAAAATTAACTGTCAGTAAATAGAACTATTTTCATGTACGAAAGTTAATTTGGAATTTGCAACAAAGAGCTTTACATTTTTGAAGGATCTATGCATAGTTTATGCAAAGATACCGACCTGAACATAGTCAAAAGATATTCAGGAAAATTTGTGTAGATCTAAAGCAAAATATATGCATAAAACAGATCATCAGCACATTAAGTGTGGACTGCTTTCCCTTCTGTGTCTGCAAATTGAATATTGCTTCGTTACCCTAAAAACCCAAAGATAAATTGTTCAGCATGATCTTAAAAAGACAAAAAGCAGAAAATATGGAAAAGTTCAATTACTTCGTTCTTATTTATGTGAATAAGATCAAACCAAGATGGGACTGCTAGTTATTTTAAGTACTTGACAGCATTTGTTTTGAAAGGTTTCCATGTGAAAAACAGCAAGCATTCCAGCAACATCCTGCTTTAGAGCATTGCTGAAGAAAACAAAACCACAAATAAACCATCCTTCCCTAAAAGCTCAAATTTGATTTCATGTTGTAGCCTACAAGGATTTCTTGCTTATACTTCATTTAGCTCAGAGAACAAAAAAAAAAAATGCTCAAGACTGCCATAGTAAATCTGACATATGCACTTAGGGTATAAGCCCATTAATGAGGGTTCTGCTGAAAAAAGTACCCAGAAATTATAAAAGGGAACAGCTATGAGTACTGAGTACACATCTGAGAACAAAAGGGACCCTCGGGGCTGAATCCTGAATGACGCTTCTCTTGGTACGCTCTAGGTCCAGGGTGTATCTATAAAGTTAAAGTTTCCTCATGGAAGCCTTTGAGATACAGAATTGCTGCTGCTGAGTTACCTACCAGCTGCCACACCAGCGGCTGCAGCTCACACAACTAAGGACATGCAAACCATGCAAATACCTTCTACTGTGCAGATAAAATTCTTCTAATAATGACTCAGTCTCTTGTAAATAAATTGCAGCTACTCATATTACTGCAAGGCAAGCACTAACATAAAGCCACATGGCAAACAGTTACCTGTTTCCAGAGGTTGAATCGTTCCTTCTAATGAAGGATCTGACTCTAAAAGCATATATAATTAACTTTTTTCCAGAATACACTCTACCATTTTCAATCTTTACAACCTCACATCCAAGCAGAATAACCTAAACCACAAAACCCAAGGCAGAATCAAATTTGCTGAAATGGACCTGTTTTTAATCCCAAGCCACAAACAGTTTTCCCACACAGAGAAGAAACCCCACGAAGCTGAGGGTGGGAAAGGCAGCAGTACAGCACACAGGCAGAGGTAACCCTCAGGAATCCCAGCGGGAGAGGAAGGCTGGGAGGCACCAGGGACCAGAGCTGCAGCCAAACCTCAAGGTCTGGGTAGGAGGAGAGGCTTTCCCACCCTTGGAGCAGCAGATGTATTCCAGCCAGAAAGCACCAATCCACTGTGTTCTCAGGCTGCCAACACGGAGCTGCAGACATAAGGGAGCCTCCCTTTAGAAGTGGGTGTGCAGATACCCTCGAGCCAGCTCGGCCTGACTCCCATCACAGACTGTGTTCATCCAAGAGCCTGTGATTCTCAGTAACAGGGACCTTTTACACATTCAATAAACATGAATATTATCCCTATGAATCAGACAAACAATGCCTCTACTTTTCACTTTTTACCACTGGCAGAAGATCACTTGATTAGAACCAATGAACAAATTTGCTGCCAATAGGCCAACCCTGTGATACAGCAATCCCCTCCAGATCACCAGGGTGGTACCGAAGTTAAAGTGCCTCTTATTAGAAAACTGCAGAGTACCATGGCAAAAGATAAAGCACTGGCTCACTTTCCAAAAGAAAATTCAGTAATTAAATGGAAAAATAAAGTAATTTAGTTTAATGAAAAGGATTTCAAAACCTACTTTTCCACATCTGAAAATGGGAGGAGATAAAGACTAAAAGAACAAGGCTATTAAACGAGGCAAATCTTAATATTAAAGGCAACTTGTTAACTGCCTAGAGAAGCACAAAGAAAGTTAATTTGCCTATGAATTCCACATACACTGAAGACTGCAGCAAGTCTGACTGTGCCTGAAGTAGCTACAGAAGCACCTACAGAAAGTACACAGAAGTTAACCTGATTCTGCTTCCACAGAATCTCTTCCCACAGTGAGACACGCACCCATGCAGCACTTGCTGTTTAGAGCATCCACCCAAACCAGCATCCCAGTCTGCAGAGCAACAACTGGGACTACCACGAGACCTTCCCAAGAGGAATGCTAGCCCACAGCAGGGCAACCTGAGCTTGAGCTTTGAGATGACAAACCATCCCTAAATCCAACTCCTTGGACGAGGGAGCCAGGAGAAGATGCCACCTTGCACATGCAGGAACAAACCCTGCCCACTCAGACTCCAGGGGCACTCTGGTGCCAGCCTGGATCACAGAGCTTCAGAGAGCAAGGCAGACCACCACAGCCCTCCCACAAGCAACTCTGAGATGAGCACCAAGAGCAGCTCCTTGCCAAAGGAAGCCCTTCAACACCTCTTTAACACTTCCCAGCTGCATCAGTGCAGGCAAGTGTGGCACCATTTCCATTTTGTCCATGATGGATACATGAGGAGTACACCAAAAAACACCTCTGGGTTCCCTCTAAGGAATGGGAAGGAACCAATAGTTTTCCAAATGGAAGACAAAGCAAAAAGCAGGCTCAGGTCCCTCCTTGTTCCCAAAGCCTTCTCTGCAGCACTCAGCATCTGCTACCAAACACGTGTCAACAGCTTAACCCCAGCCAGCACAGTGCAGGCACCCCTTGCACTTCTCAGCAGGAGTGTCAGGAAATCACCACAGGCAAGCCAGTGAAGAAAACAGGCTGGAGGCAAAGACTAAGTTCCCCTATTAAAATCCAAAACTGCAACTGTCTGTAGATAAAAGAAAAATAAATCTGAAGTATATTCCTGTACCAGTGCAGCTCTACAGCTGTTTCGTAAAGCAGAAGTAGGAGTCAAGGACAGCAGCTAGAACACTGAGCTGCTTCCTCCTCCTCCCCATCCCCAAAGGAATTAGTTGCATAAAGAAGACACATCTTAACAGAGACAGGAAGGGTGTATAAACTCAGCTGGTCTTTTGCAGTCTCACTACCATCTGAATTTTGCACTAAGAGGAAATTTTACTACAGATCTGTTAGACATTTTCTTAATTTTAAGAAAGAATGTGTGTTTAACCTCACAACCTTCAACACCCACAAGAAATAAGCACCCGTACCTATATAAGCAATCACAAGAAATAGTAATTTCTTTTAACTTTCCTACGAGTACCACTGTTCTGCCTTTAACAGGACTCCCTTATTAACATGACAGACATCAGGAGAGTTGATTTGTGCACTTACCACTGTCCTCCATGGCTTGTTCAGCATTAGCATATGTACGGAGAAACTCAGCAAAAGCCCCATCTTGCTCCAGCAGCTCCTGGTAAGAGCCCATCTCAGAGATTTCTCCATCAGTCATTACCAGAATTGTATCCATCTGAGGCAGATAGTTGATTGCATGGGTTACCAAAACTCGAGTCTAAAAGGCAAAAGAAAAATAAAGGGTTTCTATCATCTCAGATTAGTGAATATCACGGTTGGACTACTGCTCTTTACTGCTTGAATTCTGTGTATAACAGAATAGTAATGAGGGACAGGCATGCAACATTTTAAAGAGAAAATTGTCTTGATTTTTCCATTAAATAATTTTGAATTGCAGAAACCAAAGCACCTTTTGCTACAAAAATCTCAGTGCTCTATAAAAGTCCTCTAAAAATCGCAGAAGGATCCTTTCATTTTTCAGATGTTAGAAACAGAAGTCTAAATATGCAACTTGACAAACTTGGAGTCATTTGAACTCAGCCGAGAAAAAACATTCTCTAGAGACATTATAACATACTTTATTCTTCAGGATTCCTTTCGGTCCAATAACTTTTTCAAAAATATGTTTCCCAACATGAGCATCAACAGCTGATAAAGGATCATCAAGTAAATAGACATCTGCATTGCAGTAAACTGCCCGAGCAAGACTGACTCGCTGTTTCTGTCCTCCAGACAAATTCACACCCTGGGGAAACAAGAAAACATGATCCTTTATTTACAGCTGAAAGAAGATGTCTTGCTATAGTTTTTGAAAGACACAAGTCATAGGTGGTTTATTTAAATTAGAGGAATTTCAACGTTGCATGAAACAGATCTCCACAAATAATTTCATTACCACAACAGCATAAGCAATCAGTCACAATCCCCTTGGAAGGAAGAACATCTATTCTGTTCTCACTGTCAGTCAACGGCTAGCCAAAAAAAAATAACGTTTGCTAGTCTTGTAAAGCAATTAACCCTGACTGACCTACCTAACTCTGTACATCCAGAGGCTCCTTTTCTTCTCAGCTGTATT
Organism: Cnemophilus loriae; assembly: GCA_013397755.1. Classification (NCBI taxonomy): domain Eukaryota; kingdom Metazoa; phylum Chordata; class Aves; order Passeriformes; family Corvidae; genus Cnemophilus; species Cnemophilus loriae. The sequence continues at coordinate 756,032 of VZTF01001826.1, forward strand.
TCTGCAGTGCTGCCTCTGACTGAGGACACAAACTCTGTTCACACTGTACGATGTGACCGGCCTGCTGACCGACGGGGAAGATAAAGCTGCACCTTTACTGCCCGTGGAGCTGTGGCCAGCTAGGAGCTGCAGCCCCCCTGCACCCAGTCAGCAGGCAGAGCACGAGTCCCAGTCCCTGAGAGCACCAGCTCAGAGAACCCCCAGCAGCCACACACACAGCCCCTGCCAGCTCCTGGGGCAGGGACACCGGGTCCTGCTTCTACAGCACAGCACTACAGCATCCATGCAAGTTTCCAAATCCCACGCCACATTTGCTTTGGTAACCAAGGGCCAGATTTGGGGTGATGGTTGTTTTTGTGGATCGTTATTCAGATTTTTTGGTGGGGTTGGGGTTGGAGGAGTGTTGGCTTGTTTTTAATGAAACTGAAGTGTTCAGAAGATTTTTCACTTCCTGTTTCTACATATTTTTCTGCTCTACGACCATGGCAACTTAGAGACAATTAAAAACTGTCACTACAAGACGGTTTTACATTTGTAACTGAGGACAGGTTTCCTCCCCTTTGAGGCTTAAAGAGAAGGAAAACACACTGTTCAAATCTGCCTCATATTCTAGAGGACTTCTGCTCTGAATGTTTTAAATGCAATACAACTTCGAGATAAAGTAACATAAGAGTCACACAGCCTTAACTACAAGCAATAGCACTGTTATGGTGGAGTGGGTATTGAAATACCTTTTCTCCTATTTCTGTTTTGTCTCCTGAAGGAAGAATCTCTATATCAGGCAGCAGGGCACAAGCCTCAATCGCACGCTTGTACCGGCTCTCACTCTTCTCCCTTCCAAAGATAATGTTATCTTCTAGAGTTGCATTTTGCACCCAGGCTTGCTGAGGAACGTAGGCTACAGAGCCCTGCAAGAAAAATAATGTTCAGTACTTTAGACTAGGAATCTGCACAGGGAGTCAGGGCACAGCAGGGCTTTGTGAGGCAGGCAGTGCTAATCACCTCACGAATTACCTATGGTCATTTCCAAACAAAGTAGTTCTTGGGCTACTGCCTCCTCCAAAATGTTATTTTTATAATCCTCTCTACAAGTGAATGTAACAAAGTGCATTGGTGGAAAATAAAGGACTTCAAACAAAATACGATTAACATAAACCTGGAGGAAACATTTGTTTAGAGAACGTTTCCACAATTACTGCATGTCAAAAGTCATTACTTCTTTCATATAATTATAAATTATGTTCTGCACAAAAGAGTTTAATCTGGAATGCAAGTGTTTAACAAATGCACCCCTGCCAAGAGATTTCTGCAGAAAGCAGAGGAAGTGGTTTTCATATAAAAGTCACATCAAAGGAGGAGACTGAGATAATGCAGAGTATTTTGCGTTGAGTATCAGTCCTGCCTTCTCTTTCTGCTACTAATAATTAGTGACTCAGATCTCAACTAGTTTATTTTTCCACAACAATTTTGAAGGTGGCCAAACCTACAGACTTTTAAATGCGACATATTCGTTTTGCTCTTAAAGTAATTTTCTTTCCATTTTTTCTCTGTTAGCTCTGTGCAGCTCTGATATGTAAGAAAGAACAAACTGCAACAGCAGCTTTCCCCATGTTCAGGTATCTGGGTGCACCCTCTCTCCTTGAAATTCTCTGATGTCTAAGAAGGTAGAACACTCATCTTTGAGACCTCCATTGTTTTATTTGGCTAAATCTGACACCAACAGATTTCGATGCTGTTGGGTCAAGGCTTAACAAGCAATTACACAGAGTGCAGGCTAAGGCATATACATGGTTTGCCAGGAAATCAGGCTAAAAAGTGCATTCATTTGAAAGGCTGTCTCTTCCCTCTTCACACCACTTGGAAATCTAGAATCCCTTTGGCAATACCCACAAATAGCTGAACAGTTCTTCAGACATGTCACACCTTGACAACCACGTAGCCTTCCTTTTTGTCCATCTCCCCCAGTAATGCAGACAGCAGTGAAGACTTTCCATAGCCAACTTGACCAACAACAGCCACCAAGGAGCCTTCAGGAACAGTGAAACTAATGCTGAAATAAAGTGCACATAATTCAGCCTTGCTTGCTGGCACACCCCAGTAGTTAAATCACCCATCTAAAACCAGGTGCAATGTGAACACCCACTGCAAACAGTGACTCAGCACTGAAACTGTAACTGTTAGGAAATCCAAACCTCTCATTCAGAAAGCATCCAGTTCTCCTTATACTTAGAACATAGAATATAATCTTTATAAGTAATTAGTCAAAAGGGGAAGAAAAATAAAGAAAAAAAACCACTGTGACCCAACCTTGCCAAGATTTCTCTCAAGTGTTCTATGAACACAAATGTAAATACAGCATTTTTGTCCCAAAGAATTTGCCAATTAAAGCCCAAAAAAAAGCAGCCAAAGTTAAGGAAGGGAACGGGACACAGAGAAGACACAGCTTGTAGCTGCATCATTGTTTGCTTTCTGCAGCCCGGGATCAAGGACAGCAGAGTAAAGTGAGAATCAGGCTGTAAAATGGAGCCTGAGGACACGAGCAAACAAGAGGGACCAGAGCTGACTGCGAGGGGCTGACCTGGCTGCATCCTCTAGATGGAGCTCATCCCATCTGCAGCACAGAGCAAGAGCCTGAAATCCCCTGCAGCTCTCTGTTCCTTGATCCCTACATCTCTTGCTACCCGCCCTCTTTATGCACTCCCTAAATGCAACAAACTGTAAAGCCCTCTAGTTCATGAAGCCCCAATTTAAAAGAAATATATAGAACTGATGTTATTTGTTCTCTTTCTTTACAGCAAGAAACTCAACTTCTCCACAGGTACTTTATAATTCAAATATAGATCATTTATGATGCAGCAAGATTCTGGAGTGCAATAAAGGGCACCAATCTTTACCTCTTCAGCAAAGGAGGATCAGTTTTGGCCCAGCTAAACGTTGCATTCTTCACAACAATGCATCCTTCATCTGCAAAGAGAAAACTCACATTTATAAAAGTACCGATGCAAGCAGCTAAATTGTGTGCTCTGGATTCTGCCACAGAAGTCAATCTAAACACACACGGGCAGAGGTATAAAGCTACTTTTTCAGAAGAACAACAACCCACTGCTTACCGAAAACTCATGTTCTGCTTTTACTGAATTTAGCAAGACAGCAGAGGTTCCAAAGTTACCCTTACTCAGGAACCAGGAGGTACATGAATGTCAGCTACACAGAGATACCAACTAATTCAGCTGCACCTCCAGCACTGCAAAATCAGTTGCGGAAAGGAAAGAAACTATCTGAGAAGGAAGAAGAACCTTTATATAATTTTCATTTTACAAACTCCCTTCTCTGTTTTCTGGCTCAAATTTATCAGCAAAACACACCAAAAATGCAGTAAATTTGTTTTAGAAAGCAGAAGAAGTCACTCAGAACCTGTACACACTGATTTGCAACAGGCAAAGAAACTCACCCTCTTTGATGGGACCCCTGACTATGCTGTCTGGGTCTAACTCTTCGTGAGACAGGAACATCCTGAGGCGCTTCAAGGAGACACTGGCCTGCATGGAAAAAGGATGCAAAACTGTTTATACTCTGCTCGTTACATATAAATGCTCACTGTTTTGTGCCACATACACACTGTATCATTATCATGCACTCCTAACCCCTCCTTAAATCCACTGCATAGTTGCTTGGATAGTCAAATTTTCACTTCCCAACCCCCAAGAAATATGGGTGACGTCAGGAACATCTATCCCCCATAACTGGGATTACTTCACTTGCACAGCCCTTAACATACAGGAACTGCAGGGTCCCTTCCAGAGGTGGCCAAATTTCCCCAGAGGTCATTCTCTAAGCAGAGGAATGTAATCTCTCCACCCAGGGCCTCCTTCTGCACAGAGACGCCTGTTAAGGACTGAAGTCTTACTTCTACTATGTTGCTGATGACCATGGGAAGCATGTTCAGTGGAAACTTGAGGATGTTGAACAATGCCAGAGAAACAAAGGCCTTCTGAGCATCCAAGATGTTGTTCTTGTCTATCATGACATACACAGCAAACGTGGACAGGGCCACCTGAAACCAAGTGTAAGGGTTACAGTGAGGATAACCTGTCTTAAAGCCACCAAGTCAGGAGTACACAGTCTGACAACTGGAATGAGAAGACTATAAATCAAAGAAAGAGGAATGTTCTGATCACTTTCTTGTTCCTGACAACACTTTTCTCAAAACAAACATATGATTTAAATCTGCTGTTGTAAAAAGAAGGTGATGGTTCCTCTTGGAAAAGCATTAAGTGCTCGCTTTCTTCACATAGCAAAAGTGAAACCACAAATGTCCCAGGTTACTTGTGGTCACACCATAGAAGGGAAGTAGAGGAATGATCACTGGTCTTTTTTCCTGATCTCTTTCAGTTTTAAGGCACTCCTCGCAGTATCAGACATTGGATCAGTAATATACATTTACAGAAGAGTTGGAAGCACCCTAATACTAACCTATTTTATATTTTGCAGAGGCTACAACAACTCTAGATTCCCAAATACAGCCCACTTTATCATGGACAGACCATTTTCCAAGAAACTTGAAACGTTACTGCATTACAAAGATGAAGCCTTTTAGTAACTAAGCTTTTCTGTTCTGAACTCTTTCAGTTTCATACTGAACAAGAAAATCACATTGACTCAGGCCGACTCAGCTGTGCCTTGTACAGTAGCTTGTTTGCACAGCCCTTAGTTTGGACAACCACATCCCAGGGAGAAAGCCCTCCCATGGAGATCAAAAACACGACCGGGTCCAAAGAATAACCTCACGAGCAGCATGTCTGCACTCTTGTGTTACCAGCAGCTAGTCTGAAATACACCCTCACCAGCACACACAGCAGCAGGGCAGGTACTGCAAAACGAGTGTTCCCTGACACTGTTACTAAACAATGTTTTTAAAAACCCTGGCCTTGGAAACCGGAAGGAGTAGAGGAAATAAAAGTTTTCAATGTCAAAAGTGCTTTCAAGTAGGCACTTGCAATAATTTTTTTCATCAAAACATAGGAAAAAAAACCCAAAAATCCAAGGAACAAGATGTTGACGAGCAGCCTTGCACTTTGGATTGTGCCCCAGTGGCAAAGCCCCCGCGGAGCCAGTGCCACACATCCCCCGTGAGTGCTGGAACAGAGCTACACGTTACACCAGTCTGTCTTCTCAGGCTCCACAGAGCAGCATTAGGGAGTCCACTTGCAGAGTTTTATTTAGAAATTTCATTTAATAATGTATTTATATTAAGATAATCTCAGACTTCTTTTAGAAAAGCATTCGCCTAAGAATGCAGCTGATGCTTCCTACCCAGGGCACTGCTTCTCTGCCTTTCATCATGCCCAGAGGATAATGTAAACATCAAAAATGTTTGCAGGGAAGGAATCTGAGACTGGAAAGTACACTTAAACACCTTCAACTGCAACAGCACATATTTTATCCTAATGTAGTCATGGCTTTTAATTGCTTCTGCAGACAAGAGCAACGGCCCCTCGTTCTAATAGGGTCTGAAGCAATTTTGATGTGATCTCACTCTTCTCTCCCTTGTATTAGTTGAAATGGAAGCTAACTACAAACACAGCAGGGATGTTTCACATATCATGGATTTTTGGTTTTTTTAAGTAGTAATTTGAAGCCATCTCAGGCTACGCAATGGGTTTGCCTCTTCCATATTGTTCTTAAAGAGATGCTGGAACAACCCCAGGCAGAGACACTCCTGGAGCACAACATCCCATTCAATCAGGAACTCTTATGTAAGGACCTGCTGCTCTCAGAAACACACTGAAATAAGAGATTTTTTTACTCTCCTAAATCTGACCATACATTTCATCTTAGGTTCCTCAAGTACTCTACTAAAAATAGGAGGGGATGCAGAGGAGGTTTTCATTTTCCAATACTTTGGCCATTAACTTCTAGAATACATCCAACTTGGATGTTACTGGGTTTCAAAGAAAACAGTAGTGCTTATCCATAGAGAAGTGGACCCCTAAGTGTTCAAGGACCCACCACTCTGGAGGGCAGTTTGACTCAACTCATTAAAACACAAAACCAAAAGAAGTCAGTCCTGAAGTGCTGCCTTGGAAAGCACAACCCCAAAAAAGGAGAGAAAACTTCTAGATTTGTTTCACTTACCAAAAACGGAGCACAAACCCAAGTGAAGGTTGCCATTGCAGCAAGGTAAGCAGATTTTTTTAGGACTTGGAGTTCTTTCTGTCTGATCTCTAATACCTTCTCTCTGAAGGCTAATTCCCAAGCATAAAGTTTCAGAACTTTAATCCCATTGAGAATTTCATTCATCAGCTTAATTCTGTTGTCTTTGCTCTTCATTTGAGCCACCTAAAAACAACATTGCAAAAAATAATTAACAGAGCACAATACTTGGCAGAATCTCAAAGTTCTGAGCTTTGTATTTTGCAATGGCAAATTTACCTCATTATCATCAAAAGCTTACTAGCTTCCCAAGCAGGAAATCTGAGATACTATCTGAACAAACAAATATGCAGAATTAACAAGACGTTTTAAACCAATTAAAAGCATGCTTCATGTAACTACAAATCCAAACCAAGATCACAATTGTAGCACTAGTTTAAGTGTGACTGACCCTGCATCAGGGAGTCCTGGACTCAGGCACAAAATGCAGTTTAAAAATAAGCCACTATAAGATGTGCAGCTTGCATCTAACCTTAGAGCAAACTCGATTTTGCTTCATTTTCAGCACTGTCAATGGCTTTCTGATGTACTAAGGCAAAGAGCTTTCCATTCAGCCGTTCTTAAGTTTCTATCTTTCTAAAATATTGTAATGGGGGCAGTGCAAAGCTGAACTGCTGCTGACTCAGCACAGGCAGCCAGCAGAACACGCTGGTACAGCTATCCCAGACCAGTGACGGCGTGGCTGTAGCAGGCCAGGAATCCCTACCTCTCCCCTCTAGGAACCAAGTGCTGGGGTACGTTTTAATGAACTTCTAGAGCTAAAAGGTTTCACTTAAACATATCAATCTCCTCTGACATGCAGTAAATTCAGGTAGTAGTGAAGTCTGTACCACAAAGCACGTGGTGGGACTGTTGGAAGTAGTTTTTGCAGGAGAAAACTTCAGTTCCAGTCTACGCTTACTTATGCTCGCTCTCTGTAACAAATTGATCCCCACTAAATAAAATCAACAAGAGATCAAAACCACCCAAAAACTAAGACTTCCCCTTCTTCATCTCTCCAGGAAACAAACAAACAACCAACAAAAAAAAAAGAACAAGCCACACATCCTGGAAACATGAATATTTCTTTCATTCAGGTTCACTAGGCAGACAGTAGTTTTACATTCACACTTTAGTTCTTAGGCAAGTTAAAAACTGAACTAATTCCAATTCAATCACTGGACATCTCATGGAGCTGCCTAAAGAGCTACCTTGGACTTCACTACTGCAGGTTTTTAGACCATTACGTACACATCAGCTGTAAGGTTGAGATATGCATGACTTTGTGTATTCAGAATAAACAACACCTCTGACCTTTCTTTCCCTTCCCTTTTTTTAAGGAATAAATAGAGGGATGGCAAGAAAAAAAAAAAGGAAAAGCCTCCAGGAACAAGGCAAAGAACAAACATTTCTTAAAAACACTCTATAGAGGTGCTAACCTGATAGGTTTTTGTCTTCATTGCCATCACAGCATTTATTGGAACCAGAAGGATCATGACAGCCACACCTGCCAGCACTGAAGGACCTAAATTCTGAGAAGTACATAATTGTAAACTTTTATTCAGATTCATTTTTTAAAATCTTGGCTCAAACCACTGCATACATTATAGAAAACCATTCTGAAATAGGTTTTCAGCTTGGGGGGAAGAAGAGGAGGATCAAGTAGGGGCTTAGGGTAATATCTATATACTTTGACTTTTGAAACAAACATATATATATATAGCCCCCATATAGAAGTACATATAGATCAATCTCTCTCCAAATATATCTCTACACACATACAAATATGTTTTAACACTTTCCACTTTTTGCTGATCTGTCTGTTCTTCTGAAGAAGAGTCAGCTGAGTGCTGTGTGAACTAGAAATAGCAAACATCTCATATGGTAACCCTGAGCACAGACCCAAAGCCACTTTTATTTAAATCAAGGGAAAATTGAGATACTCTAGGTGCTGCAGTGCCCCGAAAGACAACAGCTCCCCTCCGCATCCTCCCGACATGAACTCGATGTGCAAATTCAGAACCTCCTGCCTTCCTTCTTGACAGCAGTGACAAGAGCAGCTCTGAATGGCTTCTTAATAAACAGCACTTTCCCCTCACTGCTGCAAACCCTGCAGTGGTCTGAACCACAGCTGTGTGTGGTCACAGAATCATGGAAGCAGCGCACTGCCAAAGCCAAAGCAGGAAACAACACACAATGCTCACCTGCCACAGTAAGTACAGTGCTAGTATCACCTGGAAAGGTGCAGACCAAACCATGTTTATATAGGTAGCCAAGTCCATGAATCTCTGAGCATCCACAGACATCAGATTCACAATCTCACCCACGGTAGAAGCCTTCCTAGCAGAATTTGTGATAACAAGTGCCTATGTGCAGGTAAAAAAAATTAAAAACAATTAAAACACCATGAGGACAGACTTAGTTATTTGCATTTTCTTCACAGAATTCAATTGCTTTATAGAACTGCTTCTTTAAAATTACAAGCAATCATTTTCCTCCTTCATTTTCTGTTTACCCTGTACACCTTGCAAAATGCAAGTTGTACAGTTTGAATCAATCAGTTGGATTTAAGCTAATATAGAATTAAAGTCAATAAGCCAACTTTGGGGTTAGGGCTGGTGATTTTAGTGCTTGGGGGTACCGTTTACTTGGTTTGTTACGTGTTTTTGTTTAAGTATAAGAAGTGGAATCTTCATTTCTTGTGACACGTTTTTCTCACACAGAGCTATCAGTCCACAGCTTTCTAAAATGTTCCAGCTTATTCTAAGGTGAGATGGCACTGCTGGTAAATCCCAAACAAAGCTGTAAATGTAGATGCATCTTTAATTTCTGCACCAACTGAAGCACTGCATACCCCAAGTCTAAATGAGGCAAGTTCTCTTATTCGGCAGTGAGAAGAAGCATGTTCAGTAGCAAATTAGAAAACTGCCCTAGCTTAAAGGCTTTTATTTATCGATTAGACATGCTCTTATTTCTATTAAGAGTTAGGAATCAGCATACCAGAGTCTCCTAACTTATTATTCAGACTTAAGTGATGCATTCTCACAGTCACAGATATTGCATATTTGCAGTCACAGTATTTTTGCAGATTTAAAGAAACACCTACCTTTCGATAAACTACACCCACAATGGCTGTTTTGAGCCTCATTCCAGTTACAAAGCAAATATGAAAATACTGGTGAAGAATCAGTGTCTGAAGACAGGCACAAACAAACAGCAGCACTGTATAAAAGTAGCCTTGCCAGTTTGGGGCAGCTTTGTTATTTACAAAGTTGAGCAGCAACCTGTGGAGAGAGAAATGAGTTCTCTTGATAGATGGAAAATAAACCCAAATGTCATGGTTACAGCCTTAGGTTACTCCAAACATCGTACAGGTCATGCAAGCACCTAAAGTACCAAACTTAGATAAAACACTTAAGCAAACTTCTTAGAAACTGGAGATCATTTTGTACGAGCATACATCACTCCCTCCTCAACATACCAGTCCGAAACATGAAGTAACACATAGCTTTCATGTACAGCATTCTCTTGGAGCTACACTGAAAAGTCTCATATCCCCACCAGCTGAAATACAAGCACTTGCAGTTGCTTTACCTCTTAGCTCAAAGCAATACAACCCCTCCCAGCCCCTCAGCTCTCTGTGGCATCACATACTGTGGTGTGTAGGCACAGAATAATTACAGGCTGGAACTCAGTAAACTCTCCTGCTACTGCTGATTATGTTCCTGCCCTGCCTTCCTGGCGCTGAAAAGGAAAATAAGAAGTAAAAGATTTATTGCATGATGTTGTAATTTGGAAACCAATGGACTGAAATCATGTTTGTCCACGGTGTCTCCCTTGTATGACATCTCTTCCTCATTGTATCAGCTGAAGGCAAAGCAGCCTGGGGAGTGAAACACCAGCATGTTTTAAATCCTGTCCACATACTTTTAATAGAGTAGTAAAGTATATAGGTCTTACTTCAGAATTTCCGGGCCTGCAAACATCAAGAGATCATGTGCAGCTTTAAAGAGGAAGCTCATGAGAAAATACGGTCCAAAGGTTTTATATAACACCTTGAATAAAGATGCTTCAGAGCTCTTCTGAGATGGTTTTACAATCAAAGCTTCAACCTCTTCTGTCACATCACCATTTGAGTCACCTGATCTTTGCTGCTTTTTGGGTGCATATAACATGTTTAGTGGTTGCCTGAAAAAAGATCAGGTATAGAATGTAGCCTTTACTCAAGCATGAAGCCAACCGGAAATATGTACACTATACAAATGAGATGCAAATGAGCTGCTTATTATGATTCTTAACAGTTTAACTGAGTTTTACTGTCAAACATTTTTAATCATACTACATAACTAAATGAACTGGCCATTCAGAAATGGCTTTCTTTGCTTGGATAGGTGACATCCTGTAAGTCTCTCCTATGAGTCCACCCCTGGGAATGAGGAATAGGGCTGTAGCTCGTAAGCTTAAAGAGCAGAGGACATCACTATTCTAGAACCCAGTAGGCTGAACTTTCATTGAAATCAAAGCTTCACTGCACCACCAGAGTTAAAAGACTGAAGTCAGTTTTATGCCAAGACATCCCCAATGGACTGAACACATTCTTTTCTTACATCTGGCTTATGCTAAACTCCATGCTCTGAACTTCTGAGGACAAGCTGTATGTGAAACACACTGTGTAAGCAAGCAGGCAATTTTCCTTCAATGAAAAGGTGCTCCTATTTACTGCAGCCAAGGATGATGAAAGTAGGATGGAGACTGCAGGCATGCAGTCTTTCTAATTTTAGTCATCTGGCTTAGACGCTCAGACTCCCTATATAGTCAAAAGAAAGGAATAAGCTGCTCACTTTTACACCCTGAACTACCCTCCCGAGGCTTCGCCAACTACAGAGGGAGCCCAAGCTCCTAAATTACATGACAGAAGTTCGTGTCCAAATATTCCCTCCCCAGGGAAAAAAAACCACACATCAAAAGTCACAGTAATAAGGTTTGGATCATGAAAGACTAAGGGAAAGTCGATGCAGCTCTTCATAAAGAAGAAGCACAAGGCCCTGCTTGGTTCCTGCTCTGTGTGCCCTTCAGCACAAACACAGGCAGCCACAGGGGCCTTACAAAAGTAGGCTTGGTAACAAATGACAGTCACCTATAAGCAGAGGCTGAGTAACCTGAGCTTTTAAACCTCTGTATCTCGGCAGAACTGAAAGCCAGGATAACTGAACTTACCTCTTGGTCTTTGACCACTCTTTTGCCCAATTTCTAGCCAAACCTGGCACTACTTCCTCTGATTTGTCCTCTTTATTTAATGACCACAAATCCTTGGCTTCCAAAGGGCTCCGATAACCCTGAATCATCAACCTGTATTAGAAAGAATCAGCAATATAAATTGAAGAACACGAGAAACGTTTGTGTGCATATACAGAGATAGATATATAGCTACAGCTGCATCCAGCCCCGGAACAGAGCCAGCTCTCCACAAAGATGCAAGCAAGCATTAGTGCCTGCAGCAACACAGGTCCAGATGCTAAAACATACATCCTCCTGCCTTTACTGGGAGAACTAGACATCAAAACATCTAAGGATCCAGGATATGCCACTGAATTTGAATTCCAGGTAAAATAAAAGAAAGGATGAAGTGATCTCATCTGAAAATCAGCCAGGCAATTAATATTCCCATGCCTAGCAAGTTTCAAAATCTTTATTAGTCTTTAATTTCACAAAGCAATTCCTTTCATCTAGCTTTCTGCTGGAACTCTGGCCAAGTTCCAGCCACAACTATACACCAATGTTATTTTACATGTTTCTGTGTTTTAACTCACAAATCATACAGCGTAACTAAAATTAAGTTAATGGAAAAAAAAGCCTATTGGACAAAAAGAGGTCATAGTTTTCAATGTCTTAACTTCTAAATACAGCAGATAATTTCTACCTTCTTGTATTTCCCAAAGAATGTTTTTTAATATATTCTTTCATCAAACATACTAAATATATACTGGCAAAATTTAAAATTGCAAAGACCCTACAAAGGAAATAAAAAATATTAATCAAATTTGAAGAAAAAATTAATCTATGACACAACCAACCAAAACAACCAAAATTATTGTCGCATGATTATTGCTAATTTCACTCCGAAAGCAGGATCCCAAAATGCCATCTAACTTGAATGGGTGCTTTATGCTACAGCTTGATCTTACCCAGTGATCCACCAGAACGTGATTCTGGAGAGGAAAGAAGCACTGAACTCTGGACATGGATTCTAAAAGAGAGAAAAAGAAATCAATCCACTTACAAAGTGACCGATGCAGGGCCAAAAGAAACAAGCAAAGCAGAAAAGATGTTTTTGAAATCCTTTTGTTTACAGTACTTTTTTCTCACATTACTAAAACTCGCATTTATGCTGCTGAGAACTCGTTCAGCAAACACAAGCACAGCTTCAGGGCTGTCAGCAGGCTCGACCAGTGGGACACAGGAATAGCAGTGCTCCATATCAACAACACAACAAACAGCTGAAGGAATTTTAGAGGCCAGTGCAGGCCAGACAGCCTCTCCAGATGTCGTGTTCAGTGCCTATGTCAATGCAAGGTATGCCACCATATGAGGGTGCAAATATGTTAATTGGGTAGTTAATCATGAATGAAAAATTCAGTTCTCCTGTTCTAGCAGTGAAGTGCTGGGATTCCATCGACAAAGATGCACAAATAAAGAAAGACTGTAACTCCATAAAAGCATCCCAAACCACCCCTTAGGAGCCCTCCATCTCATTCATCAAATCTGGATGGGAAACTAAAGTATCTCTACACTCCTAATCTGGCTGGGTTCAAAGAGCATAAAGAAAGGCTGGGAGAATTTCAAAGGTAGGAAAAGTTAAGTTACTTGCAGAATTTCTGGGCACATTTCCCTCTTCCCTCCTTTCAGAGCTCTGAACAGCATCTAAAGAATGCTAACACCACTCCTTTTTTTGCAATTTTACAGGGAAGAGTAAGAGTACGTATCAGACAGATGCTTTTGTTTTTTGAAAGCGGGTAAGAGTTTCACATCTCCAAAGTACTCAAACACTTGCAGTAAAATGAGTGCAAACAAATCCAACACCATCAATTAGTGAATAAATAAAAGTTTTTCAAGTCAGAGAAGGGGAAGGAGGCAAAACTTTCAGAGTTCAGCCACTCCTGCTTTCCTGACAGACAGACTTCTACTTCAGCAAATACAGGGAATACTTTCAACTTCATCAAAATGTAAAAATACTCTGAATTTTACATAAAACGCTGTATTGCTTTTTTCTTTTATATTTTTTTAAATCTACTTGCTGGTGGAAACTCTAAATTTAAGAGCCCACTAGATCTTGTACTACCAAAAACTGGCCTTGGTTTGCATAAAGCGAAAGTTTAAGACATTAAAACATGTTAGAGTACTTTTAAAATACTACTACTTTTGATAGAATTAAATAGTTATCACACAAATAATTAATAATCCTACTGACTTTCATGCCAGATAGAATGAGGACAAGTTCTAATAACTCTGGATTTATGTAATGTAAACAAGATACAGAACACATTGTCTGACTTCTGTATACACCAGCATTTACATCTTACAAATTTCACTGTAGTTTGCTGGCTTAAGTAAACATACACTAAAAATCTTACTTAAGGCTTACAGATGTTTCTGGTTTGGAAATATTTGTCAAAAGGGAATAAAGCAGAACTTAAGGCTGACTAACATGACTTCTTTGCTCTTTTCCTCAACAAAACAAAGGTTACAGTTTGAAGTCTGCCCTGTTTCCTAAAGACACTCCTAGAAATACTCAGAACAGAAAAACAAACCACTGTGGTCTCAAAGCACCTTGTAATTATTACAACCACGATCAAAGAAGAAAAGGTTTCCTTACACCCACAGCATCCTGTCAAATATATTTAACCCCAGAATGAGATGAAAGGAACAAAAAGATGAAGAGGATCCAAAGACTCAGCAATATGCTCCTCCTTCCAGGCACACACACACAGAGTCTGCCATGGCCATGCAGAGCACCCCTGGCACCAGGAGACTGGTGGAGAAGGTAACTGTGGGCTTCAGTAAGTGCAACTGGCCATGAACCTGCTCCACAGTTACAAAGGCTGTATTATATCCCCCCTCACACATTTCACACCTTCCTTCATCAGTCAGTGCCACTTAACAGCCACCAAACCAGAATTAGGCCTTTTCTAAAACTGAAATTCCTAAACTCGGCACATCCAAACTCCAGGCAGTGACCAGTGTCACCCCCCAGTGACTCAGAACATCTAACCCAGACGTGGTGCAAGGATGATCCAGCATCCCTCGGGTCACTTTAGATCCACGCCATACAGCTGGTACATATAATTAAGAACATATGCAAAAAAAGATCATGTCTAGGCAAAATTAAATATCTACATCCAAACCACCCTCTAACACTAGCTGCTCTTGCACCTGAGCTGATTAAATTTTTACTTGACACAAGACAGATAAAACCAGAAATCAAACACATCTGCCCAGGTTCAAAAGTTTTCCAGGTCCAAATTCTTCCCAATGTTCAAATGAAAGTGAATCCACATGCTACTGCCTACTGAACATATCAGATAACCAGGAGCACAGCATTTCAAATCACTATTTCCCACTGACTGGCAGCAGCACTACTGAATATAAATACATATAACTTATCCTTCAGGAATGCTATTCAGCCATGAGTGCAACAGTATTTTTGTGCTTTTTCTTACATACAGCCCCTCCCTTCCCCCAGTTTTGTATATTATGGGCTTCTTTTGCATCACCAAATAAAAAGCAGAATTTTAATTATTTGTCATCTGGGAGACTATGGCCCTGTAGCTCATTACACAGAATACTGCACATATGATATTTGGCAGTCAGCACAGACTCACTTACAGGATCATTTATTGTTTCAGAAAACAAAGGTGGTTGCTCTGGAAAACAACACAGGATGAGCTCTACTAATACCAGGATGAAGTAGATGCAGAAGGTGACATAACGAAATGCATCCTTATCAGCACCCTACAAAGGAAGGTAATAATCCAATTAGAAGGCTTGAGGAATTTATTTTAAATAACACGTTATGATTAAACTGAAAACAGCTCCTTACTGTGAATTCTGCAAACCAAGTGCTACATTACTGACCCCTATGCAAATTAAAGTCAATGTCTATTTTGGTAAAGGGAAGGGAATGAGAGGGGAGAGATGTGAAAGACACATTTATTTTTATTCAGTCACTACCACAAAAATAGAAGCATGAATTTCTTATGTAAAAAGTTCTCTTAACACATGGTTTGTGCCAACACAGCCCCAGTTTGAAGTCAGTGCATTCCTTACAGGAGCAAGACATTTATGCACTGGGTTGCAAGGAGTATTGAAAGCAAATCTTTTAATTAGTATGCACACAGAAGATAAGACTTAGAGGAGCAGAATTTACATTACACTTTGTTCCATTGTGTGCAAAATTCAGAGGTTCTTTCAGTTTTTAAGACTGGGACTGATGCATAACACATAAGCCACAGAAATCAAAGTGACAGGGGGATAGATGGACACACACTCCCAGTAAAATTCCATTCCCAACAGCTGAAGACAAAAGTTGGCTGAAAGGTCTCAAAATTACCAATGCAGTTTAAAGGTTTCAAGAAATAAAAGTGATATGCCACTTTCAGGCAGCTCCACAATCAGTCTGATATTTCAGGTGGCCTTACTAACAGGGCACTTTAGCATAAAAATATTTCACTTTACACTTTGACTTTGTCCGAGCAGGTGAGACCACACCAGCACTGAACAAAGCGTTTCAGGAAATCCACTGTAAAATCAACAGGAAGATGACGTAAACTGCCAGCCAGAGCAGTTTGATATCAAAGACTACACAGAATTTGAGTGTACTCAAGCAGACACATCCGCTTTCTCCAACAGCCAACCCAATTTTCTTGGCAACTGTTGCTACAGTTAAAATCACTATGAATTTCATGAGCATTTCAAAACAGAAGTCATTAATTCTTGCTTCTTTTGCTGTTACAACCCGAGGAATGAAGGTACACTAAATAAATCATTAACTGATTTGACTGGCAGAATTACCAAGCAACTACTCTATCACTGCAGCATTTGGGATTATTTTCAACTGAATGAGGCTAAAAATCACTTACCGTACTTAAGGCATGTTTTATTTTGGATATAAAAGCCACTGTGGCACAAAACAATGAGATGAACCAGAAAATTGTCATTACACCTGAAGACTGGACTCCTTTTATTCTTTCATATTGTATTAAAAATGTGGCCAGCAACTGTAGACAAATAAGATGAAAACATATTCACAAATGTTAAGTTTTACAATATGTTATGCACACGTAAAAGGTACTGTACTAAAGTCTGCTTATTTAACACTTCTAATCCAGTGTCTCCCAGACCTTCTAAACCCCTGAAATTTTAAGTGTAATTCAAAAATACATTTAAATAGGAAATTCTCCGTAGCAGTAAAAATAAGAAGTGGACAAAAAAGGGAAAAGGAATACACAGTACATAAAAATAAACAATCACATACATAAGTACTGTCAAAAGCTGCCAATCTTTACTTCTTTACTTTTCTGTTCTATACCGCAAATCAAATGGAATTATGGCATTTCCTAACTAGTTCTTTTTAAAATAAATAGACTTCTTTCCATACAAGCCACAACACCAAACAACACTGACCAAGAATTAGTCTGTTTCTGTATTTTGTGTGTTTTCAGAGTCCTTTAGGAAGCTGGTA
The DNA here is from genome assembly GCA_013397755.1 of Cnemophilus loriae. Classification (NCBI taxonomy): domain Eukaryota; kingdom Metazoa; phylum Chordata; class Aves; order Passeriformes; family Corvidae; genus Cnemophilus; species Cnemophilus loriae. The sequence goes on from VZTF01001826.1 coordinate 772,962, forward strand.
CGTCTCACTTGGCTATTGCAATATGCATTTTCAATCAGCCTGACAAAAACTTGACAGTTGCATTATTAAATGACTACAAACTATTTAACAGCTCTTGCATTTATCAGTATGTTTGAGGGCTGTTTGGGGTTTTTGTTTGCTTGTTGTTGAGGTTGTGGTGTCCCCTTGAGCATCACGTTTGATCACTACCATTCCAACTCGGTGACAAACCTAAGGAACTGACAGCAAATGAACAGCAAGGCACCCTCCTTGAAACGCAGGGTGCAGGGATATTGGTGTGAAAGCAGACAAGCCCAGCACATTTAGGTTAAAGGAGGTAGCTGGGGACACCCATGTGTTCGTGGCTTTCAAGACTTCCCACTGGTTCCATCAAGCCTTACAAAGAAAACACACGCTAAAGAATGTTATATGAGAATCTGTAATCAGATATTTCAACAGTCTTCCCCCAAGTTCAGTGGTTTGTATTATCTAGGTTGAATCAGCTCTCTTGAGTTGATTCCTCTACCCCATGCCTGAGCCAAACTATTAAACGGATGCCAGCTCAGGCCTACCAAAATAAGACAAGACAACAAACTGCCTTGTGTGCTGATGTGCAACACACTGAGCACAGATGGGTGAAAGTCTGTTTTTTCTCATTTTTTTACTAAAAGAAAGCAGGTATTTCAGAGTCAATATTTCGCAGCTCAACTACAGAATAAGTCTGTACATAAAGGCTGCAGCTTAAGGAATTACAGCACTGTGAGTAATACCAAGATGGTGCTATTGCTTAGAGCTTTGCATGGACAATGGCCATGCAGAACAACTTACCATTGTTATACCCAATACTGTAGGGCTAACGAGAAAAAATGGAGCTCGAAAAATATTTTGACTTCTTTCCCAGAAAGAGTAGAAAAGGTCTGCCCAGCAGACTATCCACAGTATTAAGCCCAAAGCCTGCAATAAAAAAAGTGTCTTTAATATATCAATTCACAAAGATAATGCAGCACAATATATAGATGAACACTAGATGTTATGTGTTAGCAGGAGTCATAATCAGATCATATCATTTGAGTAATTCTACCACATGCACAAAAGAAAAGCAATTTGACTTTAATTACTGAATTCATACTAGAAGAAAAAAGTTTACTGACTTTTAATACCATGTACTTCATGCTATTTAATACCAGGCTATTATGAAGCAGAAAGCTGGTCAATCTCACTGCTGAATAACAGATTGCAGAGACAAAAACCTCTCCAATACACCATGTTACTATAGCCCTTCTTAAAACTTTGCACTTACTCTACAGGGAAGAAAAAAATCCCAAAATATTAAGTACCTATTTCACAACAGAAGTGGAACAGAACACCTGCAGCAGCTCTAGAAATGTATGCTGTGTAACTTAAGAAGCTGATAGGATAATAAATTCTTTTAATGATAGAAATAAGGGCCTTGAGATTGAGTTGCCTTAAAATAGCCTTCTCCAACCGGTCTTTAAAAGGATTTGCATGTTCGTTTCAATGCCAGGGTAAATTTCAGAAAGCCTGATAAAAGGGCAATGGAAACAGGAAGGCAGGAAAGGATGGGAAACTAAACGCAAGCAGAACAAATAAGTTACACTTGAAGCACGCACGCAGGTCAAGACTGATGCTCAGAACAACACTGTGCTAAAACATAGCTGAAAATAGATTCCAATCTCCAAAGAAGGCTGGCAAGCTGGGATTTCAAAGAGACACATACCGTTTTGGCTTTGTTAAGGTGTGACACTTGGATGTACCCCCTGTCATGACGGCGAAGGTACAGGGAGTACACTGGGAAGCAGAGCCACAGGTAAATGCAAGGAATCCAGACCAGGACTGTGTTCTGAAAGCACGGGGTGAAGTCTGGATCTTCTGTGTGCCATGTCAGATTCCAATCCTGGGGCAAGAAAACAGGCTAAGTTACAGAAAAAGCCAACACTGAACTTCAGTATTTGAAAATCAGAAATAGGGACTCAGAATAAAAAATCCACAACAAGGCACAGAACCAAGTAAAAGGCTCACTCTTGAAGCTCATTTCCTACTGAACAAGAAAAGAACATAAATTGAGATAATTCAATGTTTTCCTACTTCTCTCAACACAATTTTCAAACCCAAAATAAATCACCACACAATCAAACCAAAACTGATGCTCACAGTAGTAAAAACATGACAATTTTATTTACTGGCACAAGGACTATTCACAATGACAGACTATTTAGTAGTAACATGAGCTTTCATACCGTATTTATGATTGCTCTGAGTTAGGAAAATCTCTTGCAGCAAATTTTACCTTAAAATCACTGACCTTGCTGAAAAATTATCACATGCAACACTTTCACTCAAGTGCTGTAGGTTTTTGACTCTCCAACAGAATAATGCAATGCACAATATTGCAGCTGTAGATGGACTGCAATATTCAGCAGCCAAAGCATTGCTCCCAGGCTTCTGTTTAAAAGTCACTGAGCCAAGAGCAGCAGTCCCATGCCCAAAGGCTTGTTGACTATAGTGTTAACTTTTCAGTGGCAAAGCATTTTTTCAGACAGTTGCACAGCTTACACTACACCAAACACCAGTACAGCTACTGGGACATAATGTCAGTAATCCTACTGCTCTATAAAAGCCTGAGCTGGTCACTCAAACAGGTGCCATTATCCACATTTTATAGATGAGGAAACAGAACCAAAAGGAGCTGTAGTGCCTGTTCCCTCTATTCCAACATCAAAGCCAAAAGCAGATCCCACTGCCCAGAATCACCACACTTTGATCCTTGTTTGTCCCCACGTTCCACTGAATAAACAGCTTCAAACACCATTACAGTGAGAACATAGATTTAAAGAGAAATGGAAGATACATTTTCCTTCCCCATTTCCCTCAGTTTCTATCAGAATCTAGCACTTGATACAACAGACAGTATACACAGGACACTCAGCTGTTATTTTTCTCTTCTAATTTCACAGCATTCCAGAAATCCTTCTCACTTCATATCATTTTTAATTTTTCATTTTTAGAAAATCTCTGAGCTTACTACAGCCAGTTCAAGGGAATTAACACTGGTAGAACATAAGAATGCCCAGTTATATTTGAATGTATCTGCATAGGGGTCACACAAGCTGTTCGTGACAAGGCAGCGACTGTGAGACGCTGTGGGCAAGCCACAAGCTTATTACATTTCCTGACTGCTTAACTCATCAGAAATTTCAGCTGAGTCATCCTTACATTTAGCCACCACACAAATGTTTTTGGCTTTCTAGGTCTCAGCTGCTCTACTCCAGCACAACAGCCAAGAAAAAGTCTCATGACTCTGCAGAACAGTTTACAATTCACAAATTAAGATAGTTATAAGATTATAGAAGCAAATCAACAGGATGTAATCAGCTTTACAAGAAACAAACAAAAGCATTGACATCTTATTGAGTAAACTTTTGGAGACCTACACACTGTTTAGGAAGTTGTTAACTTCTTTTTCAGTGTTTGCAAATGCTTGCTATAAAATAAATCTGGCAAACACCAGCAAGGTCAGAGCAGGTAATGCATGTCACTGCCACGTGGCAAAATAATAGCCAGAAGTGCTGTATGTATGACTGGTATGCATACTGGCTGGAAGATATTCTAAAAACATGTGCAACCTTTCATTCGACTTTCATATTTACAAGATATCTGGAGGTGTTTGTTTCTGCATAAAAGGCAAGAGCATACAATGCAATGGTACTTCAGGGTTCAGAGCAGAAACATGGGACAAATAGGCAATTTTGGGCAAGACTGCTAGAATTTAACAGCAACATCAGTTCTTTCATATGTTTCCAGGATTTCATCCAGAGGTTCTTGCTATCAAGTAGGAGCATGCTTAGCTTTAAAAACACTTCTCTGTACAAAAGAAATGGCAACACACAGGTGAGATGCAGAAGCCCCTTCCATTTCACCTTCATTTCAGGTGGCAAAAGGCAAGGAATGCATAAAGAGGGAGACACAGCAGTATTTTCCTGCTGTTTCCCCCGATGCAATTCCCTCAGGCTGTGTCCACACAAGGCAGTAGCACAGACAGGAACAGAGCTGCAGAGCCCATCCTTGCTGCTGAACACCCGATGCTCTCACAGAGCCCTTCCACTCAGGTCCACGCGTGCTGGGTCACAGCTCCCCTGCACACTGACCAGCAGCCACTGGAGGTTTCCAGTTAACACCAGTCCAGAAGGTGCTGGGGCCACTGGAGTGACACACCAAGCAGGCAGGGACTGTCCATAGGACACATCAGCAGCAGGCTCCCAGTCTGAACCGAGCTGTGATGGCCCTCAGTAGACAAAGCCAAGAGGAACTCAATCCATTACAAAAGGCAGGCATACCCTAAGTTCTGCATGGAGGACACCACAGCTTGAGGAGATTCCACTGCAGCTGGAAAACATATCACTCTCATCATGAAACCAGGATGCATTCACATTTAAATTACAGTTTCAGTTACACAAGTCTAGACCAGTTCTGCCAGTGGAAAGTACATGCTTCTCCTTCGCTTTGTATAAACCCAGTTTCAGTTTTGACTTTCCATCACAAACAAAAATGCAGAAACATTCACTGAAGTAGACCTTTGTATTTAAGAGACATTAATTAGCAAATTAATGACATTTTTTCTGACTCAAGCTTTAGAAACACTATTTTAGCAAGTTCTATTAAAACATGAAGTTCCTCCATTTTTCACAGCTCAACAAGTAATGACTTTCACTCTGAGCGATCAGTTAACTCTTCTACTTTGCAAAGTCACATCAAATGACAGAGATACAACTACTGAAAGCCTACACAAACTAGCAGCCTCCTGCCACAAAGGAAGAGGAGGAAAAAAGAGGGTAAAGTCTATAGCTATTAGACTGTATAATCTGGAAGCAGCCTGTATTTTAAGCTGTGACTGCAGGAACCCACTGGAGAAGAATCAGTCTGATCCTTGTTCCTTTCTTGGTAGATGCTGGGAGAGAAGAGATACACTGTTGGCTTAGTTTTACCGTAGTCCAGAAGAACTATATCTCAGATGTTAAATAGTTTCAGATTGGTTTTTCTTTTCTTTTCAAAAATTCCTTAAGAACTTTAAAGTTTCCCAGAACAGCAGATGGGTATTTTTAAATTTACCTGACCTATTTCTCAGTTTTCATTTCTATCATCAGCACTATGGTTCAAAAATACCAGTCCACAGTTTCAGTGCCCTGTAGCATGTTTTCTCTCATGGCACAAAAAAGCTTCCTATCACATCTGAAATGAAACCCTCTGTCTACAAGAAGGGCACAAAAAATGCTCGGCATTCCCCAGAATCTAGTGGATCTAGCCACAGTTAACTTACTTAACAGTGCATAAAACCTAGGAAAATTAGGAACTATACTAATTCCTGTCTAAAATTTCAGGAACAGGCAAGATAAAAACACTGGCAGTAGAACTGAAAGAGAAAGTTGCAACACAAAAGGCCAGTTATTCTGCCTTTGCTGAGAGAAGGCAGACCAAGGGCACTTGCACGCCTCCAGTGTGGCTAATCTGAGGAATAACAGTATTTGATGCTAGCTGCCTCTCTCATGGCAGCCAGGAAAGGCTGTCAAGTGAGCAGCCAGGGGTTGCTTGTTCTCACATCAATAATCCCACTTGACCCACAGCACATTTTAAAATTCTCACTGGCAGAAATGGAGAGACCCAAATTGCTCAATTTCATGCCTGCTGTGTGCAAGTGTGCTAGAGATGCAGGCTGCCAGCCACACTGTTAAATCCACCTGCATGAACCAAATTGTGACTGAAAAGTGACTTAAAACATTACCACACACCTATGTAAAAAATGAAATTACAAAACCACACTAGAATCTTAACATCATGGTCAACACTTACTCCTTCAAATGGAGTTTGACACTGACATTGTGTACCCATTACTTCAGTATCACCCACAGAAGAACCACCTCCCTTTTAACACCAAGATAAAGCTTCTCAGTCTTATCTCCCCAACAGTAAAAAAGGCTTTCTGTTTAATGCAATGTTTACATTTAGCTGAGTGAAAGTAATTAGCTCGCTCAGGCACTAACACTGTAATTGCAGCTGACAACTTTCATTATAATAGTATCATCACTTTCCCACCGAAAGTTTTACAATCTGCCAGCTCTAGATACAGGACTGAAAAACTTCCCAGTGTAGCACCTATAAAACCATGAGCTGACTGAGCTACTTTCTCTCAGCGTAGGCGAAAAGCCAATGGCCTCACGGCACCTATCTAGGACAGCAAACTTCCTGCCTCTCCCCGGACAGGAGATTTGGCAGATCTGGCTGAGCCTACATCTTCAGAGGAGCTGCATCACTGCACAACAGGGAGGGGGATAAGGGGAGTGCAGAACAGGACGCCTCTCTTTAAGGCTGCTTTAAAGGAACTCTGACCTTGCTTTAAAAGTGCTTGATACCTGATATGGCATCTTTGTTGTGCCATTCACGTTTTGGAGTCGGATTGTGAAACCTGTGCTCAGGCTCACCATTTGTCTAAGAGCATAAACAGAATAGAGCCTAAACAAGCGCGATCGTGGCTCAATCTTCACCAGCACCACATCTGCTCTGCTGTGCGCTGTTCAGGCTACATCACAGGCAGTGACAAGTTGATAAGACAAGCAACAGTATTTGTACAAGACAGGTACTCCAGAACCCCTAGAAAAAGCAGCAGAAACACCCATGCCTGCAGCTCTCCTGTCTCCCCCACAATATTCACAGAAACAAGCAGCAGACAGTAACAAAAGCCCTAAGTGTGGTAAACAAGGCAAAAATGAGGCGTATGACATTCAAATAGCCATCACAAACTTCCTGTTTACATGTTTGTAAGTCCTTTGAAAATACTATACCTATTATACTGAAATTATTTTGCAAAAAAATACTACTTGCATTAAAGGATCCACTGGCTCTAGACTCAAGTCCAGATGAAGTAGTACAATACACACGGACAAATACAACTTTCCACCTTGGCTGGCACTTATTTCCTCTAGCTTTTTTCCTTAAACAGGAAGTCACCCAAAATGCACAGATCCCTCCTGTGACACAATGTAGTTGTTCTTCCTGCAACTGAGGTTAGTGCAGAAAGTACAAGTAAAACTGTACCTTTGTGGTGGTGCACACACTGACCTCATGCTGTATTTATAGAAAACTTCCAGTACGCTGCCAATTCCTTTGAAGTCTGTACTAACTACATGAAATTAATGGTTTACTGTAGCATCTAATGGTGTACTCTGCAAAACATGAGGCAGAAGAAAAATTTTAAATATTTGTACAGATTTTACAATAATATCTCTAACAGCTTTTTTACATGCCTGATGAAAGAAAGGCAGCAGTGATTTTTTTTATTTTTGGAACTCACAAACCCAGGATTCTACTAAAAGTAAAAGCCACACAACCAAATACTTGATCTCATTCCCAGATCTCCACAGACTCTAGAAACTACTTCTGCCAGGAGAAATTATGGAATTATGCTCCTGCACAGAACCATACCACTTACCACAGGGAATGGAACAAATGAACAGTGTGAGCCTGACTGCCAGTTTGGGAAGAGACTTCAGCACTTGCCTTCGTGGGCTCATGTGAGGATAGGTGCTCAAATCCCACAAAGTCCTCAGACCTTTCTTCAGACCAATAATAGCCCAATTAGATCAATAAGTTTCTGCCTTTTTGTTATTCTACTGCCACAAAGGTGAAATAAGAAATGTTAATGGTAATTACCACATTGGGTTGTAAGAATTAGATTCAGATCTCCAACTGTCATGGAGATCCCATTCATCCACAAAAAAAGCATAGTTTGGAGTTTTCTTTATTACTACAGGAAAACTAAACTTACCATACAATTTTGGATTTCTCACAAAACCATGAATGGAACAAAACTCCTGCTACGAAATACGAAGCTCATTGGTTAAAATGTAGGAGTCAGGGAAGGAAAGAACAAATAACTGTTTAGCAAAAGTTAAAAAAATACAGGTCTCCAATTAAGGTTTTGACATGCAAGTCATGGGTCTGAATGAAGAGCCTTAAATCATTCATAAGCAAGTCTTCTAGCCCAGCTTCCCAAAATAATATGAGCAGATTGAGACCTCAGAAAAGGGAAGACACCATGCCCCTCCTTCATTTCAAATTCTGAAATCTAAGCTTTATTCTTAAAGTCTCTTAATGTTGTCAAAGACAAGATTGTTAGAGCAAGAGGTGGAAAAGTTACAAAATATAATAGTCCCATAATAAACAAAAGGGTCCTAAATTTTTTTAATCATTTATATAAAGAAGATTAAGGAGGAAAAAACACCAGTACGTGTTTCTAGTAACAAGAAAATGCCCTTAATTTCTCACAATGTTTTCTATTAGAAATGGTTTTAGCAAGTTATAAATGGTTTTAATGGCTTAAGATCTCAACAATAATGACTTACATAATGCAGATTTGACTTGTTAACACAGCCAAGGAAAAGCCTCTACCTTCCAAGAATTGGCCCTGAACTTAAATCAGGTGTCTGTACCTCCTTGTCCCAAACCCAAACATCAGTATTTCCTACTGTTTACAAAGAGTTGAGATCCCTTTTTTATAGACAGCACTGCATCAGCTGGAACTGGGTGTAAAATTCCAAGAAAAAGCATATTTTGCTTTTTTTTCCCCTTTAGCCTAAAATAAGAAGCAGGTGTTAACAAATTGCCAGAGAAAGGAGCATGTGCAGCTGAGGCACTTCCAAGAGCTGAGCATTGTAATCTAAGAAGCTAAAAGCCACCAAATTATGGCTATTTCATTTGTGTCAGAGAAACATGTAACAGATTATATTAGCACTTGCAAAATTGAGATTTAGCCTCTCTCTACAGACACTGCACTCCCATACCCTGCTGTATCTGCAAGTATCATGATAAAACACTTGGCCACTTGACAACAAAATGTTTACCACTCCTAGTTTCAGAACCAAAGGATGGTTTTTAATCTTCTGTTAAGTTTTTCACCGAAATCACTGTTACCTAAGAGGATACAAGAAGAAGATTCCAGCTTTCATCTCCTTCTTGCACCAAAAACAGGGCATCTGCTTAATAATGGAACAGCCTGTACCTTGAGTTCAAAACACAGCAAGATTTGAACACACCTGGGTAATAATCTTACCAAGGGACTACGGTAACAGCTTAAGTTGGGATAAACTGTATCTGGAGCTACCACAGATGCAGAGAGTGAGAAAACAGTAATGCAAGGAATTCTGACTCTATTAAAAGTAAGCAAAAGGTCAGTACCCAGCAGCAGGCTTTTTAGAGATGTGACCCAGAGTGACTTCAGCACAACCCGGGCTGACCTTCACTTGGTCCCAGTATAGCAGTGTTTCAATGTAAACTGCATTGTAATTGCATGAAACAGCACAAGTTATTCAGGCATTTTGCCGCATTTTTTCCCTCATTTAACTTTTCTGAGCAACTTTGAATTGCCAGCTGTAAAATGACAGGTCATCTGTTCAGAAAATTCCCATCAACAACAGATTATCAGGCTTCATTTCCCTGTACTTCCCTTAAATTGATCCATTCTGGATCAAGAGGTATCAGTTTCACTTCTAATCTAAGTTTAATTTGCCTATGAACATTTAGACCCTTGTTCATAAAAGGAAGAAAGCTGACAAATAAGCCTCTGCCTTTCATCGCTAAAAACCAGGACAGCCATCATGCAATCTGCTGTTAATTACAATAAAGCACCATTTTGTGTAAAGGTTTCCTTGTTTAACAGTCTGCTACTTCTCTGTTCCAAATGCTGTGCACATACAACCTCCCCGTGTCAGCAAACATAAGCAGGTTCCTGATCTGCACACTCTTTAGCAGAGACTAAACTCACAGCTTTTATCAAGCTCACCCAGTACCCTCCCACAGCACCTCCAAGTCCCTCCCTGGCTTTGCACAAACACACTGAAAAAAGCGCTAAAGACATATCTGCCAGTGCAAAAAGCTGCAGGGTTCCAAGAGACGTGCCAATTTACTGCCTATCCGACGTGTGACAGCACAAGCCACAGATCTTCGGAACATGAAATTGCTGCTTACATAAGAAGACTGCTTTTTCCTTCAGAAGTCTATTTCAGTAAAACTACCGCTGTCCTCACAAACAACATAAGCACAGCAGCTGTTTATGTCACACAGTATCACTTCACAAATGTCAGTTAATAATTGCAATGCACTAAAGAATATTAATATAATTTTTTTCTTAATAAAATTTTATCAAGCTACATTATGAATCTCTCCCACTACAACGTCAACCAAATACAAAACATAACATTTTTGGACAAACATCAAGAAAATACATTTATTTAGGCAGACAAACACGCCCGAAAGCCTCAGATAGAACTCTACACAATGTCAGAGGAAGCAAAGCCCAATCCCTTGAAGTCGGTCCCTTGATTTTGTGTGTGAGGCTCTGTCTCACCTTCACTCCTCCAGTCTGTTTTTCTTCTGTAGTTTGTTTTCACACAAAGAAGTGCTAAACCTAGAGCAGTGTGTGGACACCACTTCTTTACTAACAGTGAAGAGGCTTCACAACAGCTTTCTGAACAAACAGGGAAGAAACAGGCCAGGGTTTACACAGCCAGAGATACAGCTTGCATCATTACAGGACTCTAGCTTACAACACAAAACAGAGAAGCTGAAAACTTGCTTTTCTCCTAGAAGTGAATGCAATTACTCGCTTTCAATCGTTTGTCAACAACCAAAAGCCCAACTAGAAAACTGTGGGAAAAAATTCTGCTAAATTCCCACTGAAATAAAGAACTTCTATCTAAATTAACTTTAAAAAATACAGTGTCTGCCTGTGAACGACATGATAGGAACTTCTATAAATATAAAATATTTATCTCACATTCCCTTAAGTATAAGCAAGAACCTCAAAAATTTCAGATACATATTTCCCACTTCTTTTCCAGAAAAGCCCTGTTGAGAGCTTTGAAATCTCAAAGTGTCACAAAAACTGTTAACCTCTTCTTTTAGCAATTTCAAACATGAAAAAGACTTCTCTAAACATGATACTGCAGAGTTTACAAGCTCTGAAAAAAACTGAAACCAAGATTTTATTGAAAGAAAAACCAGCAGATTATTTCAAAATGCACATGCACTGAGACCACGAACCGTGCATGTGCGGATATCTCCAGACAGGCAGGTCAGGAGGCCAGAGTGTACAGTGAGGTCTACATCTGCCGTGACACTTATCCTGCTTACCTGGAACCACAGTGCTCCTCACCCTGCTTCACCTCCGGGTTTCTGTGTGCTGGTATTGAAACAAGGTAGACTGCCCTCAGACAGCAGTGATACTCTAGCCAAAGCTATCTCAGTGTGTCAGGTCACAACAAAGTTTTACAGCTTGAACAGGACCTTAAATTCACTGAACTGGAATGCAAGTAGTGCAAAACATTACCCCAAGTCCACTACCATTTTTCAAGCTCTTACTGTCATCAACAGCTATCAGTAAACAGTAACTTCATCTTGGACAGCTGTACCTTTCTTTATATTATGGACGGAATATTCATTCCAAGACACTCAGTGACGCTACAGCAAGCAAGGGTTAACATTACTTGTCTAGAAAGGGAGTCTGGTTCAAAGGAAGCAAGATGAAGTCCTATAAAAGAACTATACTCAGTAAAATCTGATTGCAGTGAAGTCAACACACTGAGTAGGGGCACAGAGATAGGTTAGATAGTGAGAAAAAAAAAAATAATAGATTAAAGAAGATGGCAATCTTCATTGGGTTCCTGACCTTTCAGAGTAAGTATTAAATAAAACCAATCTGTTTAATTCTCAGACAAGAGCTTTCAACAATAACATTCCTTGGGTGTGCAAACAAGAAAAATCCTGGCCAGCAAAGCCTAAGAAGATTAGCATACAGTTTTAAGGGTCCATTAGGTCCTTTCAGCCACAGTCTCCCCCACAACTTCAAACTGAGTTGTCCTCAACTCAGGATCCCCTTTGACAGAAAACACATCATCTCCTTGAAGCTGAGTTTGCCAGAAATCCCTCTGCTCCACTAGCAAGGCTTCAGGACCAACCAAAATAGCTGATGCAGCCATCACAAGAATGCAGTAACACGTGCCACTGTGTATCCAGCTATCACCCAGCTCCAAGAAGCACAAGAGTCCTGTCCAGGAGCCAGGACGAGCAGCAGCCAACCACAGGACATATCTAAAAGCCCAGTAAACACTGCATATACACAGACAACTTCTGAAAACCCACTCCAACTTCGGCTTTAAATAGTAGCAATAATGGAAATGCCAGAGAAAGCAGCAGCCAGAATACCCATAAGCACCCAAACTGGCATTTCTACTCTCCCCTACCCGGAGTGATGCAACAACAAAGTGGAAACAGAGTGTTACTTATGAAGACAAGTTCAGCATGAAGGAAGATTTTTCCAGGGACATCTAACCCCCACTCAAATGCACAATTGTTCTTCTGCAGGATCAGAAGAATCCAGAAATCAAACAACCACACCCACAGGATCTTTAGCTGGAAGAAATGAAAGGTGGAGTCCATGCAATTTGGAGAAGGATGACAAATCACAAAACGCTGAGAATCAAGGCAGCTCGTGGAAAAAATGTATGGAGTAGTTTTTACAAAAATACCAGAAATGGCTATAATATGTATAAGAACAGTTTTCCAAATAAAAGGATCTGCTGTCAGAAATTCCATATAAACTAGTTGCTTCCAACATCCCAAGTGTAGTTCTTGTGTCTACCTGATATTACAATTCCACAGCTCAAAGAATGAGCTGGCAGCTCTTTCACAATGCTACTGCTCTCTCAAGTCAGTTTTTCCACAGACTAATTCTGAAACATGTATTCTCTTAAGCCCTTCAAATGAAAAGTCTCATTCTAGGGGGAGAGAAAAAATTCTGTATAATGACAACTCATAATTTAGCCAGTTCTGAAAAACCTGAGAAATAGCAGAAAAGAGATATTAGTACAAGCAATGTAAAAGCAAGTTAGTAGAGTCACTTTTGATCAGTTGGAAAAAACTAATTGTCTTAGTCTCGATGATTTTAAAAATATCTGCTCAGTAATATCCTAACGGTTCTTGAGACAAATAGTACAATGGTATTTATTGAGACATCTGATTCTATTTCATTTTTTAACTAATAAGGCAGCTCATTAGCTCAAAACTATTTGGCAAATATCTGATGAATACACAGGTAGTTCTTTCCCCTATGTTGCCTTCAGTAGCTCTCATGCAACATTTTTTTCCCCTGACTTCCAGCTCTTCCCTTCCTCCACACAACCTCCTTCTACATACAACCAGTTTGCTCCTAAGATGAGTTCGCACTCCGGTGCTGCTCTCCCAGGTGCCTCGCTGCTGCCAGGACCCGCGAGGCCCCACACAGGAACCCGTGTCTCAGCTGAGCAAGACCCCACCGCAACGTCCCCACATCGCTCACCTGGGCACGGCTGGCTTTCAGTTCACACACAGCACCTGCGCTCACCACTCTTCGTTAAGGAAGAGCGAGAATACTGCTGTACAAACATGAGATAAAGCTGCAGAAAGCGTGTCTGTGGCCTCCTTCAGACCGGGCACCGCTCTCGTGTGACGGCAGCCGCCAGACACCGTTATTGTTGTTACCCGCACGGCCCCGAGTAACGCAGCCGAGCGGCCAAACGCGTGGGCAGAGACCTGCTCCGGCCACTCGGGAACTCGTCCCCAGTCTCCCGGGCAGGCATCCCCTCGCCAGTTCCCCCCTCCAAGCATCTCCCTGCCCGAAACCCGCGTCCGAGGCGCGCCGGCGCCAGCTCTGCGACCCGGCCGTGGGGACATCGCGCCCAGGCGGAGACCACGAGCCGCGGCACGGCACGGCCC